>CM067373.1:140440038-140871038 GCA_034401795.1 Chaetoderma sp. LZ-2023a
CCCGCAGCCATATATGTGGTGCCTGGATAAATACCAGAGACATAACCCGCAGCCATATAGGTGGTGCCTGGATAAGCACCAGAGACAAAACCCGCAGCCATATAGGTGGTGCCTGGATAAGCACCAGAGACAAAACCTGCAGCCATATAGGTGGTGCCTGGATAAGTACCAGAGACAAAACCCGCAGCCATATAGGTGGTGCCTGGATAAGTACCAGAGACATAACCTGCTGCCATATATTCCTGACACTATCGGCCCCCAGGGCAAAGCTCCATCGGCTCATGGGGCCCGTATTACAGATGCCATTTACAAATGGGGCAAAGGTCACAGGCAAAGACTTGGAGATGAAATGCAAGAAATGGCGTCTCTGACATTAGTGACTATCGGAAACAGTACCATTGATCAATGGGTCAGCCATCTCTGACACTATTGTCAAATGGATAAAGTAGAATGCCTGCCAAATCTTGGTTTCACCATGAACAATTGACGAAACGTGCCACAGGCGTATTTTCGCCATATGGTTCAATTTACTAAAACGGATTAAAGAAACCAGAGTTTTAGCCCTTGTTTGAAGTCGTGGCGTTTTCCTCTTCATAGTGCAAATAGATATTGGCATATTTCTGCTAAATTGGTTTTAATGCTTTAAAACACCTTAAGTAATGAACCATAGTTTTGGTCCTTGTTTAAAGGTGGGACGTCTTCATTTTTATTGCTCAGATATATATTGACTGAAGTATACATATGCGCATAATTTGTTTTCAATGCATCAACAATTTGTGAAGCGTGCCACAAACATATTCCCCATAGCCTTCAATACCTTGAAAATCTAACAAGGGGCATAGCTCTGTTATTTTCAGGATTGGCTCTTCAGATTCATAGCCCCGATATATATATATATATTGCGTAAAGGAACATATCTGCCAAATTCTCTTTTAATCCATCAACAAATGGTGAAACTTGTTGATAAATGACAGACAGACAGACAAATCGAGATTGTATAAGCTCATCCAGCTGAGCTAAAACACTGTTCCATCAAATATTTTTCAGAACATTTTAAAAATGTTATTCAGTATGCCCAATAGATGGTATCGTCATAGGTTTCTTTTCTATTACAATTTATTCTGGATCAAATCGAATTTTGCCTGTGCTAAAAGCCGAGGTCTTCCACAGGCCATGTTCTAGTGTCTAAGCGTTTCAAGAAGATATATAACGTACATATTTATTATATGACGCACAAATATCTGAATTTTATTAAATTGTTATCGGACTGGAAGATTTTGCTGCCATAAACAGTAACCACCTTCAAGGCAAATTAGGTTTAAAATATACCACATTACAATACTTCAATCATAGACGTTGCTGTATTCGGGTTATGGAATGGTGCGTGTATCAATCGATACAGGACCAATAGCGCTGAGACCAACAGCAAAACCTGCTAGTCGCGGGCACATTTTGTCCTATACCTGAAATAATTACTAAAAGCAAGTTCTCTTAATACGGGTCATTTACAATAGTAAATGGTGTGCTTTGGTCACAAAATTGTGATTCCTTATGACTTGCGGTCTTACGACCACGTGTCTCAAAGAACTCCCATCTTGTGGCACAAAACATCTGTCCGCTATTGACACGTTGGTCTGTATTTAAAATATTAGCTAATTTCTATCAAGAAAACAACTTCTGATCACTCTTGCAGACTCACACATTCTCGCTAGATAAAAAACCTCAAACTGCCAAGTAGTTTAAAAGCACTAAGACACATTTATTATATACAAGATTTAAGCAAGTTTGACACCGTTACAGTTTCAGTGAAAGAAATACAGGTGTTATTGTCACTGACAACTATTTTATTCATTTTTCCGATGGTAGCAACTACGTTCAGCTAAATGATTTAGAAGTATTCAGCAGGTCTTATCTTGCGAACGTGGGAACCAGCAGCGTATTTTGAAAAACACGCGACTGAAAGTTGTTGCTATGACCATCAAGGATGATAGGATTTGCATGTCCTCGTGCTTTCTATAACCGTATTGCATTGGCGTTAAAACGCTCATTGTTAACCCTTTCATGATTAAGACTGACAAACCAGCCTATGCAAGTTCAAGTTCACTTTAATACACTCAGGCCCTTCAAGGGCATATGAGAGTAAAATGTGCATAATGATTTAACCAATGAAGCCATGGTGGAGTATTAGCACTACAGTAAAATGCATGTATATAATATTTATAATTCTATGGCTGTAGTAGTAGTAGTAGTAGTAGTAGTAGTAGTAGTAGTAGTAGTAGTAGTAGTAGTAGTAGTAGTAGTAGCAGCAGCAGTAGCAGCAGTAGTAGCAGTAGAAGCAGTAGCAGTAGTAGTAGCAGCAGTAGCAGCAGTAGAAGCAGTAGCAGTAGTAATAGCAGCAGTAGCAGCAGTAGCAGCAGTAGAAGCAGTAGCAGTAGTAGTAGTAGTAGTAGTAGTAGTAGTAGTAGTAGTAGTAGTAGTAGTAGTAGTTGTAGTAGTAGTAGTAGTAGTAGTAGTAGTAGTAGTAGTAGTAGTAGTAGTAGTTGAAGTAGTAGTTGAAGTAGTAGTAGTAGTAGTAGTAGTAGTAGTAGTAGTAGTAGTAGTAGTAGTAGTAGTAGTAGTAGTAGTGGTAGCAGTAGAAGCAGTAGCAGTAGTAGTAGCAGCAGTAGCAGCAGTAGAAGCAGTAGCAGTAGTAATAGCAGCAGTAGCAGCAGTAGCAGCCGTAGTAGCAGCAGTAGCAGCAGTAGAAGCAGTAGTAGTAGTAGTAGTAGTAGTAGTAGTAGTAGTAGTAGTAGTAGTAGTAGTAGTAGTAGTTGAAGTAGTAGTAGTAGTAGTAGTAGTAGTAGTAGTAGTAGTAGTAGTAGTAGTAGTAGTAGTAGTAGTAGTAGTAGTAGTAGTAGTAGTAGTAGTAGTAGTAGTAGTAGTAGTCGAAGTGAACGCACGCGTTTATTTAGCTCTGCAATTGCTGCCCGAATTTGCTAGTTTCTAGCACGATTTTGTAGATAAATTTTATACATATATTTCGTATTAGTGTTTCCTTTCAAACTTTATGTTTAATTTGTAAATTCTTGTCTTGGTTGGAGCGCATTTTGTGTCTCCATTTTCTAAAGGCATTCCTCTTAGCTGGCGGTTTCCGCCATTTAGTAGGGCTCCTCTTACTGTGGTCAATGCAATACATTTCTCGCTGCGCCAGTCTGCTATTTCTATAGTTCGTAGGCTAGCGCATTATATTTGGCAAGATCGCTTGAGTGAGTGGATTTAATTCCTTTGTCATTTGTAAGCACAAGCCTAGTTCTTTAACTATATAAATCCTTATAGTCAGTTGGCTGTCCCCGGTCAACTCGAACAGACTAACAAATATATGACTTGACTATTTAATCATATATTTGTTAGCATACTTTAATCGGATAGGTGTTAGTGAACCACTTAGAAAGTGGTTCAAACTAACAAATATACGACTGTACTCTCTATTCGTATATTTGTTGGTAGACGTCAGGGTTTCAAAAGGGGACACTATTTATTTAGTGTTTAGCTCTTTCCCCGACGTCTTGGTGTTATATATTTGTATTATATATTGTAGTAGTATGGGGTACCTCTTTTTATAAAACACCATGGCAACCTCATATAAGCGTACCCTGAGTCTTAAAATCACGACAAAGGCTTGGGGTGTTTCGGCAATTGAGGTGTATCATGGGTTGAAGGATGTAGTTGGTGCAGGGCCACGGGTCCTTCAAGGTCTCGTTAATGTTTCCAAATCTGTATGGAATGTCACCGTAGTTAATGAAAGTGTGAAGGAAAAGTTGCTCGACGATGTCCTTGTCGTGAAGGGTGAGGTGTGTAATGTGGAGGAAATAGATTCTGATCGTCTATTAGTCAAGATGAAGGTTCCATTAGAGATCCCAGATGAACGGGTTATCACTGAATTGATCAAGTATGGCAAAGTTGACAAAGTAGAACACGAGACCTATCCATTTGATCGAACCTTAGAAAATGGCGTCAGAAGAATTTGGTTTGAAAAGGTAGAAAAACCTCTCCCAAGCAAGGTCACCATAGATGGTCGATTTATCTTGCCATTATGGTACAGGGGGCAAATCAAGGAGTGTAGAATCTGCTTAAGCACAGAACATCTTGCAACAGATTGCCCTAACAAAAACAAATGTCTAGTTTGTGGATCATCTGATCATTTTAAGTGGCGATGCCCGCAGAACAAATATGTCAAAAAGGGTGCTGATAAAAGTGCAGAGCAAGTTGTCTCTAAAGAGAATGTCATAGAACCGGTAGCTGCTGAGATTGTAGCTGAAATCCATACTAATGGGAAGCACGTTGCTACGGAAAATGTCATCGAACCAGTAGTTGCTGAGATTGTAGCTGAAGTCCATGTTAATGAGAAGCATGGGGAAAAAACTAAGAATCCAATCGCTGTAGTTGCAGGCGATGAAATAGAGGTTCTAGATGAGGGGCTAAGTCTTACTCCAGTAACAAGTCAATCCAAGTTTGATGACAGAGAGGCTAATTCCACACAAGTTGAAGATGATGATCAATACCCTCTGGAAGAGAGTTTTAATTTAGGACAAGTAAAATTCAGGTCGCAAGATACTGAAACTAACTTTGATTTTCCACTGAGTACACTCAATCTAGACGATTTAAATAATATAGAGAAAGTAATTGGTGTCTCGGATCGATTGAGTGGAACAAAGCGACAGAAAGATGGAGAGAGTTCTGAATCAGAAATAGAGGAAAGTGATATAGAAGACGATAATATGTCAGTCGCTGAATCTGATATATCCATTCAAACACAGAGTTCTAAATCACCTGATGAAATGGTCATGTACAGGTCAGAGGCAGGAGAGGTGTTAGTTCCATATGTGACGGCAAATGGTGTTAAATATAGGCATCTGCGTCATGATTCAGATATATTAAAATATAAGCATTTGGAAAAAGTTGAGCTAAGTAATGCAGCGTTTGTGAGTAAAATAGGTAAATGGTCTAAGAGAGGGTCGAAAAAAACAAAATCTAGTTAGCTTAATAATGGCGGTTTTACACAGCATTTTATTACCTTTTATGCTAATTTGCACACTCAATTGTAGAGGCTTAAATAGTGACATAAAGCAACGTCACTTACTAGAGACTCTGAAAATTGAGCAGATTGACATTGCTTTGATACAGGAAACAAAAATTCAGAAGTCAGAATTATACGATAATTTAGAAAAGATTTCTGGATCCAGAATATTTTATTCGTTATCTCAAGATAATAGTGCAGGCGTAGCAATTGTTATACTCCCTCGTTGTTCAGCCTATGTAAATATAATCTCTTCAGTATCAGGTGCAAATGGTCGCTGGGTGAGAGTCACGCTAGATATACAACAAACACGTATCACGTTGCTGTGTATATATGCACCTACATCTCATCAACTACGTCGTAATTTTTTTAAGGAGATGTCTAAAACAGCATTAGATAACATCACTGAAAACTTAGTAATGGGTGGTGACTTTAATTGTGTCTTAGACAAAGAAAATGACAGGAATGCAACTTCAACTTATACTGATACATCACATAGACTCTTAAAAGAAATATGTGATAATGAAAATTTAGTGGACACCTATAGAATATCAAAACCTCATGGTAAAGATCTTACATGGTTTTCGGCAGATGGTAAAGTTGGTTCAAGGATCGACAGAATTTATGTGAATAGTTTGTTAACAGGGTACTGGAGAGATGTTAATATTAAGCCAGTTGCATTCTCTGATCATAACATGGTTTGTGTAACCTTTGCCAATGCTGACTGGGTAACAAAAGGGGTCGGGTTTTGGAAATTAAACACAACACTGTTGGGAGAAGAATTTTATAAGAATAATATAGAGAGTTGTTGGAAACATTGGATTAATAGGAAAGCATCATATAAGAGCACATTGCAATGGTGGGAGGATGTTAAACTGGATTTAAAGTATGTTTCCCGAAAGTATGCTATTAGAAAAGCACAGGAAATACGCAAACGCAAGAAAACACTTCATCGATCACTGATGAAAATTAATGCTAAAGTAAATAATGGTGAAGAGAATTATTATGAATTACTGGTTAAAATTAAAAGTAAAATAAGAGATATAGAACACTATGAGTTTGAGGGTGCAAAAATTAGAGCAAGAGCCCAGATGCACGCAGAAGGGGAAAAGCCAACCCGATATTTTTGCGCATTAGAAAAAGCACGGGCAATAGATAAGGTGATGTGCTCATTAAACATGCCGGATGGTTCAACCGTCTTTACCAACAATGAAATGAGTACTATTGTATGCAATTACCATGAGTCATTGTACAAGTCAGAGGGAATTGATGAAGATGCAAAATTGGATTTGTTAGCAAATATAGACAAAAAGGTGTCAGACACAGGCAGTGAATTTTGTGATCAACCCTTAACACTAGAAGATTTAACTAAATCCCTTAAAGGTATGAAACTAGAAAAATCACCAGGGTGTGATGGCCTTCCAGTTGAATTTTACCAAACATTTTGGCACCTTGTAGGTCCAATAATGGAAGAATTAGGCACTGAAATTTTTGAGAAAGGCCATTTACCACCAACTATGGCTAGGGCATACGTAAGGCTAATATATAAAGGAAATGACAGACGTCTAATTCAGAACTACAGACCAATTTCTCTACTATGTGTAGACTACAAAATAATATCCAGAGCACTAACATTGAAACTAGGTAGTGTTTTAGGAGAAATCATTGGAACAGAGCAGACATGTGCTGTACCCAGGAGGACAATTCTAACAAATACCATGGTAATAAGAGACCTTATACAATTGGTTGAGAAGGATAGCATCCCTTCAGCTGTGATTGCCTTGGACAATGAAAAGGCATTTGACCGTGTGGAATGGGATTTTCTTTTTAATTCTTTGCAATCGTTTGGGTTAGGCTCAAACTTTATTAAATGGGTAAAGATTTTATATACGGATATCAAGAGTAGCTATTTAGTGAACAATCAATTATCCAGAGAAATCGTCTTAGAACGTGGGGTTAGACAGGGGTGTTCCCTATCGCCATTATTATTTGTTATTGTGATGGAATCACTTGGCATAGCATTGAGGCAAAATAATAACTTTCAAGGCATATGTATTCGTGGCATAGAAAGACCACTTAAGCTGTCACAATATGCTGATGACACAACTGTGTTTACCAGTTCAAACAATGATTTTGCAATTTTAAACCACGTACTAGAAAAGTTCCAAAATGCATCTGGTTTGAAAATCAATAAAGGAAAATCCAAAGGATTATTTCTGGGGCCATGGAAAGAGCGGAATGACCAGCCACTTGAAATCAATTGGTCTAAGGATACCATTAAGATTTTAGGCATCTATTTTGGCAGGAAACCGAATACAATACAAAATTGGAATGAACGAGTATCTAAGCTTAAGAGAATATTAGCAAATTGGAAGCGTCGTCGTCTTTCAATCTTTGGTAGAGTGTTTGTTGTCAACAACTTGGCATTATCTGGGCTATGGTATACAGCATCGGTTGTACACATGCCAAAACATGTAGAAAAGGAGGTTAATGAGTTGATATTGTCATTCATATGGGAAGAAAAGAATCATTTAGTTTCCCATCGTGTTCTCAATAATGCTAAGTTAGAAGGAGGACTTGATTTAATTGATATTAAAGTGAAATGTGTTTCTTTAAGGTTAAAATTTTTGGATGATCTTATTACATCAGATGAGACATGGGCATGTGTTTCACGAGCTCTCATGGAGAGAATTGTAGAACCATTTCTGGCGGAGCATGTGTTTACCTCAAAGAAGCCACCTCCGAATAGCCAAATGATACCAGATGTGTTTAAAGATCAAGTTAAGGGGTTAGAAATATTTGACAGATACATGCCTCCACCTACGTGCTGGAAGGAAGTACTAGAACAGCAATTGTGGGGCAATAGTAATATATGTTATAACAATGCAGTACTTTATCTACCGTCCTTTGCAAAATATGGCATTCAACATTTATCGGATATGATACACCCTCAAACACGTAGATGGATTTCAATGCAAGACGTAGCTAGAAAAACACATATGAGGCATATAGATGTCCAGCGGTTGCTAAATAAAATAAAACATGCTGTACCAATTGAATGGTTTCGTCTGCCAAATGTAAATAATAATAGTTTGACTCCACAACCCGCATTAGTTCTTGATGATGAGATGTTAAAATACAAGATGAGATCCAAGGAATGGTACCATATTATGAGACGAAAACAAGTAACACCTCCCATAGCAATTAGGAGATGGGATGACTCAAGCTATAAACCATCCAGTTGGAAAAATGTATGGAAAATCTTACATTCTCCATCCATACCAAATATGGCTCGTGATTTATTGTGGCGATTACTACATCGACGTCTATGGGTGGGACACTTGACATACAAGTGCAATATTACGACTTCTGATAGGTGTTACTTATGTCAAATAGACGAGGAAACAATCGAGCATTTATTTGTGGAATGTCCAATATCGTCACAATTTTGGGACTATATCAGCCAAATCTTGGCAAAATTTGGAGCGAAGCCCATTGTTCTAGACACGCATGTAGTCTTATTTAGAGAATTTGGATCAAGTGGTGTAAATATCATAAAGTCTGAAAGGACTATTTTAATAACAATACTAACCATAGGTGTTTGGGCCATTTGGAAACATCGGTGTGCACAGACGAAAAATCCATCTATGGGCAATCACAATAGAGCAATAAAGGCAATATTTCGTTCATTGCTGCTGAATCATATTCCTTGCGAATATTTTAGATTAAAGCAGCATGGTAAAGAAAAAGTATTCAAGGACATATGGTGCAAAACAAACATAGTTTCAATAGAGTTGGGAGCTGTAAAAATAAATGAGCCTGCACTAGCTTAAATCATTTAATTACTACAGCTGATTTATCTGTGTCTTTTAATTAATCTGTGTCATGTAATTCATTTTAGTCTGCACTTTGATATTGTTATGTTTAATAATTCATGTTAGGAAATAAACAGACTGGGGTAATTTAATAATCAATCGATAAAGTAATTTGCCATTGAATTATAAAATTGTCCCAGGTAATTTTAGGAATTTGCACAGAGTTTTATAGGGTTATTTGTTCCCGGGTAATTTACAAAACCTTACAACAAAGTAAATCAAAAATGGAAACAAGAGCGCCATCTATTTCCATCTATTTTTCTGTAATTTTCCTGCTGACTATATATGTTATGCTACCCGAATGCTACTACGCCCGCTGATCTTTAAGACTCAGCCCACTGGCGTCAATGATTGACTTATTTGTCATTGATTGACGAGTCACTTTTCATTTGTTGAATAGTTGCACTCGCCACACGGGTCTACTACCACACATGGATTGAATGGTAATTTACAAAACCTTATAATAAAGTAAATTGAAAATGTAAACAAGAGGGCCATCAATTTTTCTGGAATTTTTCTGCCGACCATATGTATTATACTACCCAAATGCTACTACGCCCGCTGATCTTTAGAGAATCAGCCCACTGGCGTCAATGATTGACTTATTTGTCATAGATTGACGAGGCACTTTTCATTTGTTGGATAGTTGCACTCGCCACACGGGTCTACTACTACACCTGGGTTGAATAGTAATGCCTTTGTTAAGTTTTGTTTTGCTATCGGAGCTTTATCAGCATATTGTTTTGTATCTATACTTTTTAAGCCATATGTATTTATAGATTGTATTAATGCTAATTATTTATCATTGTTTTGGTGTAATATTAATCAAGATTACTAGTTCACCAGGTTTTTTTCTGGGGGTTTGCAAGCCTTTTTAAAGGAGTTCCTCCGTGAAGTTTGTCCGACTGCGTCAGCGTCGGTTTTTCAAAAAAAAAGAAAAAAAGTAGTAGTAGTAGTAGTAGTAGTAGTAGCAGTAGCAGCAGTAGTAGCAGTAGCAGCAGTATAAGCAGTGGCAGTAGTAGTAGCAGCAGTAGCAGCAGTAGAAGCAGTAGCAGTAGTAGTAGTAGTAGTAGTAGTAGTAGTAGTAGTAGTAGTAGTAGTAGTAGTAGTAGTAGTAGTAGTAGTAGTAGTAGTAGTCAATATTGTCAACGCACTGGCTCAGAATCTTCAATAATTGAAAAAATTCAAAAATTTAAGATATTTTGGTTTATCTTACTGCCTGAGATTTGTCATTTTGTTTGAGGAAAGCCATATGGCATTAATGTTAACCCTTTACTGGTTCAATTTGTTCAGTAGAATCCAAATATTCGCTTACTTATTTAATGTACATTTGCAGGCACAGACAAGGTCATTCCCTAGAATATTCCACTGGAACGACTGTCTCGGTTCCCGAGCCAGTCATTACAGCGGTAAATTTTCAAAAATACTCCAATCCCCGCTGGCAAATGGACATTGCCCAAGATCACTAAATTGACCGTTTTTGGCTGACCATCATGCAAGGGTTAATGTTGAATGATTGAGATGGATATCCTGGATAGCTATTTGAGTTTTGCTTTTACCAGGATGTCACGTAGATTCGGATTTTTTTTAAACGCTTGTTAAAGGGTTGTTTCAGTTTCTCCTGTAGGTTTTGATACTCATCTTTCAAGATTTTGGAAATTTCAACGTTTTTCCGATTATAGGTCAGAATGAATGGAATTTTGTCACGTTGATCAGATAAGCCTGGGTCCGAGTTTATTCCCCTTGGCCACTGTGTTTCGAGTTCTTTAATCCAAAATGATTCTCGAAGTTTTCTTTGTTTATTAGTTTCTTCTGCCGTATCTGAAAGGGGTGGCTGTTCAATCGGCATAATTTCAAAGTCACGAGGGACTAGATGGTCAGGAAGATTAAAATGTTCGGAAACATGTGTGTCTTCCTCTAGCCTAATATCTGAGAGGTGTCGGGTTGCCCGCCATCTTAATGGACAATTTGGTTTCGCCGACATACTGTTTTTGGCACAATTTGCATTAAATTAGATAAATAACATTTTCAGAGTCACAATCTAGATTAGACTGAAGTTGGAACTTGCGTTTGTTCTGAAAGCTCGTGAAAGTATTCTGGTTTGGGAGAAATTCATCTAACTTGCACCTTTTCTTTCCGCATTTGTGAGATTCGCCTACACCTATAATCAGACGATTGTGAGAAATTTTGGTAGGCCAATGATTTGAGGCATTATCTGGAATGGTTTCCAAGCCGTCCAATGTTTCAGATTTGATTTTGCGCAAGAATCGTGAGGAGTAACGTTTGAGGGCTTTGAATAGGGTAGAGCACGCCTTTTCAAAGTTTTTCCTATCACTCGAATTCCTGTGAAAACGGATTATTTGCGATTTTACAATTCCTTTAAAAGTATGCGGTGGATGGAAAGATTTTTTGTGTAATAGCTGATGCGAATCAGTTGGTTTGAAATACACTTTGTGGTCTAAGTAGCCAGTTGTCTCATACTTTAGACCTTTATATACAGTTACATCCAGGAAATCTACAGTCAATGGTTGGTTTTAATTTGATATTCGGATCATGATTGTTCAGAATTTCGAAAAATTCATCAAACTCTGCCTTTGTGTGTTGCCAAATCATGAAAATGTCATCAAGGTACCTGCGATAAATAGACTCAGCTCTAATAGAGCTATTACCTCTCTGTCTGGCCTGTTGGTATCTGGGTAGTTCACGAATGCTTTACGGATAGAATTTATACCCTTCTCGATGTCAATATTTGTATACATAGCATTGATGCCACGGGTGATCAGGAATGAATTCGGAGGTATTCAGGTCTCAGAGACGTGAGATAAGAAGTCTTCTGTGTTTTTTAAGAAGCTGGGGTGTCTATTTGCTATTGGCTGTAGATGGTAATCGATGTATTCACTGATTCTGTAGGATTCTGAACCACAATCAGAGATTATAGGTCGCCCAGGCGGTGACATTGGGTCCAACCACGAATCTATGGGTTTATGAATTTTTGGCAAAAGATAGAAAGTCCGTGGTTTTGACTCAAGCTTAGCAAAGAGATACTTATGTTGCTTTTCGGTGATCTTCTTGCTATCGAGCAATTTTTTAAGAATCTCATTAAATTTGCTGCAATTATTTTTCCAAAGTGGCTCGCTTAGTTTCTGGTAATGCTTTGGGTTACTAAGTTGTCGTTGTGCTTCACGTTTATAGTTATCTTTAAGCATTATTATCTGCAGGTTTGATGACGATTTCGCTGTTTTTAGACAATTCACTTAGGGCCTGGCGTTCCTCATAGGGTAAATTTGGTTGATCATTAGGGAATGTAGCATTTTTAACACGTTCTGAAAAGAGTTCTATACTTTCACCGATCGCTGGGTCCAGGAGTTTTACGTTTGGTGCCCAGCCAGTTTTTTCAATGAATGGTGGAATGTTACTATTAGAGTTACGAAAGAAGTCTGCTAACTGAATACGGTGACTAAATTCAGATGTTTCCATACAGCCATTATCTAAAAGGGCATCCTAACCTGCTTTAGGTTTTGGTGTTGGGACAAACGTAAGACCGAAATTGAGCAGTGACTGCTCTGCTTCACCTAATGGGGAGCCAGTTAGATTGACAATATTACTGCCCAGTCCTATTTCCGGGCGGATGTCACTTTGGCCCCTGTCTAGTTTAAATTTAGGAATTTAAGCCAGGCAGAATACATAGAGTTAGCTGTCTTTTCAGTCCAATGTATGTTATCCTAAACAGCATTAAATTCGGAGAGTCTGAGTGCAGGAATGACAGTCACAGATTTTGATGATTCAGCCGTCGAATTGAGGGACTGAATCGCCAACCTCTGCTGAGCTGTCAACCGACTTGAATAGTTAAGTTTTGTGAAGTAAATCAGTCTTTGGGAATTTGGACTTAATCGCACTGAAAAGCAGCATTAATCTATGTTTTGAACTAGGGATGGGTTCATTCATATCATTAATACCAATGTTAATAACTATTTTCTCTGGTTTAAATGATCCAGTGTACTTTTGAACTTGTCCTCTAGCATGACACAATTTAGCTCCTGGGTAGCAGGCAATTTGCGTTTCAGGGTGGGGCTCAACATTAATGCGACTCAGGTTCGAAGCTCCAAAAATGAGTACTTTGTTTGTGAGAACAGGTAGTCGCCAGTCAATTTTATTTTCGATTACATGACGAAATTTCCAAAAAATGTTTCTCTCCAACATGGTTGGTTGTTTGGGTCTATTTGCAAATTTAATAGGACGCACCTCCGGTGCATTACTTGGACCTGGAGTTGGAGAGAAGCTGGGCTGTGGCAGTTTCCCTATTGTGGATGGGGTCTTGAGACCCGATGGTTGACTGCTCTGAGGGGATTTCTGAGAAGCGCCGGTCCGTGGACCAGATTTGCTACCATTAACCCTTTCCCTCTGTGGCAAGGGCGGATATTCGTTTGGGTCATTTAGATTGCCTAGTGGAGAGTCAGGTAGTGGGATTAATGATGCTTCAAATAGCATATCTCTAGGGCCAGAATCTAATGGTAGCAATGGAGAGATTTTATTGTCTACTCGTTTTGTGACTGGCGGCGAAGTTTCAGTAGGTGATCTGAGGCGTTTTTTCATTTGTGATTGTGGTGCCACAGTTGGTATTATTATGACCAGAGGCGTGGCTTGTGCGAGATTTTGAATTGGTTGCTGAGATGGATCTATCGGTCGCATTAATGTCGAGCTTTCTATTATAATTGTTTTTTGCCCAGAGTATAGCATTAGATTTAGCATGACGTAGGTCTAAATGTGGCATTGCCTGTGTGATGACTACTTCAGTTCTAATACTACCAAGTTGTTCATTATAGTGATTTAACATGGCGTTAATGGTAGATTTTGCCCTTCAAAATTCACATTCCAGATCGCAAAGTAGATGTCATCATCTGGCATAGCTGGCTTATAAAATCCATTCAGTTCTTCTACCTTCCTGCTAAGCCCATCAGGGAGAGTTTCGGCATCTAAATGCCTACGTAGCGTAGCAATATGGTGGAAGCACTGAATTATTTGGTAATAATTCATTATTTTTATTATTACATACGCTGAATAATGAATTCCCAGACTTCCAATTTCAAGGTAACTATACAGGTAAGCTGATGACTATTTTGAAACTAATTTGACTGGGTGGTTTTAAAGGTGTGCTGCCTCTGGCCGCAACAACGCCAGGTCAAATTAGTTTCAAAATGTTCAACACGATGTTGATTAAACAATAAAGACATACAATTTGTACACTTGCCGGACTATTCAATGTTCATGACTGAACTCGGTACGCCATTCATTTACACATTTTGGATTGTGTCGTCAGCCTGTATATGAAGTAATTGATTATAACGTCATATTCTTTATTTACAGATCGAACCCAGCCATTATCATAGAAAATGACTGTTGAATAAATAGCAAAGACATACAATTCGAACAGCGTCTAGGCAAATTAGTTTCAAAATATTCAACAGCATGTTGATTAAATTGTAAAGACGTGCAATTCGCATGCTTGACTGGCTACTCAATGTTCCTGGTGGAGCTAGATACGTCATTCATTACACATTTTGATTGTGATGTCCAGATACATCTGATCTAAATAATTATGACGTCATATACAGAAAAATACATTATCATAGAAAATGTCCTATGTCTAATTGCTGTCCAAGAGACCATTGTGGTTTTTCTTTTGCAATTTACTACTAGAATTATAGGATCGGTTATCCAACCAGTCATTCCAGTGGTAAACTTTCAAAACAAGTTCTCCGGCGAGTAGCTAATGCAAATGGACATTTCTCACGATCACCGCAAGAAGCCATTTGTGGTCAGTTTGATAGAGTGCTAAAGTGGACATATAAGAGACGCCGCTAGTGGGCGTGTGCTTGAGTACTTCCATCTGCAGAAGGAATGATAAACATGTTTTGTACGCAGTCCTCCAGCAAAACTAGAGTACTTATTTAGAGTAGTTATTTGGAGTTCCGTTGGCTGTTTATTAAAATAATTAAGCGGTCATCGCCGCGCAAACTCTATTACAGTCGGACCAGAACAAATAAGAGAACTCGCCATAAATCACGCGCATGAAGATAATAATTATGAGATATCCAGCAATCTAAAAATAGAGCCGTGTCTTCGCGCCGAGAATTATTAGATCTCATATCGATGAAGATCTTGCGAGACACAGCCCCACAATCCCCTGCGCGAAATGGCCACGCCTATAGGCAATTCTAGACAGCAATAAATAGAAGCATGCCCGCTGGAGCGGGCAGGCAATTACCGATTGTGTAGGATACGCAATGGAAGAGCCGACGAAAATCATTTTCTTCACACTTACGATGATGAGCGATCAAAAATCAGTCCGTAGTACTTTATCACAAGTTTCAACCAAGGCAAACCAACAGATTTATTAACTATATGCAATGTGCCTGCTCCCATAAAACTGTGTAAGTTTTTAGTATTTAAAAAAAGACAAAGGTTTAACAGCTGACACCGACACCGACACCGACAGCGACGACGACTACTACTACGACTACTACTACTACTACTACTACTACTACTACTACTACTACTACTACTACTACTACTACTACTACTACTACTACTACTACTACTACTACTACTACTACTACTACATATATATATATATATATATATATATATATATATATATATATATATATATATATATAGAGAGAGAGAGAGAGAGAGAGAGAGAGAGAGAGAGAGAGAGAGAGAGAGAGAGAGAGAGAGAGAGAGAGAGAGAGAGAGAGAGAGAGAGAGAGAGAGAGAGAGAGAGAGAGAGATTCCAACACGCAAAAAGGGGTGGAGCTTAGCTAGAAAGAGGTGTGGCATACCGAGAAATGGATCTCTCTGTTGAAATTGTCATGAGCAAATTGAGCATTACAGTCATGGCTAATACCACTTGGTAATGCGTGGCCCACATAATATGGACCAATTGCATTAAGAGACCACCCATATTTATAGGTCACATATTTTAACAAGGCCAATCATAGATTGTTGCCGTGAATACAATGTACTCGTCCTCTGACGGAGGGAGGCTAATTAATACCACTTGCTAATGGGCATTTTCATGTTGTCTATCCATCATATTACGTCATATGATGTCATAATCAACGACGTGACGTATATGATGACGTCATAATCATGACGCCATGACTGACTCAATTTAGTCCGTCTTAAATGCTTAATAGTCCGACACGTTGTACGAATTGTATGTCTTTGCTATTTACAAAACATGCTGGTGAATATTTTGAAACTAATTTGACTGGGCGATGTTACTGCCACAAGTAGCAACAGCACCCAGTCAAATTGGTTTCAAAATAGTCAACACCGTACTTGTATAGTTTTCTGGAAATTGATAGTCAAGAAGCTCAGAGATCCATCGATACCAACACCAGCGCGGTATTAATGTATTAATATACCATCCGGATTCAGTGACCGATTGACTAACGTTAGGCCTATGGAAGTCATTTCAAGCAACCGCCACCAAGATGTGACTTACTTGGACACAATTGTGTGTTTTTCTAACAAAATCCTTTAGAATGTTTAACACCGAAATTTCAATATCTGAGATAAAGACAACTATACGAATATCTTTTTAATACTTTGACTGGTAGCCCACCTCACCCTACTCACCTACGTGTTGCTATCATAGACCTGTATTAAGTATTGCAACGACAACGACTGCCCATGTAAGCCTATCATCTTCTCTTAATGTATTTTAACAGTTTCATAAGGAGGCCGCCAAAACCGGCCTCTACAGTGATCTTGAGGATTTTAATTTGCAGGTCAAGAGAAGATCGTTTTTGAAAATTGACCAGTGAAATGACTGGCTCGATAATTGAGCCAGTCATTCCAATAGTAACTCTTCAAAACAGTCGTCTATTGGCCTGCAAATAGGCACTCAATAACCACATTTAAAAAAAATATTCTTGACTCAATTTATGTAATACAGGGTTAATAAATTATGAGGACGACGATGATGTACCATGTCTGTTTAACCTTTCCCGTATTTTATTATAGTATGATTCACATTTGTTGCATTCGAGATAGGGTAAAAATTACAGATTTGTTACAGACAGTCTTGAGGCGTACTATGGTGTGTGGCAAATTTCAATAGAAAAACATGCATAATAATATAGTAGAGGGCGAAAAAGTAAACAGAGTTCGCTACCAATAATGGCTCCATCTAAAAATAAAGCCTTGGCTTCTTCGAAACTACACCTCTAATGTAATGACAGGTCATCTTCTTACGTTATCACAACGACTAGACTGTTACACAGACTCAACTTCAGATACCAGACAGACCGGGACCCAGTCTATCTCCGTAGCAGACTGTAAAAAGCAACACTGTGGATCGTGAAATCGCTACGTCAATGGCTACTCAATAGGCCCCTACATACGAGATACATTTCTCGATCTTGTATCGAAAGAGAACTCGCGGGATACGAATGAATAATGGATGTGTGATTATCAGTAGTATCCTTTTGTCTTTAATCCATCCATGGGAATAAATCCATGTAGGGCCAATGTAATTATGTAGCAGTATTGATAGACTACCAATGTTCCAAATTTCCAGTCAAAACTGCTGTCAATAATATTGTAGCAGATTGTTGAATACAGAAATCAACCGAAAGTGTAGGCCAACGCATGTGCTAAGTTAAGAACGTCTACAGGAAATTCGGCCACAAAATTTCAACCATATAGTTAGATAGGTATATCAATACGCTAGTGAAGTAATGAATTGAGGTTAAAAAAATGTTTACCATGATGTAATTTCGTAGTGCACAACTTCATCCCGAAAATTTGCTAAATCTCCGGTGATTCACAGTTTTCAGTGCCCTATTGTCTGTAGTATGTTTAGCCCCATAATTTCACATACATAGACTTGAGCCTTAATATACTAGGTATATTCCGAATCTAACAAATTCTAGATGAAATAATTTTATTAGGCAAAAATTGGCTTAAATGTTGGGTTTTTCGTGCTTTTCTGTGCCCTACTGTCTGTATGTAATATGGTCGGCTCCAGAACTTCGCTCACATAGACGTAGAGGGATTTGAATACGATAGTTATATTGGGAATTCGACTGTGAAGTAATTTCGTAGTATACGCGTAAATGTGTTTCAATTTTGACAGATCTGCGGGTTTCAATGCCCTACTATTACCTGTCTGCAATAGGCTGGGCCACATAATTTCACCGATATGGTTAGATAGCGATATGAACACGCTAATGAATCTTGAGTTTTCTACGACGTAGTAATTTCGTAATATTCAATTTAGTAGCCACGGACAGTTGGCAAATGCCAACAATTTACTATATTCTGTATCAGAATGTCTGTAATAATGTATATAACTCAATATGAGCTAGTGCTTTTGCACAATTCTACCATCAAGTAATCTCATCGTAGGTAGCTACATATTCGCCGTATGGCCCCATTATAATATGGTTGGTTCACATTCACCACATTCAGATAGGTGTCGGTATGTCCTGGCATATCGCTCATAATGGGTTCGGCCCCAGAATGTCACCCATATGTTTAGATAGGTATAGGCATACGCTTACGGAGTAGTGAGATTTAAAACTATCTACCATGCAATAATTTCGGCTCAAATTTAGGCCAATTCATGGTTTTCGTTGCACCCAGTCAAATTAGTTTCAAAATAGTCATCAGCTTACCTGTATAGTTACCTTGAAATTGGAAGTCTGGGAATTCATTATTCAGCGTATATATAGACATCGATTCCAACACGCAAAAAAAGGGGTGGAGCCTAACTAGAAATAGGTGTGGCATACCTAGAAATGGATCCCTGTATTGAAATTGACATGAGCAAATTGAGCATTACAGGGCTAATACCACTTGTTAATGCGTGGTCCACACAATATGGACCACTTGTATTAAGAGAGCACCCGTATTTATAGGTCACATATTTTAACAAGGCCAATCATAGATTGTAGACCCTTGCCATCCTGAACGCACATAGACCCGAATACAATACACTCATCCTCTGACGGAGCGAGGGTAATTAATACCACTTGCTAATGGGCCTTTTCAGGTTGTCTATCCATCATATTACGTCATATGACGTCGTAATTAATTAAGTGACGCGTAGGATAACGTCATAATAATGACGTCATGACTGACTCGATTTAGTCCATCTTAAACGCTTAATAATCTGACACGTTGTACGAATTGTATGTTTTTGTTATTTAATAAAAAATGCTTTTGAATATTTTGAAAGTAATTTGACTGGCCGCTGTTGTTGCCATAGGCAGCAACAGGATCCAGTCAATTTAGTGTCAAAATATTCCACGGCTTACCTGTATAGTTTTCTTGAAATTTATCGTCTAGTAGTTCAGAAATCCATCGATCCCAACTCGAGAGTGGTATGGGTGGAGTTTAGCTAGAGATGGGCAGGGCATACCTAAACTGGAAAGGTTCATTGTATTAATAAACCACCACAGTTTTCAGTGCCCTATTGTATGTAGTATGTTCAGCCCCATAATTTACCACACATAGACTTGAGCTTTAATAAGCTAGTTATATTCCGAATCTAACAAATTCTAGATGAAGTAATTTTAATACGCAAAATTTAGGTTTAATCATGGTGTATTCGTTGTTTTCGGTGCCCTACTTTCCGTAATATGGTCGGTTCCAGAACTTCGCTCACATAGACGTATAGGAGTTTGAATATGCTAGTTACATTGGGAATTTAAAAGAATTCTAACGTGAAGTATTTTCGTAGTATGCGATTTCATCGCATAAATTTGTTCCAATGTTGGCAGATCTGTGGTTTTCAATACCCTACCGTCTGCAATATGTGTGTCTACATAATTTCACCCATATGGTTAGATAGGGATATGAATACGCTAATGAATCTTGAGATTTCTACCACGTAGTAATTTCGTAATATTTAATTTAGTAGCCATGGACAGTTGTCAAATGCCAACAATTTACTATATTCAGTATTAGAATCTCAGTTCTCGGTTTGTAATCATTTCTTTTACATATAGCTGTATATAACTGAATATGTACTACTGCTTTTGCACGATTCTACCATCAAGTAATTTGGTAATATGTAGTAACATATTCGCCATATGGCCCCATTGTAATATGGTTGGTTCACATTCACCACATTCAGATGGTGTCGATATGTCCTGACATATCGCTCATAATGGGTTCGGCCCAGAATATCAGCCATATGTTTAGATAGGCATAAGCTTACGACGTAGTGAGATTTAAAAATTTCATAACGTAAATAAGCTCAAACTTAGGATAATTCATGGTTTTCATTGCAATACGTTCACCCCCAGAATTTCACCCACAAATACGTATAGGAAATATGCTAGTTGTATTCCGAATTTAAAAAAATTCTACAGGAACATAATTTCATAGTACACAATTCCATACCGAAAATTGGCGCAAATTCTGTCAGATCAACGATTTTCTGTACCACACTGTTTGCAATAGGTTCGACCCCAGAGGTTCACCCATATGGTTAGATACGTATATGAATACGCTAATAAGGTATCAAAGGTTTACAAAATGTTTACTATACAGTAATTTCGTCATATGCAATTTAGTAGTGGCACACCATTGTCAAATTCCAATAATGTACTATATCCGGTACCAGAATATCTCTACATGCCTTGTAGCCAGTTTTCGAACATAAGGCCATATAGAACTCACTATGTTCTCGTGCTGTGCGAAATATTGTAATAATTCTACCACCAAATATTTATTATAGTAATGCGAAAATATTTCTATATATCCCATATTATTGTAGAACCTGACTTATCAGGCTAATACCATAACATTTTCACATATGGTCAACAAGATCGTCATCATTACAACGCTTGAGACCGATTTTGGCCTTTTTGTCGAGCAAAAATATTTGATTTAATAGTTTGTCACTGTTTCCAGTAAAGATATCGTGTAATAGGTGACATAGATATGATAGCTAAATGAAACAGATCACGATGTCGTGGCTGTTTCCCACTGGGTCTTCAGTCAGAATGTTTTCTACTATATCTATCATTTTCGTTGGAGAAAACTAGGTTCACGGTATTGGTTCTATCCTGGCCACTTAACTTTGTTGAAAAGGTTATCTGTCGGTACAGATCGTGGTCCTATATTGCATCAAAAATATACTTGCTTTGTGCATTTCACTAGCATTGCTGTGTATATTTCACCAATATATTTCCTGGTAATAAGCTCTTCACGTCTGTTTAAGAAGGTATCAAGATTTAGGATTAAAATATTCTTTACAGTCTTTCTTTAATATGTTTGAATGGGTGTCAGGATCTGTACTGCTTCTTGCGCTGATTTTATACTGACTGGGTTGCCAGTTCTGTTGATTTCTTTATCTTTCCAAGTTGTCGATACCTAATGACCCAAATTTGATCTGTTACGCTCTGTTGATGCAGTAGTACAATTTTCTCATCACTGGCTGCTCTTAATTTTGTCTGTTCCTCTCTCTGTTAAGGAGTTTGGCCTGGAGAAAAAGGATGGATGGAAAAATTGTTGGACTGACTAAAAATATAAGCTGCTTTTCCTAGCCCATAGCTAATACTGCCCATGTCATTTTGCAAGAAATATTCCTTCTTTTGTGTTTATTGTTCGCGTATATTTTTGTCATAAGTGGCTTGTATCCCTTTATATAACTTAATTTTTTCATGAAACAGTTGAGTTTATTCTCAGAATTATAATAACCTCCGGGCACACTATTTACCATTGATGCCTTGCATCAGTATGTGTACTTGTTTCTTTCAATATTTTGCCATGCTGTGGGCTTGAGGAATGCTCATTTACAGGCCAAGAGAAGACGATTGTTGCAAATTTACCAATGGAATGACTAGCCAGTCATTCCAGTGGTAAAAATTCAAGCATACTTTTCTATTGGCCTGTAAATGGACATTCGATAATCAAATATTTAAATTTTCTTGATTAAATTTAACTTTTACAGAGATAAAGTAACACAATAGACAGGATTACAGCTTGGAAACAATGTTGCTGGAAACTGTTGCTGTCTTAGAGAAAAGGTTTTCAGTAACATAGTTTAGAAAAAGCAACAATAGGTCAAAAGCTACTTATTGTATAAATGAGATGGAATTGAGCAATAGACCTTAACATCCTAAACATTCCAGGTAATAGAGGCATCCATTTAGCTATTCCCCGCCCGTTTTAGCTATGCCCCGCCCATTTCTAGTCATGCCCCGCCGAGTTCTAGAGAAGCCCATCTCATGCGCGTGCTGGGGTCGATTTATATACTTTGAACCCCAAATTCAATGTAACCATACAGATAAGCTGTTGGATATTTTAAAACTTTGCTAACAGCGCCCAGTCAAATTAGATTCAAAATATTCAACAAAATGTTTAGTAGATAGTAAATCAATCAAAGACAAACAATTCGTTCACTTGGCGGAGTATTCCAGCTCCATGGCGGTGTAATCTCTGTCAATTTCATCCATCCATCCATCCATCCATCCATCCACTATTTATTTATTTTTATTTTTTTCTCGTCATCTGGTAGTCGAGCGAGGGGATTGCATTGTCATTAGACCGTCTGGCATTAGGCCTATATTCGCATGTCCATGGTATTATGGCAATTATTCCACGTAATATGGCCATTATTCAGAGTTATTCTACGAAATATGAGAATTATGTTTGAATAACTTTCTAGAACGTAATTCAACTTGAATCGCTGTCCAGACCGTAATTCAGATTGTATTTTATTGCTAGAAATTAATTCAGACAATACTTCGAACTGTATCTTGTTCTAGTCTTTTATTCCTAGTTATTCCATGTTATATAACCATTATTCTGAGTTATTCCATGAAATATGACAATTATTCCATGCAATATTACCATTATTCCGAGCTATTCCATGAAATATTACCATTATTCCGAGCTATTCCATGCAATATTACCATTATTCCGAGCTTTTCCATGAAATATTACCATTATTCCATGTAATATGGCTATTATTCATAGGTATTCTATGGAATATGACAACTATTCCATATAATATTGCCATTATTCCGAGTTATTTCGGGAATTATGACAATTATTCCATCTAATATATCCGCTATTCAGAGTTATTCTGTGAAATATTTCAATTATTCCTTGTAATATGGCCATTATTATAGTTATTCTATGAAATATGACAAGTATTATCCCCACGTTTTAAAAACTGTCAGGGATATTGTAATCGCCTCCGTCCATCTGTTTGTTTGTCCGTCTAACCATCTGTCCATCCATCACCATTAGGTGGAATTCAGCCAAATTTGGTATGTGAGTTACTCATATTAATGTGTAGTGCATGAACACATTAAATTTGGTCCCGCCACCCACCCTGCCCCCCACCCCGCCACCCCTACCCCGCCCCCAAACACCCAGCGGTTGGTGAAGATATAGGTCAAAATGTCAATATACTGATTGTAATGCGCTCCTCTGAAACCATTGGACAGAATTCAACTAAATTTTGGAGTGGGCGAGCACATTTACATTTGGCCCCGCCTCCAGTGGTGGGGTGGGAGTGTTGGTGGATGAGGGCTAAAGGTCATGAAAGTGATTGTAATGCGACTCATCTGAAACTGTTGGACGAAACCCAACCAAATGTGGTATGTGAGTTACCCATATGATTGCGGAGTGCAAAAGGACATTTATATTTGGCTCCGCCGCTGGCTGTGAGGTGTGGTAGGGTGTGTGCCAAAAGTTGAAAGCGGTGAATGTGGGGATTTTCATTCCATTTAATATGGTCATTATTCCGAGTTATTCCAGGAAATATGACAATTATTCCAAGTAATATTGCCACTATTCAGAGTTATTCCATGAAATATGATAATTATTCCATATAATATGGCGATTATTCCGATTTATTCCATGAAATATGACCATTAGTCCATTTAATATAGCCATCATTCTGATTTATTCCATGGAATATGACCATTATTCCGAGCTATTACATGAAATGTGACAATTATTATGTGCAATGTGGACATTATTCCGATTTATTCCTTGAAATATGACAAATTCTCCCTGTATTATGGCCATTATTCCGATTTATTCCATGAAATATGGCAATTATTCTGTGTAATATGACCATTATTCCGAGTTATTCCGTACAATATGACAATTATTCTGTGTAATGTGGTCATTACTCCGAATTATTCCATGAAATATGACAATTATTCTCTGTAATATGGCCATTATTCCGAGTTATTTCATTACACATGATTATTATTCCATGTAAAAAGGCCATTATTCTGAGTTATCAGATTGAATATCTTTCTTGAACGTAATTCAGTTTGAATCACTGTTCAGACAATAATTCGGATTGCATCTTATTGCTAGAACATTCAGTTTGAATCACATTCCAATGCGTAATTCGGAAGACATCCGTGCTAGAATGGTGAATCACAGCCCAGACTGTAATGAGACCACATGCTAGAAAGTAATTCAGCTTTAATCACAGGCCAGCCCAGTTTTTTCTTAGCGAGAAAGCGCATATATGCCTATTCTCACCCTACCTATTTAGTAAGATATTGATTGGGTGTATGTGGCTTACAATGCCACAAAGTTGTTGGTGTCTTAGTAATCAACAACTAACAGTCAAACTCCTCTTCAAATCCGTAGCTATAGTTGACTGAAAATTATGATGATTTTTTAGAATATATGGACTGAAAGGTGTTGCAGCACAAGAATTTTCATTCAAATTAGTATAAAATCTGTAGCAGGTAGTAATCGCATTAACTTATAATTATTTTTACAATAATTTGATTGAATATTGTTGTAGTCATTGATAACAACAACTTTCACGCAAATTATTGTCAAAGTAGCCTATACATTTCTACTTCCTGCTGGAAATTAGCACACTCGCGCTGAACAGTATTGAAGAGCTGGCCGTCGAATGTACTGCCATGAATACGTCATATGTGGATCCTTACGCTTCCAGAGCTGGCTGGCAAATGACCATTGCGAGCAGGTTCTTTTTATTTATTTGAGAAATCCTGGACTGTACAGAGACTAAACGAATATGGTGCCCAATAGTTACAACGATTATGGAGGCAGAGCGTTGCATGCTTGGACTAGACAGGGATGTCCTCCAGTCCAACCACGCCCAAAACACTCAACTATGCTCTATTCGATTTTGGAGACATTCCACGTCACCTACGAGTTGCACGGCATGTACTGCTATTTACTTGTATTTAGACATTTTGTCCCATACATACATCAATTTATATATTTTGAACCTCCGGATAGCTGTATAGAGGAAAGCTATTGCGCATTTTGAAACCAATCCGGCAAAACTATGGCATCAACGGCCGCCAGCTGAACTAGCCCAAAAATACCCAACAGAATATATAATATTAAAGAATCATCATAACAGTTTGAAACGAAATTAACATAATAATGTTACATAACATGAGGAGACGTGAATTAACAAGAATATTAGTTACTGTTATTTTCAATTATTGCACATGTTAGAATCTATTTAAATACTCTGTACCTTATTTACCGTAGTACAAGTCTCAGGTTAACTGTACAGAGAAAAACTGTTGCGTATTTTGAAACCAATCCGACCAGCGACTGTTGCTACCTATGACATCAACAGCCACCAGTCGAACTAGCCTCAAAATACTCAACAGAATATATAATATTAAAGCATCATCATAAGGGTTTGAGCAAAAATTAACATAATAGGAATATCAGATGATAATGATTCCAATTATTGCCCATGTCAGGGTCGATTTATATACTTTAAACCTTATTTTCCATGGTACAAATCTCAAGGTAACTACACAGAGAAAAGCCGTTGCACATATTGAAACCAATCCGACCAGCGGTTGCTGTTGCATATGGCACCAACAGCCCCAAGTCGAACTAGCCCCAAAATATCCAACAGAATATAATATTAAATCATAATCACCAATTATTGCCACTTTTATATCTTCAAGATTTTAATCCATATTATTATCATCCAGTATTTAATTGGACACGAGAACTTTAAACAACGTTCAGCATATTTCAAACTGTTTTGAAATTATGCTGCCCGGAATCGGTAATATATTATATAGGCCATATTATTTATATATTAAAATTAATTATTTTTATCAACTACCTATATTAAATATAAATATATTGTAAATAAAACGCAATCAGGAGCATGTGATTTAATATCTGTATTTTTCACGCAGCAGAGCAAGCCGTCTGCATAGCTCAGTGAAATTAGCTGGATATTGGATATTGGATATTGAATATTGAATATCCAATATCCAATATCCAGCTAACTTTACTGAGCTCGTCTAGCTCGGCCAAAATATCACTAGAATTGTGCTATTGTGGATACAAGCATGAAATTTGACGAAGTGATAGGACTTTCAATGCCGAACATGACTAACTATAGAACCATCTTCAAATATCACCAATACGCATGCACAAATGTTAAAACGCACAGGTTCTATTAAAACGCAACTTTCTTGAAATCGGTAATTCTTCAATAAATGATATATAATATCGAGTAAATGTGTGTAATTCATCAACATCTTACTGAAATACGTAACTGTGCATGCTTTGTTATGTTCTGTGCATGCACACTATGACAAAGGTTTGTACTATCATGGTTTGCACACATATTCACAATAGCGTAATGAATAGCTTATCGTAATTAATTTACCATCTAGTTGACAGCAGTAAGGCAGACCGGACAGCCAGAAATGTGTCTAGTTGTCATATTGTAAAAGCATGAAACTGGATTGCGCGATAATGGATGTTCCAGGTAATTTTATAAACTAGCAATCAACGTATTTTCAAAGCAAAATTTTCGGTTACAAATTAGCTTTTATGATTGTCGTCTGCTTGACAAGCCCAAGAATCAGTCTTGTTAATCGTTTAGCTTGTGTTACGCATGCCAATGGATATCGTGCTCGTTTAAACTAAGGATGCGACCCAGTGTATGCAAATATTATCCTTATTTGTGTGCCAAATGTATGTTCCCCGTTCCATTACATATCTTGATAATGTAGCATGCTGATCTATACGGCTTACTCTGATACACAACTCATTACTGTATTTTTCAGTGATGAATAAACTCACTTAACCCCAATAAATAATTCCCTCCACCACCACCCCCCCCCCCCCCCCATTCTATTGCTAATTATCTGAACAATTATGGCAAAACGTATGAAACTAGCTGACTTTTCCGATCCTCGGTCACCTTCTTCAGTTTCGTTACTGACTGGGCAAGGTGTATTATATGTTAGGAAAGCACAAAGGATCGCCTGGAATGCACAACTAAATCAAAGAAACAAAATGCTGGTGTCGGATATAAATTGTTTGCACAAAACTTGATTCGATTTCATGAACTGAATATTTTTCCTGTTAATATGAATTTGAAAACGTTAGACAATGGTGATGGTATTGAAGAAACCCTAAGATCAAACAGAGTCTCGTGGCATACGTTATGTCTGTGCAAATTCAATACAACAAAACTATAAAGGGCAGAAAAACGAAAGTTTGTATGTGTAGATGAAACTGATGAACAGAGATACACTCGTTTCGCCAGTGAGCACACTGTACATCCTAAAACGCTTGCTTGTTTCTTTTATGATTATAAAAATGAAGCAAAAAGATTACCGTGAAGCAGCTACATTTGGCTTAGATTACAGAGTAAGAAAATGTGCACTAATGTTAAAAGATAAAGCCCTTCTCACAAAATTAAGTGTAGATGATACGATATCAAAAGAGGCAAAATGTCATCCTAAATGTCTGGCTGAGCTCTATAACCAGGCAAGAGGACTTGAACGGAAAGAACAGTCCAACCAATTTCCAGCCGATAGAATCCATAGCATTGTCCTAACAGAACTGATTTCACATATCGAGGAGACACACGAGGATGCATCTTTAGCCCCAGTGTTTAAACTGTCAGATCTTGTGACTTTATATACCACTCGACTCGCACAGTTAGGTGTGAGAGTTGACACTAGGATAAACTCTACCAAGCTGAAAGAAAGAATTTTGTCAAAAATCCCAGGTATAAAGGCCCACGTCAAGTTATGCGAGTTATGCTGGCCTTTGAGTCTGACATTGGGCCTGCTCTCAGCAAAGCCTGTGATCATGACAGTGATACAGAAGCGATGTTTCTAGCTAAAGCTGCAATGGTGGCTTGGAGAGATTTGTTTGAGCTACCAACTTCTGCTCAGGACTTCAATGGTACTTTCAGCCATGACTGTCAGTCCTCTTCTATTTCCGAATCACTGTTAGCTCTAGTCCGCATGATACAAGGAGTCACTACAAAGGATCTTGCTGATCTTGAAGACAGTTGAGAACATAAAAACTAATGGTCAGAAACAGTGTGATCTCCTTGTCAAAGAACGCCTGGTTGAAAGAAATAAATCGCTTTATGAAGCTATAGCGAAGAACAAATTGCCACTGTTTGCTTCAGGAAATACGACTGCCAAACAAAAGATCAAAAGCCAGCTCAGTTCAGCAAAATCTGACTGTGCTTTGTTTTCAAGACTGTACATTGGTTGTCAAACATGGGGTGGTGACCTTGATGAATTTTTCAAACATGAAAATCAGGCATGCCAGCCCTCAATATCAGACAATGGTAAACTTCGTTCCCCTTCAAAGTCATACCCACTGCCGTGCTTCGATAAAATAGCTGAACCAGTTACTGCACGGTCAGACGTAACTGCCCCGCTGCTTGATGGAGCTGCAGTCGTACAAATGCTGACGCCTATTGGAGTGCTTACATTCGAACAATATGCAGTTAGCATCTTCAAGTCTTATGTAGTGACAAGACTACAGACAGTTGAATGCCTTGATAATGTTCGGGACACATATGTAGTGTGCAGTCTTAAATCTACTATTAGAAAGAGACGGGGGGGTGGGGGGGGGGGGGTGGGGGTGGGGGTTGGGGGTGAGAGGTAAAGGTTCCATCGGCTGGTGTGCCAAGAACTTCGTAATAGTAGATGAAAACAAGCAGGAATTGTTTTCATAATTGTCTTAGTGTTGCCCAGACTGGAATGCTGATCGCAGCAAATAGATCATAGCAACTAACGGCGAGGATGTCGTCATGTCACCTTCGCGTCCAGATTTGAATTCACTTGCACCATGTTCACTAGAAGAAGCAGGCACAGGATTGTTTGTCCATGTTGCTGACGCTGCTAGAACAGGGCATAGTAAAGTATTGATCCGCACAGTTGACACTGATGTTGTTGTGCATAAATTGGATATAGAGGAGCTCTGGTTAGAATTTGGCACCGGTAAGCATCTGAGATATATTTCTGCTCACGCTATATCTTAGGGTATTGGTGCCAATTCTTCCATGCATTCACTGGGTGCGATACTGTTTCTTCGTTTCGTGATCACGGAAAAGTCAATGCATGTGATACTTGGAACAGCTTCCCAGCTGTGACGTCTTTGTTTGGAACAATTGAGCACACTGCCTGATCATCCAACAGATATATGTTTGCAAACACTACAAAGGTTCATAATAATTTTATATGATAGATCAAGCACGTGTACGGAAGTCAATATGTCACGGCAATACATGTTCACAAAAGGGCGGAGCCATGGAAAAGCTTCCACCATCGCAGGCAGCATTCACCCAACACGTACTCCGGGCTGCCTATCAAGGTGGCCACGTTTGGGGTAACTTGTTAAACTGTTATTCGAATTTACCAGTGCCAGAAGAATGGGGATGGATGAAACCAGATGATGGTTCATTCTCCCCATTGTGGACGACATTTCCTCAAGTATCACAAAATGCGCTTGAATTTGTCAGATCGTCTGTCTGAGAGGATGCGCTACTAAGCGATGTAAATGCTTCAGAAATTCGCTTGAATGCACGGTACTTTGTGAATGTAATGGTGAATGTGAACGCCTCTTGGGAAAGTGAATCAGTGGTCAAAACAAGTGACGATCTAGTTTTGCATATACAATATGAACAACTAGCAGTTTACTGTTCTTGGTCTTTCCCAGTCCACATTTTCACTGACATACTGATGCATGATTGTAAATATGTGAGTGTTACTTATAAATATGGTCATATTAGATTGCAAATATACTAATCAAGAGGTTACAGCTATGGGGCATATGCACCTGCTATTTAAAACTGCAGTATGTGAAAGATTCTGATATATTTTGTATATACGGGTCGTGGTGTTCTTTACTTGATCCCGTTTAGCATACCATTTATTGTTCTTGATGTTGCCATTACGTACAGTTAGGCTACCATTTTCATTAACATTGTTACACAATTGTAAATATTTGAGTGTTTATAATAGTCAATATTAGTCTGTAAATATAGTAATCAGGATGACGCTTAATGTTTGTAATATATTGATGATATTCTGTTTGATTACGCTTAATGTCCTTTGGTTATTTTGACACAAGCTCGCTATATTGTAACCTAATTACTTGTTTACTACCCTAAATGGGATTGCAAACATGCAACGGCATTCTAGAAGCAATTTGGTGGCAGTTTAATGAACCAATTCATCATAAAACAATGACTATTTAAATCTAAACGATTGATATTATACCGGAAGTGACACGTCCACTGCGCATGCGCACAAACAAAATGTGACAATGGTTCTATAGCCTAAAATGATCAGCATAAGAAGCTCTATATATGGTTGCCAAATTTGTTGCTTGTATCCACAATAGCACAATTCTTATGCCATGCCGCTCTACGAGCCGTATCAGAGCATTTGACTGACAGAGCTCTGTAGAATTACTAAATTGCAATGCGACTGACTACTCCTTAGAGGCAACCGTTATAGAGTGACTGATGTCGGCAAAGACCGACTGTCAATCAGATAATAATGAAATTAAACGCGTGCTGCGCGTTACTATTTGCGTAACGAGAAGAGAATGATTAAAAATTTACTGTGAATATATATATGACGTAATCAAAACACGCGCGTTTTTGGAATACTATATCGTAGTATAACGTAGATGAAATCAACAGCGAAATCGACAGCGAGATGTAGGCATGTTGATTTCACTGTTTAACTACGGCACGCCCGGATTGAAGTAAAATACGGCAACATAAGATTGTTCGCTTGAGATTTAGGCTAGTATTGAAACTTTCTAATCGAGGGTATTTAAGCAACAATTATAATTATTAAATAATAACACGAGTCAAAGGACAAAGGGTTAATTTATTTTCGTTATTTTGGACAAAATCTGTGGTTTGAGAAATATTGAATAACACCAGATATACAAGATTATTTTAACAAGCATGTACACTATAGGTTTGCAGTCTTGTTTCTTGAATTAGAAATACGTCTAAAAGTCAGTCGCCAGTGCCTGTCAAATAGCTAGCATTTGTAAAGACTAATTTTGAAAGAACTTTGACTGATTTACGTTCAAAAGTGTGCATAACAATGTATAATGTAACTGTAAGGATGCTCAAAATTTTGAAATCAATTTGTTTGATTCACTGTCAAGACCGTAATTTGGATGGTATCGCATGCGAGAACATAATTCAGCTTGAATCACAGTCCAGCCGGTAATTCGGATGAGACCACATGTTAGAACATAATTCAGTTTGAATCACAGTCCAGACCGTAATTCGGATGACATCACTTGTTAGGACATAATTCAGTTTGAATCACAGTCCAGACCATAATTCGGATGACATCATATGCAAAAACATAATTCAGTTTTGAATCACAGTCCAGAGTGTAATTCAGATGCCATCACCTGTTAGGACATAATTATGTTTGAATCATGCGCCAGACCGTAATTCACATCACATCACATGTTAGGACATAATTCACTTTGAATCACGGTCCAGACAGTAATTCAGATGCCATCACCTGTTAGGACATAATTCAGTTTGAATCATGCGCCAGACCGTAAATCGGATCACATCACATGTTAGGACATAATTCAGTTTGGATCACGGTCCAGACCATAATTCGGATGACATCACATGCTAGAATATAATTCAGTTTGAATCACGGTCCAGACCGTAATTTAGATAACATCACATGATAGAACATAATTCAGCTTTGAATCACAGTCCAGCCCGTAATTCGGTTGACATCACATGTTTCGACATAATTCAGTTTGAATCACGGTCCAGATCGTAATTCGGAGGCCATCACATGTTAGGAAATAATTCAGTTTGAATCTCGGTGCAGGCTATAATTGGCATGACATCACAAGCTAGAACGTAATCCAGGTTGAATCATGGTCCAGACCGTAATTCCGATGCCATCACATGCAAAAACATAATTCAGTTTGAATCATAGTCTAGATCGTAATTCGGATGACATCACATGCTAGAATGTAATTCAGTTTGAATCACAGTCCAGATCATAATTCGGATAACATCACATGATAGAACATAATTCAGCTTTGAATCACAGTCCAGATCGTAATTTGTATAATATCACATGTTTGGACATAATTCAGTTTGAATCACGGTCCAGATCGTAATTCGGAGGCCATCACATGTTAGGAAATAATTCAGTTTGAATCTCGGTGCAGGCTATAATTGGCATGACATCACAAGCTAGAACATAATCCAGGTTGAATCATGGTCCAGACCGTAATTCGGATGTCATCACATGCAAAAACATAATTCAGTTTGAATCATAGTCCAGACAGTAATTCGGATGACATCACATGTTAGGACATAATTCAGGTTGAATTACAGTCCAGACCGTAATTTGGATAACATCACATGATAGTACATAATTCAGCTTTAAATCACAGTCCAGACCGTAATTCGGTTGACATCACATGTTTGGACATAATTCAGTTTGAATCACGGTCCAGATCGTAATTCGGAGGACATCACATGTTAGGACATAATTCAGTTTGAATCTCGGTCCAGGCTATAATTGGCATGACATCACAAGCTAGAACATAATCCAGGTTGAATCATGGTCCAGACCGTAATTCGGATGCCACCACATGCAAGAACATAAGTCAGTTTGAATCACGGGCCAGACCATAATTCGGATCACATCACATGTTAGGACATAATTCAGTTTTGTATCACAGTCCAGACCATAATTCGGATGACATCACATGTTAGGACATAATTCAGTTTGAATCACAGTCCAGATCGTAATTCTGATGCCATCATATGCAAAAACATAATTCAGTTTTGAATCATGCGCCAGACCGTAATTCACATCACATCACATGTTAGGACATAATTCAGTTTGAATCACGGTCCAGACCATAATTCGGATAACATAACATGCCAGAAATAATTCACTTTGAATCACGGTCTGGACCATAATTCAGATGCCATCACCTGTTAGGACATAATTCAGTTTGAATCATGCGCCAGACCGTAATTCGGATCACATCACATGTTAGGACATAATTCAGTTTAGATCACGATCCAGACCATAATTCAGATGACATCACATGCTAGAATGTAATTCTGTTTGAATGACGGTCCATACCATAAATCGGATCATATCACATGTTAGGACATAATTCAGTTTGTATCACAGTCCAGACCATAATCCGGATGACATCACATGTTAGGACATAATTCAGCTTTGAATCACAGTCCAGACCGTAATTTGGATGCCATCACATGCAAGAACATAATTCAGCTTTGAATCACAGTCCAGACCCCAATTCGGATGACATCACATGCTAGGACATAATTCAGGTTGAATCTGGGCACAGACAGTAATTCTGATGCCATCACATGCAAGAAGATAATTCAGCTTTGAATCACAGTCCACAGCGTATTTCGGATGACATCACTTGTTAGGACATAATTCTGTTTGAATCGCGGGCCAGACCATAATTCGGATCACATCACGTGTTAGGACATAATTCAGTTTTGTATCACAGTCCAGACCGTAATTCGCTTGACATCACATGTTAGAACATAATTCAGTTTGAGTCGCGGGCCAGAACGTAATTCAGCTCACATCCCATGTTAGGACATAAATCAGTTTGAATCACCAAACAGACCGTAATTCGGATGACATCACATGTTAGGACATAATTCAGTTTGGATCATGGTCCAGACCGTAATTCGGATGCCATCACATGCTAGAATGTAATTCAGTTTGAATGACGGTCCATACCGTAAATCGGATCACATCACATGTTAGGACATAATTCAGTTTGGATCACGGTCCAGACCATAATTCGGATGACATCACATGCTAGAATATAATTCTGTTTGAATCACGGTCCAGACCGTAATTTAGATAACATCACATGATAAAACATAATTCAGCTTTGAATCACAGTCCAGCCCGTAATTCGGTTGACATCACATGTTTCGACATAATTCAGTTTGAATCACGGTCCAGATCGTAATTCGGAGGCCATCACATGTTAGGAAATAATTCAGTTTGAATCTCGGTGCAGGCTATAATTGGCATGACATCACAAGCTAGAACGTAATCCAGGTTGAATCATGGTCCAGACTGTAATTCGGATGCCATCACATGCAAAAACATAATTCAGTTTGAATCATAGTCCAGATCGTAATTCGGATGACATCACATGCTAGAATGTAATTCAGTTTGAATCACGGTCCAGATCATAATTCGGATAACATCACATGATAGAACATAATTCAGCTTTGAATCACAGTCCAGACCGTAATTCGGTTAATATCACATGTTTGGACATAATTCAGTTTGAATCACGGTCCAGATCGTAATTCGGAGGCCATCACATGTTAGGAAATAATTCAGTTTGAATCTCGGTGCAGGCTATAATTGGCATGACATCACAAGCTAGAACATAATCCAGGTTGAATCATGGTCCAGACCGTAATTCGGATGCCATCACATGCAAAAACATAATTCAGTTTGAATCATAGTCCAGACAGTAATTCGGATGTCATCACATGTTAGGACATAATTCAGGTTGAATCACAGTCCAGACCGTAATTTGGATAACATCACATGATAGTACATAATTCAGCTTTGAATCACAGTCCAGACCGTAATTCGGTTGACATCACATGTTTGGACATAATTATGTTTGAATCATGCGCCAGACCGTAATTCACATCACATCACATGTTAGGACATAATTCAGTTTGAATCACGGTCCAGACCATAATTCGGATAACATAACATGCCAGAAATAATTCACTTTGAATCACGGTCTGGACCGTAATTCAGATGCCATCACCTGTTAGGACATAATTCAGTTTTAATCATGCGCCAGACCGTAATTCGGATCACATCACATGTTAGGACATAATTCAGTTTGGATCACGATCCAGACCATAATTCGGATGACATCACATGCTAGAATGTAATTCTGATTGGATGACGGTCCATACCATAAATCGGATCATATCACATGTTAGGACATAATTCAGTTTGTATCACAGTCCAGACCATAATTCGGATGACATCACATGTTAGGACATAATTCAGCTTTGAATCACAGTCCAGACCGTAATTTTGATGCCATCACATGCAAGAACATAATTCAGCTTTGAATCACAGTCCAGACCCCGATTCGGATGACATCACATGCTAGGACATAATTCAGGTTGAATCACGGCACAGACAGTAATTCTGATGCCATTACATGCAAGAAGATAATTCAGCTTTGAATCGCAGTCCACAGCGTATTTCGGATGACATCACATGTTAGGACAAAATTCAGTTTGAATCACGGGCCAGACCATAATTCGGATCACATCACGTGTTAGGACATAATTCAGTTTTGTATCACAGTCCAGACCGTAATTCGGTTGACATCACATGTTAGAACATAATTCGGTTTGAGTCGCGGGCCAGAACGTAATTCAGCTCACATCCCATGTTAGGACATAATTCAGTTTGAATCACCAAACAGACCGTAATTCGGATGACATCACATGTTAGGACATAATTCAGTTTGGATCATGGTCCAGACCGTAATTCGGATGCCATCACATGCAAGAACATAATTCAGATTTCTATCACAGTCCAGACCGTAATTCGGATGACATCAGATGTTAGAACATAATTCAGTTTGAGTCGCGGGCCAGAACGTAATTCAGATTACATCACATGTTAGGACATAATTCAGTTTGAATCATTGTCCAGATCATAATTCGGATGACATCACATGCAAAAGCAAAATTCTATTTTGAATCACAGTCCAGACAGTAATTCGAATGATACCACATGCAAGAACATAATTCAGTTTTGAATCACAGTCCAGACCGTAATTCAGATGACATCAAATGTTAGAACATAATTCTGCTTGAATCACGGTCCAGACCGTAGTTCGGATCAAATCACATGTTAGGCCATAATTCAGGTAGAATCATGGTCCAGACCGTAATTCGGATGCCATCACATGCAAGAACATGATTCAGTTTGAATCACAGTCCAGACCGTAATTCGGATGGCATCACATGTTAGGACATAATTCAGTTTGAATCACGGTCCAGATCGTAATTCGGATGCTATCACATGCTAGAACATAATTTAGTTTGAATCACGGTCCAGACCGTAATTCGAATGACATCACATGTTAGGACATAATTCAGTTTGAATCACCAAATAGACCCTAATTCGGATGACATCACATTTTTGGACATAATTCAGTTTGGATCATGGTCCAGACCGTAATTCGGATGCCATCACATGCAAGAACATAATTCAGATTTCTATCACAGTCCAGACCATAATTCGGATGACATCAGATGTTAGAACATAATTCAGTTTGAGTCGCGGGCCAGAACGTAATTCAGATTACATCACATGTTAGGACATAATTCAGTTTGAATCACCAAACAAACCCCAATTCGGATGACATCACATGTTAGGACATAATTCAGTTTGAATCATTGTCCAGATCGTAATTCGGATGACATCACATGCAAGAGCAAAATTCTATTTTGAATCACAGTCCAGACAGTAATTCGAATGACACCACATGCAAGAACATAATTCGGTTTTGAATCACAGTCCAGACCGTAATTCGGATGACACCACATGTTAGGACATAATTCAGTTTTGAATCACAGTCCAGACCGTAATTCAGATGACATCACATGTTAGAACATAATTCTGCTTGAATCACGGTCCAGACCGTAGTTCGGATCAAATCACATGTTAGGCCATAATTCAGGTTGAATCATGGTCCAGACCGTAATTCGGATGCCATCACATGCTAGAACATAATTTAGTTTGAATCACGGTCAAGACCGTAATTCGGATGTCATCACATGCAAGAACATAATTCGGTTTTGAATCACAGTCCAGACCGTAATTCGGATGACACCACATGTTAGGACATAATTCAGTTTTGAATCACAGTCCAGACCGTAATTCAGATGACATCACATGTTAGGACATAATTCAGTTTGAATCACAGTCCAGATCGTAATTCTGATGCCATCATATGCAAAAACATAATTCATTTTTGAATCACAGTCCAGACCGTAATACGGATGACATCACCTGTTAGGACATAATTATGTTTGAATCATGCGCCAGACCGTTATTCACATCACATCACATGTTAGGACATAATTCAGTTTGAATCACGGTCCAGACCATAATTTGGATAACATAACATGCCAGAAATAATTCACTTTGAATCACGGTCTAGACCGTAATTCAGATGCCATCACCTGTTAGGACATAATTCAGTTTGAATCATGCGCCAGACCGTACTTCGGATCACATCACATGTTAGGACATAATTCAGTTTGGATCACGATCCAGACCATAATTCGGATGACATCACATGCTAGAATGTAATTCTGTTTGAATGACGGTCCATACCATAAATCGGATCATATCACATGTTAGGACATAATTCAGTTTGTATCACAGTCCAGACCATAATTCGGATGACATCACATGTTAGGACATAATTCAGCTTTGAATCACAGTTCAGACCGTAATTTGGATGCCATCACATGCAAGAACATAATTCAGCTTTTAATCACAGTCCAGACCCCAGTTCGGATGACATCACATGCTAGGACATAATTCAGGTTGAATCACGGCACAGACAGTAATTCTGATGCCATCACATGCAAGAAGATAATTCAGCTTTGAATCACAGTCCACAGCGTATTTCGGATGACATCACATGTTAGGACAAAATTCAGTTTGAATCACGGTCCAGACCATAATTCGGATCACATCACGTGTTAGGACATAATTCAGTTTTGTATCACAGTCCAGACCGTAATTCGGTTGACATCACATGTTAGAACATAATTCAGTTTGAGTCGCGGGCCAGAATGTAATTCAGCTCACATCCCATGTTAGGACATAATTCAGTTTGAATCACCAAACAGACCGTAATTCGGATGACATCACATGTTAGGACATAATTCAGTTTGGATCATGGTCCAGACCGTAATTCGGATGCCATCACATGCAAGAACATAATTCAGATTTCTATCACAGTCCAGACCATAATTCGGATGACATCAGGTGTTAGAACATAATTCAGTTTGAGTCGCGGGCCAGAACGTAATTCAGATTACATCACATGTTAGGACATAATTCAGTTTGAATCACCAAACAGACCCCAATTCGGATGACATCACATGTTAGGACATAATTCAGTTTGAATCATTGTCCAGATCGTAATTCGGATGACATCACATGCAAGAGCAAAATTCTATTTTGAATCACAGTCCAGACAGTAATTCGAATGACACCACATGCAAGAACATAATTCGGTTTTGAATCACAGTCCAGACCGTAATTCGGATGACACCACATGTTAGGACATAATTCAGTTTTGAATCACAGTCCAGACCGTAATTCAGATGACATCACATGTTAGGACATAATTCAGTTTGAATCACAGTCCAGACCGTAATTCAGATGACATCAAATGTTAGAACATAATTCTGCTTGAATCACGGTCCAGACCGTAGTTCGGATCAAATCACATGTTAGGCCATAATTCAGGTTGAATCATGGTCCAGACGGTAATTCGGATGCCATCACATGCTAGAACATAATTTAGTTTGAATCACGGTCCAGACCGTAATTCGGATGACATCACATGTTAGGACATAATTCAGGTTGAATCACAGTCCAGACCGTAATTCGGTTGACATCACATGTTAGAACATAATTCGGTTTGAGTCGCGGGCCAGAACGTAATTCAGCTCACATCCCATGTTAGGACATAATTCAGTTTGAATCACCAAACAGACCGTAATTCGGATGACATCACATGTTAGGACATAATTCAGTTTGGATCATGGTCCAGACCGTAATTCGGATGCCATCACATGCAAGAACATAATTCAGATTTCTATCACAGTCCAGACCGTAATTCGGATGACATCAGATGTTAGAACATAATTCAGTTTGAGTCGCGGGCCAGAACGTAATTCAGATTACATCACATGTTAGGACATAATTCAGTTTGTATCACAGTCCAGACCATAATTCGGATGACATCACATGTTAGGACATAATTCAGCTTTGAATCACAGTTCAGACCGTAATTTGGATGCCATCACATGCAAGAACATAATTCAGCTTTTAATCACAGTCCAGACCCCAGTTCGGATGACATCACATGCTAGGACATAATTCAGGTTGAATCACGGCACAGACAGTAATTCTGATGCCATCACATGCAAGAAGATAATTCAGCTTTGAATCACAGTCCACAGCGTATTTCGGATGACATCACATGTTAGGACAAAATTCAGTTTGAATCACGGTCCAGACCATAATTCGGATCACATCACGTGTTAGGACATAATTCAGTTTTGTATCACAGTCCAGACCGTAATTCGGTTGACATCACATGTTAGAACATAATTCAGTTTGAGTCGCGGGCCAGAATGTAATTCAGCTCACATCCCATGTTAGGACATAATTCAGTTTGAATCACCAAACAGACCGTAATTCGGATGACATCACATGTTAGGACATAATTCAGTTTGGATCATGGTCCAGACCGTAATTCGGATGCCATCACATGCAAGAACATAATTCAGATTTCTATCACAGTCCAGACCATAATTCGGATGACATCAGATGTTAGAACATAATTCAGTTTGAGTCGCGGGCCAGAACGTAATTCAGATTACATCACATGTTAGGACATAATTCAGTTTGAATCACCAAACAGACCCCAATTCGGATGACATCACATGTTAGGACATAATTCAGTTTGAATCATTGTCCAGATCGTAATTCGGATGACATCACATGCAAGAGCAAAATTCTATTTTGAATCACAGTCCAGACAGTAATTCGAATGACACCACATGCAAGAACATAATTCGGTTTTGAATCACAGTCCAGACCGTAATTCGGATGACACCACATCATAGGACATAATTCAGTTTTGAATCACAGTCCAGACCGTAATTCAGATGACATCACATGTTAGGACATAATTCAGTTTGAATCACAGTCCAGACCGTAATTCAGATGGCATCAAATGTTAGAACATAATTCTGCTTGAATCACGGTCCAGACCGTAGTTCGGATCAAATCACATGTTAGGCCATAATTCAGGTTGAATCATGGTCCAGACCGTAATTCGGATGCCATCACATGCTAGAACATAATTTAGTTTGAATCACGGTCCAGACCGTAATTCGGATGACATCACATGTTAGGACATAATTCAGGTTGAATCACAGTCCAGACCGTAATTCGGTTGACATCACATGTTAGAACATAATTCGATTTGAGTCACGGGCCAGAACGTAATTCAGCTCACATCCCATGTTAGGACATAATTCAGTTTGAATCATTGTCCAGATCGTAATTCGGATGACATCACATGCAAAAGCAAAATTCTATTTTGAATCACAGTCCAGACAGTAATTCGAATGATACCACATGCAAGAACATAATTCAGTTTTGAATCACAGTCCAGACCGTAATTCAGATGACATCAAATGTTAGAACATAATTCTGCTTGAATCACGGTCCAGACCGTAGTTCGGATCAAATCACATGTTAGGCCATAATTCAGGTTGAATCATGGTCCAGACCGTAATTCGGATGCCATCACATGCAAGAACATGATTCAGTTTGAATCACAGTCCAGACCGTAATTCGGATGGCATCACATGTTAGGACATAATTCAGTTTGAATCACGGTCCAGATCGTAATTCGGATGCTATCACATGCTAGAACATAATTTAGTTTGAATCACGGTCCAGACCGTAATTCGAATGACATCACATGTTAGGACATAATTCAGTTTGAATCACCAAATAGACCCTAATTCGGATGACATCACATGTTAGGACATAATTCAGTTTGGATCATGGTCCAGACCGTAATTCGGATGCCATCACATGCAAGAACATAATTCAGATTTCTATCACAGTCCAGACCATAATTTGGATGACATCAGATGTTAGAACATAATTCAGTTTGAGTCGCGGGCCAGAACGTAATTCAGATTACATCACATGTTAGGACATAATTCAGTTTGAATCACCAAACAGACCCCAATTCGGATGACATCACATGTTAGGACATAATTCAGTTTGAATCATTGTCCAGATCGTAATTCGGATGACATCACATGCAAGAGCAAAATTCTATTTTGAATCACAGTCCAGACAGTAATTCGAATGACACCACATGCAAGAACATAATTCGGTTTTGAATCACAGTCCAGACCGTAATTCGGATGACACCACATTTTAGGACATAATTCAGTTTTGAATCACAGTCCAGACCGTAATTCAGATGACATCACATGTTAGGACATAATTCAGTTTGAATCACAGTCCAGACCGTAATTCAGATGACATCAAATGTTAGAACATAATTCTGCTTGAATCACGGTCCAGACCGTAGTTCGGATCAAATCACATGTTAGGCCATAATTCAGGTTGAATCATGGTCCAGACCGTAATTCGGATGCCATCATATGCTAGAACATAATTTAGTTTGAATCACGGTTCAGACCGTAATTCGGATGACATCACATGTTAGGACATAATTCAGCTTTGAATCACAGTCCAGAACGTAATTCGGATGTCATCACATGCAAGAACATAATTCAGCTTTGTATCACAGTCCAGACCGTAATTCGGATGACATCACATGTTAGGACATAATTCAGATTGAATCACGGTCCAGACCGTAATTCGGATGACATCACATGTTAGAATATAATTCAGTTGGAATAACTGTCCAGACCATAATTCGGATAACATCACATGTTAGGACACAATTTAGTTAGAATCATGGTCCAGACCGTAATTCCGATAGTCCAGACCATAAATCGGATTGTATCTTACTGTTAGAACGTAGTTCGTTATTCAGTCTATGCATCGGCCTGAAAATCTATATATGCGCCATCCTTCTAGAATTCTATTCAGTTTGAATTACAGTCTAGACCATAATTCGGATTGCATCTTATTGCTAGAACGCGGTTCGTTAATCAGTTTATACATAGGCCTGTATCCTTTTTATGTATACGCACGCGCACATTAGACCTGCCGCCTATGGCTTAATCTGCAGCGCTAATATTTACCCCCTAATGCCTGCTCTCATTCAATTTCGAACTACGAACTACGAATTTCGGTCTTACTTAGAAGAGGTAATCCACGTTCCGTGGTTACCACCAAGAAAAACAGGTCAGAACAGAGGCGATATATATATATATATATATATATATATATATATATATATATATATATATATATATATATATATATATATATATATATATATATAAATATATATAATGTAGGCGATGTGTTTTATAATGTAGCGCCAACCCCAACCCCCCTGGTGGGCCCCCAACTTATGGTTAACATTGCTCAGGCCATCAAAAAAATCCCCTATTAGAGAAACGCAACTGTATAGGCAAACTGTATATCTGCTATCGGCATTGATGAAGTACTTCAAAATTTGGCGAGAGTGTTGCAGCAGGGGCTTATTAACCATACCACTTATGTCGAGACCCTGGCAGATCTCTTTCCCGAGAAGCCAACCCCAGCTCCACGTAGGAAGCTACCACCCACTTCCAAGACGCCAACCCCAGCTCCACGTAGGAAGCTGCCACCAACTTTCGAGAAATACCCCCAGCCAAAGCTAGAAACCCCATCCAAGTTCACAAATGAGGAGTTCTACAGTTTTCTTAAAGTTATAATCCAGGAAAATAGGGACCCCCAGGATTTGTGAAGGTTCCACATGCAAGCAAGACCTATCAGCTGGGATGGGAACTTGATCCAACAGGTTTCCTGGATAAAAACCTGGACAAGATCGAGAGGAAGTTGGTGGAAGAGGTCCTCGACCTGAAGGGGTGAGGTTCTGCCTTGCTCTCAAGATCACCCGCCACAAGGAGAAGCATGATGGGACATAGGTCACCACAGATCCCCTGTTTTGGTCTAAGCAGCATGCCATCCTGAAGGCAAGTGATATTAGCGAGGCTGTGAAGGAGGCCAAAGCCAAGGTGCTGCAAGGCCTTGAGAACTACACCCGCGAGGGGTCTGGCTGGCCAGTCGACCAGGTTAATGCATTGTACCTCAACATCACCAGATAGCAACTACTACGTGCTGGGTCCTACATCAATCCCCCCCACTTTGATTAAGTGTAAACATGCCATGGTTAATGTCCAGAACAATGATGATCACTGTCTTCGCTGGTCTCTCTTGGCTGCTGCTTATCCTGCAGACAGTAATCCCCAGCAGACATCGAACTATTTAGGGCACTGGGATACCCTTGACTTCAGCGGTGTAGACTCTCAAACCCCTCTCCACCAGCTTAAGCATGGTGAACGGCAGAATGGCTTTGCCATTAATGTATTCGAGCATGACAAAGGTGTCTACCCATTGCAGCTGAGTGAGGCTGACCCAGACATTCTGAGGATAACTCTGCTGCTTAAGGAGAAGGGTGGCAAGCAACGCTATACCTGGATTAAGGGCCTGAATCGTCTGCTCCATGATCAGAGTCGGTGTAATGAGAGAAAGCACTTCTGCGAGCGGTGTCTCCACTGTTATTCTCGCGAAGACCTTCTCATCAAGCACAAACTGGAGTGCTGTGGTTTCAGTGACAGACCAATGCTTATAAGAATGCCTACAGAGAACACGAAGATGCTACAGTTTACCAACTACGGACTTATCCATAGCGGCGCTGTGGACTTGAACCTGCTGGGGACTTCGACGATGGTGAGGGCGTACTTGTAGGTCTTACATGTTCTTCCGGAACAGACTCTGTCATGCGGAAGGAACAGTACACCAGCCTGATAGACTCTGTTCGGGACAGGTTCATCGAAGTGTGCATACTGAATGTGCCATGGACGAGGTCTGTAGATCTGCCACATCGCCTGCCTGGTGAGCCACTGGCTAACCATCTCCAATGTGAATCTATGACCCTTGCGACGTGCAGCATCGAGCAGCTGGTGAGGCTCACGATAATAACTGCTGGGCCCGTAATAATGATCTTCAAGCGAGATCACGTGTAGACTCTCGGACTTCATCTCTGACATAAACACCTGTCCTCTCCTGTACAGCTCGAGCAAACTCTAGACAGACGAACAGACGACCGTAGTTCGTCTGACAGCAGTCCCCATGGATGAGCACCTATTCGAATACCTGTGAACACTGTTGTCTAATCTCTGCGGCGTCGTCACTGAAGGGTAGCTTATCAACCAAGGCTTGCCAGTTAAGGAACTTGACCAGGTCATACACAGAAGCCATATATATATATATATTCATATATATATATATATATATTATATAGCATGTCTTAAATGTTCAGCAGCCCAGATGACTGCAAGTGTTATTGCAAAATATGGGAGCCATGGATCGGCAATGCCAAAGAATGTTCCTACCCCCAAGGCGATGGCTGGAATAACCTTAGGGATCTTCTCAACTCCATAGAGAGCATTGGTTGCCGATTTTGCGGACTGTCTCACCAGCCTTTGTCGTGCACAGAGCAATCAGAGCCCCAACTGCTGCTAGTGGGCCAAGAGAGCCCTTCACGTAGGTATGATAAATTTCCATGGCTCGGTGGATTAGTTGGCGGGATTCTGGCTCTACATCATCATCATCATAGGCATCCTCATCATTGTCTTCATCGTAATCATCCTCATCATTGTCTTCATCATAGTCATCCTCATCGTAGTCCTCAACTGGATCCTCGAAAGCTTCTGGTTCATACATTGCTTGTAGTTCCTGCTGGCTATATGGGGAATTTTAACTCGCTATATATAGACATGGCATCCGCAATCTTGCAGGCGTGTTTTCATTGGCAAACTGGGGTCTCAGCTTCGCGGACCATAAGGCAGCGGAGGTAGAGAGAAAGCGTCATAACCAGGTGATGGAGAAGCTGTCTAAGGGGAAGTTTGAGTACAGCAAGGCACTCGAGCATATGCACCAAAGGGAGGCACGCCAATGGCAACAAAAGGCTCAAGCCACCTGGAACATCCAAGACACTGATGCGAATCTCGATGAGTACTACGAGGCTGTAAAGCTCTCTGAGTGGACGCTCGACTATGTGGCATCAGCAGGTCAGAAGACAGCCGAGGCCATAGTGGCTACCGTAGGAGCTGTGGCTGCTGTAGCAGCAGATATATAGCTGAGGCTCACTGAGCTACCAGCTGAATACCTCCATTTTGCAAGAAGTGAACCTTGCTATATCCAAAGTACAGCACCGTTACTCTGACCGGGCCAGTGCGCCCTCGTTCTCCAAACAGGTTCCCAATATGAAAGCTGAGCTGGTTGCCATGGTTAGCTAGGATGTCCCTTCCTCCGAAGTGACATAGGCCATCCGGCCATTCGAGCGCTGACTCGAGATCATCGTGGCTACTGGTCAGGTGGAGTAAAGCATACGACTTCATTTCCTGCCGATAGAGACAGCAATCAGCCAGATCGCGCATCTCACTGAGAATGTTGGTCCCAGCCACCACAAGTTTGAAGTCGTCTAGCTCCCCCACCTCCTGAACCACCCCTCCCTTCTGAACCAAGACTGCTACAGCTACGCAATCCAAGGCACCTTGTTGCAATGTCAACTCTAAGCACTGGTTAGCCATGGCCTGGACCTGCTGATGCTCTCGCTCTACATGTAGGATTCGTTGTCTAGAGCCTGCACGTTTTAGTTCCTGGTCGTTCTCATCATGTCACACCTGAAGTCGTGGAGAGGTCATTTTTACATCCGGAAAATGTTCGGTGTACACCCGGAGGAATACCTTGTCCTGCATCAAGGCCGGGTTCACATGTGTGTTCTCAAGGAGGGAGAAGAGTGGCACCACGAGAGGTTTTTCTACATCTGGCTGTAAGTCGAATTCTGTGAAGCCTTCATCACATCCGACGGCATAGATCCTTTCCCCTTCATGTAGTAGGAAGGTCCATGAGCAAGTGGAGCCAGGACTCGGTACTCATCGTTCACATAGGTGGTGTCCAGGGTGTTGTTGATCTACATAATCTCCCACCTGCTCACCACCTACGGCAGCTCTACCTCCTTCGCCGCTGTGCTCTTGAGCTTAAATTTGAGCATCATGCTCCTAATCTCATGGATCTGTCCCGAGAGGGTGAAGTCGATGAACTTCCCAACTGTGGATAAAGGGTGCGCATCATGGATACTAGGTCAAATGACTGTCAGACAGGTCTTCGGAGGATCAGTGTGGTGCGAGGCCACAGGTTCAACTGGCCCATCTGGATGCTGTACATACTGCTGCATGTTTAAACGTCTGTATATACAGGTTTTACACGGCGATGTGTGGTAAAGTTCTTCAGCAGATCGTCTTTGGAGGGCAGAAACCTGTTGGTGGCGGATGTAACACATCGACCACCTCCAAGAAGAAACCAGATGGTGGCCAGACCCCGCTCCCAAAGAGCATGCTGATTGACAGGGTCCGACGACCACTTCGTGACATCAATATTATCCACGGGCGAGCCAAGGTCCCACATCCATCTGATGCGGAAATACTGACTTCCATAGAGGAGACAACACTGGCATGTAGTACAAAGGAATTATTGACTCGGATGCTCTACCAGAAGTTTGACAGTGCCCAGGGCAATTCAATAGATCTCCTCAGGACACCGACTAAGAGTCCTGTAATTCTAGCTCTCCAGAAGGCTAGCGTTGATCCCAAAGATCTCCTAACTGTAGGGAAGTAGGCTGGCGTATTCAATATCCACACTGATGATGAACACCGGATGTTGGATGATATACAGGCTGGGGCCATAGATTACTTCCCAGAGGACATCAGTACACGTGTGACTGAGGGCCATGAGGCTGGGCATGCCACTGGGTTGGCCGCTGGCCATACCGAAGGTAGAGAGGAGGGGTTGGCTGCCGGTCATACCGAAGGTAGGAAGGAGACCATTGAGCACATCTTCAATGAAAGAGTGCGCGAGCAGATAGAGAGTAATCTGAAGGAATTTCTAAAGTTCCCCAAGAACTACCAGGACTACCTCATCAAACCTTACCTCAAGGCAAATGCTAAGAAGACATGGACGAAGTGGATCTTCCGCGAGAAGTTTCAGAAGAAGAGAGTTGGGCATCTGATCCTCAATGGATAGAGTTTCAGAAACAACCATCTGATCCTCAGGCAGCAGAGTCTGTGGACGAAGCTGCGGAAACCGTGGACAAAGGAACGGAGACTGCGGACCAAGTTTTTCAAGCCTGAAAAAACATCGCGACTGACCCAGCAGTTATGCATGTCGACCCGACTGACGTGTGAGCTTCCTGGCAGAATTCAACTTGTAGCTGAAGTTCTAAGCCTTCCCAGTGAGGGCTTGGAGTGTGTAATCTCCCCTGTCTCCTTATTGCTGAAGATAAAAAGGTATAGATCTGCGACCTTCTGCACACCTGCGATGAAGTCTTGCTTGGTCTCCTTGAGGGTCAGGCTGTCGTATATCGTCTCAAGCAGGGCACGACCAATCTTCGAGCTAAAGTACAGGAGCCTCCCATTGTGCCAGATATCTGGTGATATCTCACAGGTGTACTTCTGAAAGAGGCTAAAGACAGTGATCTTGGTCTGCCAAAAGCATCTGGTGATGTTGCTGAGGTATGTGACTGTCTTCTGGTCCATCGCGGGGTCATCGATAACTTGAACAAGTGGTTCAGTGAGTCGAGCCACGAGCAGCTTCTCCATCAGTGCTTGCAGGTTGTGCATCCTGGTGATTGAACCATTGGACCACTGATCATTATTGTCGACTGCCTGAGGCGGAGTCGGACACCAGGAGGGTGTATCGAGATTGAAGATGTTCGTCGAGCAGGGCCCGCAGCAAGATGTTTTTCCCATGTCCTCATGGGGCAATGATCAGCACCACCTGACCGGCATTGTTTGGTCTACTACTGTATGGACCTGACATGTTGCACATGTGCATGAAGGATTGTTAACAGCTCTTTAGCCGTAGCCTCGTCTATATCTGAGAGATTAAATGGCAGTACTTCCTGTACCAGCTTTTTGCCTGCTGTGTGGGTAGCGTTGTACCACCAGGGGATATGAAGGATGCCATAGAGGCATCAAGCATGAAATCCCAACAACAGCTGAGAAGGTAATACAGAGGGCCTGTGTCAGTATGCCCAGTGTCTAGCACCTCGAGTATCTGTATGATGAAATCTCGAGCAGCCATGCTATTATGTGGGATTAAATGGCAGGCCAAAGAATCCTGACTTCTTCACCTCGGGTAGTTGAAGCTTTGCTCTTGCATTTGCTTGGCCATCCACCATGATATGGCTCAGGCCGATGGTGCCTACCTTGAGATTCTCCCCATCTTGTTGAAATGAGCTCTGTGGTTTCAGGAGATCCTTAACCAGCTCCTATGCGTAGGACTCTGCCATAACCTTCGAGCATACCTCGCATCACTGCCCTGTCTTTGATGCCCATCCCCTTGTATACAGTCTTGGCCTTGTTGATGGTTGATTGTCCTACTGTGTCAGTGTTTCCGATGAGATCTCTGGCTGGGATGGTACCTCGGATCTCTCGAGGTTCTCCATTCTCATCGAAGTCTAGCAAGGAGATAGTGGCAACAGTGTCTTGTGAACCGAGGCGTGCCTCACCCAAGTGAGTGAGATCACCTAGCTCTTTGCTCTCTAGGTCTGTGAGTGACAGAGACATTGTTGTGGTGTACAATATATTGCTATACATAGCAGCTTAAATCTAGACATAGATCACGATGATTTCGGCCATAGCACTCGTCGTTAGCCCGAGAACCGTGGCTTCCATTAGAGGGATGCGTTCGCCCATAATCTTGGCGGCAACAGTATAGGAGGCGCCACCGATGGCGATCTTTGGGATGGGATGTGTTATTCCTAGACAGTGGTCGACAACCGTACTCGCCACTGTAGCGAGGACAGCAGCTCCAGCAGCAGGAATACCACCTTTATCTTCACCACGGCCACATTCGCGGCCACATTACTGGCGACATGAATGGCCAAGGGCTTAGCCTGTCTCAGTAGCCTCTGTCTTGCTTTTGAGCAGCGTCTGCACCTTCTGGAGACTCGCCTGACTCTCTGGGATTTGCTTTACAATCTGTACCGACGTCATTGTTTAATCTGTCTCTATAAAGACAAGTATACAATGCATTTAAACGTGCACGTTCTAGCTCGAGAGCACTGAGCAGATCTGACCAGTCTACATCTGTAAGCTGATTAGATTGGTACTCGGGAATATTCTTATATATATATATATATATATATATATATATATATATATATATATATATATATATATATATATATATATATATATATATATATATATATATATATATATATATATATATATATATATATATATATATATATATATATATATATATATATATATATATATATATATATATATATATATATATATATATATATATATATATATAGTGGCTTAAACCATGAACCTACTAGTACTATGTATTAGGTATTATGATGTCTTCTGCGTCGAATTGAAAGATTATAAGAAGAAGTCACCAGATGAGCTCGGCCAGCTCTCTAATGCTGAGGTAACAGAGGAGCTGACAGCTGTGAAACTCTACTTAGGATTTGGTAAAGGGAAGATATACTTCGTCGAATACCTCATTATGGGAGGCAGTATCGTAGAGCAACCTCTGCATACTAAGGGATTCTACAAGGATCGGGAATATCTGTCGGACGTGTTCCGGCAGTTGCAGGCATCATGGCACCCCCGACTCTGAGTTGAATAAGGCTCTGTGCTACTACAAGCTGGAAAAAGGCTGTACCACCAAACCATACAGTCCTTGGGTGTGTATGCTGACAGTGTGTTTGGGGGCTGTCGGGCAGGCCAAGCTAGTTCAAGCAATCTCAGCCATGACTCCCATTGTTCCTCTGGAACAGGCGGAAGAGTTGTTGCTAGCAAGAACCGCAGCCGAGCAGACTGGTGGCGAGCACAGCAATAGCCAGACCTGACACCACTCGTAGGGCTATCGTCCTGCTAGCAGTGCTGGGTGGGGTGCTGGTGGGTGCCTGCTGCTCCAGCTGTCGGAATCTGTTCCAGTGGTCGCTGTTCGTCGTCTGCTGTTCCAGTGGTTGGAATTGCTGTTCCAGCTGTCGTAGGAGACCACGGGGGCATAGGTGTCGCCAGAACGACATGCGTGGCCGAGTTGATGTCAGTGTTAAACCCAAAGTGCACATCTGGGGAATTCCCCTCGACTATCATGTTATTGTACCCCCTAATCTTCAGATCCTTGACATTCACAGTCATATTGCTCGGAATAAGGCGTAGGTGTGGCGATATAGTGAAGTCGACCTTACGATGGGCCTTCTGTAAGGCTTGCTGAAACTTGGCAATGAGGCTACTGTGATCTGCAACAATGATCATGTCCTCAACGAGACTACTGAACATAGCCTGCACCTCTTTTCCGCTCACCCCATCTATGGAGTGGCACAGCTTGGTCTGGGCTGTCAGGAGACAATAACATAACGCTTCTAAGGACTGGTTAGTTCGAACGATCCCTACTGGTGTGAGCCCTCTGGTTGTGTGTGGGACACAGTATTTCCACGCCTCTGGATGATCCTGCCTGATTCCGATTATATGCATATTCTGCACCAGTGCTCAGGGCTCTGAGTCTGGATCGAATGAGAACGTCGCTGTCTTCCGATGGCCAATTTTTTGGGGTGTTTGATAGGGGAAGCCTGAGTAGTCTCGTCTCGAGTCACCATACATAATGCCTAGACCGCTGTTGTCTCCACCGTGGAAATGATAGTCTGAGTGGGCGTTGAACTCTCATTGGAGTCTACTGGCTGCTGAGAGGCTGTAGCTCGTGGTTCCCGCCGTCTGCGGATCAAAATCATTCACATCATGCAGGCTTGCGCCCAGCTCATGGAGAATTCGCCTCACTGTGTAGTACATATGAAATCTGAAACAGCTGGCAATGAGCACAGCTTTGGTGGTACCAGAATAGGAGTGCAGCAAACCCGCGCCAATGCCGCATCCTGCTGTGGCACACCCTATGGCAAAGTTCAGCTGTTGTTTCCAGAACGAGAGATTTGGGCCTGCCATCCAGGTATGAGCTTGGTGATTGCAAGGTTGGTCAGCGGTCGTGGATTGATGGAGAAGGTGATGCGGGACAGCCCGTCGACTGTGATCAAAATAGGTGTTAAAACCAGTATGTCATCCCGGAGACCACGTGTCGAGCGGGTCCAGAGTGTACCCAGGAGGGGCGGTTGGCTCTGGTCGATTGTCATGAGGTTCGTCGGGAAGGCCATCTATAGTAGTCATCTTAAAGCCGCTGTTCCAGCCATGGACGCAACATACTATTTGGCACCATAGAGATCTTCGATGCGGCCCCGGCACAAAATCTCTTTTTTAACTCCTCCATGTCCACCCGCCCGCTGGAGCCTTTGAGGTATTGCTGGTGCACTTTGGGTTTCTCTGTGTTATACAGGGTTTGGAGCTTCAATATATGGTGGTATTCTTCATCACTGACCTGCCAATCCTCGAGAGCTTTGCTGACAGACTCGTCGATAGCCTGCAGGCTGCTCTGTGCCAGTGTTACATACTTAGCATGCTTCTCCAGCTTCCTGGTGATCTGACGCTGTCCAACCGCTAAGCCAGTGGCCAGGACAGTAGCAGCAAGGGTCATGCCACCCAGCGGGAAAGATATGATAGCACCCACCCCTGTAGCGAGGGTGGCAATGGCGGCCACACCAGCACTGGCTGCAATCACACCCGCCGCAGTGGTCGTGAGTGCTAGACTGATAGGTTTGATATGATATCGTCATGATGGGGATAGGTCAATAAGCAGTAGCAGCGTAAACTCTAATTGGGCATCCGACAGCCCATCCATGCTGGCATATAGACTAATGGTGGAGCTGTCAAACATGTGATTTACGTTGGTAAACATATTGGGGCTGATCGCTTTCCACAGTTTGCTGGTGGTTCCTGGCAGATATTCTATCATGTCTAACCCTACTTCAGTCAGTGAGCTGTGGTAGGTACTTCCCGGTGGTGGATGTAGCACATCAGCGTGTACGTATGTGATGGAATGCTGAGCTGTCTTGAAGAGAACCCATTCTATGCAATACTGAATTTCACGTCTACCAACTAGAGATGGTCTGATGACATTCTCCACATTTTGGAGTAGCAATCGGACAATCGGCATGTCCATACATATATATACATATATTTACATATATAATGGAGCCTATATTTGCTCACTCAACCGGTCTAGCCGATCTCGTGGACGTGTACGACGTTGATGCCGCCAAGGTTAAGGAAAGCGATGGCAAGTCGTTCGTTCTCCAATATGGAGCAGACATCAAGGCATTCTCCCTCCATTCCGTTGGTGGCGATGGTGTAGAGCTGCTCACTGACCTAAATGATGTCTCAAAGGAATGTCTGGGCTGAGAGAGAGATGGGGACAAAATAGTGTTCCGCTATGACTTCCCGAAGACGAAGTTCATCCTCCACCCCATGATAGAACAGGCACCAGACAAGGGTGAGGATGTTAACAATTTGGACGCTGATCTACGCTTTCATGTTTTAGAGCCGACTGTGAAGCATGCCCCACCGATGTCAAATGATGGTGTGGTGTTGACCCTGGCAAAACAGCTGCAGGTAGTCTTCGAAATGAATGCGGTGTGGTATCGCGCTGGACCTGGTGGTAAGTGGCGAGTGTGGGTGCAACTATATAGAGCTCCAGTGGTTGTTGACCTGGAGGTCACCCCACTCTCCACCGTTGTGAAGAAGGATGGCACGGTCTGGAAGCTTTATAACAGGGGGACATCTTTCCTGAGGATGGGGCACAACTCTAGTTGCAGTGGATCATAGGATTTGGGTCACTGGAGGAAAGCTCATGCTTCGTCGTCCCTTTGATGGACCAGAAGAAGCTATCAATATTCAGGAGGGTGTCTTACGGATAAAGGGTGTGTCGCACTCCTCGAAGACGAAGGGCTCAGTGAAGCTGCTCGAGCATATCGGGCTCACAAGTCTGCAAACAACACCTATTGTGCTGGAGTTGTGGCTTCTAGCTGGTGGTAAAGTGAAACAGCTAAGACCGGCCCCAGATGGGATGAAGATCAACATTGAGGATGGCACAGGACTCGATATGACACAGATATTTCTCGAGGGGTTCACCTTGTTCGGTTTAACCCTCCATATATAGAGCCAACATGCTAGCACCATTATGACTTGTATCTGTTCTCGTTGCCACGGTACTGAGTGCGGATGTCAGGACGACTGGGATGGCCATGTTATTAGATGCCAAGTAGGCCCACTTCCGAGATGAGCCCCAGTACAATCCCTTCCGTGACCATATGCGACAAAATATCTACTACCGATTTCACCCACATAAAGAAATTGAGTCTAACTGCCACTTCTGTGGTGTAGAAAGGGTAGGGCAGAGATGTCTGCAGCCGCAGTTCGCGCTACAACACCAGATTCTCTGTGCCACATGTGAGCATGCTAGAGTCTGCGGAGGTGCAGATGGTAGGCACTTTAGTGTTCTGTCAAGTGAGCATTGCCAAGGCACCTGGAAGGGCCTGTAGGTAATCCCTTCATGTCGATTTGACACCGGTCATGACTACGTGTTTGTTTGATATGGAGACAGTTGGAATGACAGGCGTGGCATGTATTTGTGATCCAGCATTATGTCTATAATCATCAGCATCATGAATCAACAATCATCATCATCACCATCATCATCATCAATCAACAATCATCATCATCATCATCATCATCATCATCAACATCATTACTCAACAATCATCATCATCATCATCATCATCAGTCATCAACTTCATCATCATCATAATCATCATCATCAATCATAATTAACTTCATCATCATCATCATCACCATCATCATCATAATTATCATCATCAATCATAATCAACTTCATCATCATCATTATCATCATCAATCATCATCATAATCATCATCATCAATCATCAAAATCACCATCATCAATCATCATCAATCAACATCAATCAATCATCATAATTGTAATGTTGGCACATTGAGATTTCTTAATTTTAGTTTATTTTTTTGTTCCATTTCGAAAATTCCCGTAATCCGCCTTTTTCGGTATTAGAGTTTCGTAGTTCCTACGCCTTCGTTTGTTGACTTCTGCATGTTCCATGCATAATTCCGAAAATACCTGCATTCACCAAGCGTAAGTAATATATACATTTGATATTTATGTTTCGATTTCTCGCACTGTGTATTTGAGGGAAATTATATTGGTTCATTGTAATCGATCCTATTCACAGTGTTCCCATTTTCCATGACTCGGTTCAGTATGAAAGTCGAATTCTCAATTTCTCGTGATTTCCGTGAAATTAGTATTTTTGTTCTCCTGAGTTCGTCCGTTCTGTTAGTTATTATATGAACAATTACGTGTACATTGTCTGAATCGATCGATCAAAAACTATGATTGGAACCTGGAAAAGGACCAAAAACATTAAAGTAAACAATTATATATTAATTACCCATTGACCTTGATATATTTTGTTAACTGTTTGTAAGCGTATTTTAATTCTTGTTTTCCAGTAATTTACCACTAAATCAGCACAATAAAGTCTTACATCTGTACCTTGTGTTGACTCGGTCAAACTGTATGCACTGCGGCAGAACAATAATCATCATAATCATCATCATCATCAATCATCAAAATCATCATCATCAATCAACATCAGTCATCATCATCAAGTTGTCCAGTGTGCTCTACTATCTGCAATAACAACACATAGCGAGATTTGAACCAGCAATTTTAAGTGTAATTCGACATATAATCCAATGCATTAGCTATCTTGGCTATGTATGCATTACATAAAACGACCTACAGTTAGCTGATAACCTGTTATGTGTTGTCTATGATATGAATATCCTAAGGAAAAATCTGCACACATGTATATCGGCTAGGTCTATATATCTTTTGTAGCAGTATTGTCATCTGTAGGTATTTTATGACAATAGTATTAATTTTTACATGATTGGGAATAATATTTCACTAATAATACATTGCGAGATTTGAACCGGCGATTTTCAAGTGTAATTCAACGTATAAACAAAGCAGCACATTAGCTATCTGGGCTATGCAGTCCTTATTTACAAATTCGCACCTGTTTCACAGAGCAGAGGGAATATATACCTATAGATTACAATCGGTAACGTCAGCATATATATTTATATATTTACTTAAATTATAGACTGTTGTCAATAATTTCAAAATGTAGTTATCAGTGTGTTATCAGTACACCACCGACCTGGTGCAGCATTATCAGAAGCTAAGTAGTTATATATTAGGAGTTCTAGAACAGGCCACCACCAGGTGATGCCCAATTAGAGAAACGCAACTGTATAGGTAAACAATTCTCAATCATGAGTTATCCTGAAGAGTTATGGAGTTACATGCATGGTGTAGGCTGTGCGACACGGCGGGAAAAAGTAGCAAGATCATTACATGACCTGGGCGACTATACAAATAAATAGCTTGAGTTCTGGAGAGCTTCTCCTGACCCATCTTTCACAATAGTAGTAGACAAGTTACTCGCCTGAAAAACACCACCAGGTGTCGAGTTATGGGTTGGACGCTATCCACTGACAGCAATGGCAATGGCAGAACTAAGACAGTATTTAGATCATCTGATTAGGCTGTCCAGCCGTATCCGCAGTATCTATTTTTAGAGAGGAGTTAATAAAAGTCAGCTATGTCCTACGCTTTTCTTTTAGGAGGATATTCAATGATGTCTATCAGAATTTTCATTGGTAAACCGATTCTCATACTTGAAAGTACAACTGCAGAACCATCAATAATCCCGGAGTGTATCGACCCGGATGTGCAGACTAGATGTATATTCTCATCAGTCACAGATATCCGCTCATTATTGTTGGCTTTATCGTAGTATTTATCTATAGGCTCTCCAGCTTCATCGAATTTATGATGTACACGGACCATAGGGTTACCTAGCAATGCCCCACCATTCACGAGTGCTTTATCTGAGATTCGATCCTGTGTCATGTTGTCTACTCTCAAGTTAGGTGTTGTAATTGGTGTGTTGATGTTTTCGATACGTTTTTCATGGATCATCCGATGGACCTTATCGGAGAAAGCTTTGTCTATATAGTTAAATGATGTGTATAGATTGCTGGTTTTCTCATCAGGCTTAGCAACACCTTCATACTCTAAGGTTGGATATTTCTGAACTTGAAGTTGAGGAGAGGAATTCCGACCATGGTATGCTCCCGGCCGAGGCGGCCTACATCCTTCTCTCTCTTAAAACAGTAATGTAATGGATAATGATGTCCATCTATCACGATAAAGACACTGGCATACTTAACGTTATGTTTCCCAGTTCGAATATGGGCCCAGTCGATTTGTAAAACATTACTTAATGGAACACCTGATTGTTCAGCTTTTTGAAAAGCGGAAATAATATCTTCAACACAGAGGATAGACATTTTCAATTTTATAATATCTTGCAAGATATACTTAGGAAGTGATTTCTCTAATACGGAATTATAAATGTGCATGTGCTCATCTGTTCTGACCTGTTTTACTTGATGGTAGCCGCGGATCGTGGATTGGCAGCTGCCATCGAGTAAAACAGTATAAATATATATATATATATATATATATATATATATATATATATATATATATATATATATATATATATATATATATATATATATATATATATATATATATATATATATATATATATATATATATATATATATATATATATATATTTATATATATCGCCTCTGTTCTGTCCTGTTTTACTTGGTGGTAGCCGCGGATCGTGGATTGGCAGCTGCCATCACCCTCTGTTCTAGCACTCCTAGTATATAACTACTGGAGTAAAGGTGATAGCGAGCATCCTTGTCGTACAGATCTCTGGATAGGAAAGGCATCCAATATAAATTCATTTACTAACACCGAACTTGTGATGTCAGTATATAGAAGCTTGATCATGTCTATAAATTCCACTCCAAAACCGAAACTTTGAAGCAAAGTAAATAAATACTCATGATCAATCCTATCGAACGCCTTCATTTGATCCAGGAAAATGAAAGACAAAGATAAATCCTTTAGCGTAACGTAATCACAGATATTACGTAATAAATGTAGATTATCTAAGATCGATCTCCCCCTCACAGAACAAGTCTGATCAGAGTGAACTAACTCTGACATCACCAAAGTTAAACGATTTGTTAACATTTCTGAAAATATTTTTGTATCTACTGGCAGCAAGGAAATTGGGCGCCAATTCTTAATTAACTGAGCATTTTGAAGATCCTTACAAATTAGACAAATAAGACCACATTTCTGTGAAGCACTTAAGCTCTTAATTTGACGACAATTGTTAAATAACTGAAGCAGAATATTACCAAAAATATCCCAAAATGCTAAATACAATTCTTTAGTAAACCCATCCAAACTTGGCGATTTGTTGTCGTCCATGTCCTTCAAAGCTTCAAATAATTCTTTTTTATCAAAAGGTGCTTCACATAATCTAAGAGGTTTCTGTAATTTTAGGTAAATTCGCTATAAACTCATTCATAATTTCGTTATCAATAGGTTCTTTAGAATACAAATCTATGTAAAATTGACGGACATATTTCAATAATTCCTTGCTATCAGTAATTCCCTGATCATCATCATTTGTTAATTTTTTAATAATTTTATCCCGAGCTCTTGAAACTTCCAATTTATGGAAATAAATGGAATCCCTCTCCTGCGATGATATTGCCTCCGCGCGAGAGTGGTCTATTGCACAATTGTTCAGATTCATGTAAAATTTGTAAATTTCGGACTTAATGGCTGTAATTTGATCAGTATACTGGCCACTGTTATCGGATAGATGCCACAAGTCTCTCCTAAAGCACGGATATCTTTATTTACGTTCTGGCGCCTAAATCTACAATAATAATAATCAAATCTTTCATATCCGTTTTTAAATCATCCCAAACTTCTGCCGTAAAATTTTCAAATTTATTTAACTGGAACAGATCATCTGTCAAATACTATTTGAAAAATTCCACATAAGCTTCCTCTTTCAATAGGCTATTGTTAAAATACCAGCGGCCAGGGCCAGAGAGAATGCGATCGAAATGACTGCATGTCATGATAACATGTGAGTGGTCAGACAAGGGATAATTTCACATTTACTAATATTTCTCTTCAACTCTTCCGACACATAAATTCGGTCCAGTCGACAAGAAATATTACCACGACGCCACGTGACAGCCACAGCATTGGAATGACAACATCTATAAACATCATACAAATGAAAATCACGCACAAACATACGGATAAGTTCGGCACCAGCGGTACCCTGAGTACGGAAACCACCCACTTTATCATGGCCATATCCATGACACAGTTAAAATCTCCACCCCAAATAATGTGTTTTCTAGTAACTAAATAGTGTGCCACAAAATTGAAAAATTATCTCCGTTCAGCCCGAATGTTTGGGGCATAAGTAGAAATTATCCGTAATGGATAATTCTCCCACTTCACGTCTATACACAATAAACGACCCAGGAAATCACTCTGAATTTTCTCAATTTTATATTGTGAATATTTTTGAAATTAATATAGAAACACGACATGAATGATGGCCGACACCAAACGACCAAAAACAGCCAAAAGCCATCAAAATCTTTTCCGGTTTGGATCGGTCATATAGTGTGAAAACATGCGTTTCTTGACCAAGAATTATATCAAGCTTTAAAGAGTTAATTTCGCGTGCAAAAGTACTAGCACGTCCCGGGCTTAAGCTCTGTTTCCACAATACAATTAATCGAATCCGACGTCGGATTCAACTAAGAAATCGACCAGCCATACGACAAAATTGGCGTATGTCAGACGAATCGTACAGGTAGGACTGGTTCTATTCTTTCGATCAGCCGTGCGATCTGTCCGATTCGACAACCAATCAGCGCTCTGATATAGGCGTAGTCATCAAATTGTTAAAGAGGTACTATGGTGAATATATAGATATGATATGATTTATTGCACAAACACACTCAGGAGACAGGAAGTGTACATTTTCAATACAGGAACAAGCTTCATTGCAATAAATTTACAATAACGCAATACTGATTCATATATGACTAGATGCATATTGCCTTTGCACAAGACACAGTGGGCAAAAGCGAAGGACTGATTGTAGCTATTTCTACTACTAGAGCGGCAGATACAGTAATCATCATCATATTGCATTTTCTATGCAGGCACCACAGGCCTTTAAATCCTCGCCCACCCATTCCACTACCTCATATCGTAGCACTAGATACATACCCAACGTATATGTGATAGTGAGATGGGTGGGCGAAAGCCCAAAGGCCCGTGCATACAAACACCCATACACATGTATTCAGCTCCGTGGGTGAATATTATAGTAGCTGAGATATAGTACAGATAAAAAATAACCCAACATGCCTCCAAATCTAAATGAATTGTTGAACATTTTGTACCGGATCCTATCAGAGGACACCGCTGACCACCATGACAACGCAGCTTATCGGGCAGATGCCATCCAATAACAGGCTGATACTGAATGCATCAGCCCAGTATCGGCCCGTTATCGGCCCGACATCGGGCCAGTAGGCTGCATTATCTGTGTAAAGAAACAATCCCCCCCCCAATCAAAGCAAGTCCAAAATACCCAACAGAACATTTCGTACCTCATGTTCAAAATTTACTAACTAGCGTGCTTCTAATTTTGCTTTGGATAACACATACACACACAAACACACACATATGTAGTCCAGTAAGAAATGACAATGGACCAGGACATTTTAAGTAACAACCAGATTTTTGCCCAGAACTCTTCCATTGTATCTAAATTAAGACCACAAAAAATTCCCCATGAATCCCAATTGGGGAAAATGCTTTTTTTAGCAAAAATTCAAAATGGCCGCCAAAATGGCGCCAAAGTGGCTGAAGAAGGATTCTGTCTCACATGAAGTCTCAGTTTGACATGCAGTTATACCCATTACATGTGTGGTATCATGCCCTGATTTGGTATCTTCATTATAGTCAAAGTTGTCAGCTACCCACTGACAGAAACCGCCCCCTTTGCTGACTTCAACTAGACCGGATATTAATGAATCCACTCGCCTTCCAACAGCTGCACTTTTCAAACTGCAGAATCTGAGTATACGATATACATAGACCTAAAGACGACACAACATCAATGAGCACCCTTGATCGTGTTGTCTGCTTGATAAAGAGACCAACTGATAACATAAGAGATGATATGTATGATTGTTGGCCTGTTGCCTGCATGAGGATGTGGCACAATGAAGTTATCAGAAGTTGCTTCTTCATGTTGGCTGATTCACTTCTTGATTCTGAGAAAAGGTTAGCAACAAGGGTGTAGAGTTAGTCTGCAATGGACTTTTCTAATTCACTCAATTCAAATTCTGATGGACTTGGATAAGTGTCATTATCATGTTCTATATTCAAGATATCTTCTCTAATTTTTGCACTTATCAGTTTTGTATGTTTTAGGGTTTCTTCACTGTCTCCTAGGTTGTCTGCATCAATATATGACTGATGTAAAATGTTATCTGCATCAGCTCTGAATGTAAGTATATTAATTTTCCCTTCATTTTGTGCAGCGCATACACATTCACCAAACTGCTTCACAAGGCGACGTTTCAGATGCTTCTCTGTGTATGGCGGAACGCCTTCTGGCAAGTATGTTGTGAGCTGATCTCTCAGATCCTGAAGGGAGAATTGACCCTGCATTTGCTCTATTTGTCGTAACCAGTAACACAACTTGTTGAAAGCACAATCATTAATTGTGTCAAGGTTTCTAGAATTGCCACATGTTTTGTCAACACAATTCTCGCACCCTGGAACAGCTTTTCCTAGCATAAATAATGTCATACAAGGACGGTGATAATGAGCCTCTACTGCACGAAGATCTCCCGCAAAATGTATTCGTGCTTTTACATTTACTGCTAGATTGTCGTGGCTATTGTCACTTTTTTCATTAGTGACTCTTGGATGAGACCTCTTTTTTCTTTGCTTGATACAATCTCCACACTAGATATCTGAGATGATCGGTCTGGACGGCGCTTGACATCATCAAAGTCATGTTCCTTTGTACATATCAAGCAATGTGTTGGATAATCAAAAGACTTGCTTTTCGTTTTCAAACGTAGTGTAACACCAGAACTATCTGGATCACTGGAAGTTCTCTTCGGTTGTTTCCCTTTTGAATAATTTTTATAGCAATTTTCATGAACATAGTTCTTCTCAGTGGAAGATGTTTTCAAATGTATGTCATCACCTCGTGTCAATGAAACTTCATTTAGGGTTTGTGTCCCTTTAGCACCAAGTTCTCTGCCATTGACATGTATCTGTACATCTACATCGCAAATGATACAGGGAGTGTTCAGCCCGGCCATCGCTGTTTATCCCGCACAAGCTTCACATTCAAATTAGCAAACCAAAACGGGTGAATAGCAAATAACACACAGGCTATAAGATCAACAATGCGAGAATGAAAAGAAATCAAAGGTCATACAGTGTAAATCGTGAAATTGGAGAAAGTACGAGCATGAAAAAAGAACGAGTGCAATCTGTGCTTGATCCGAGCAAAATCCGAGTTTTACTTCGTCTCGCAACGAGACAGCACGGACAATAATACCGAAATATATCAAACATGCAATATAAACACGAGGGAAAGGAAAGGGATATTAAATCAGGCGCAACCTGGGGTTCATATGGCATATATTCAACTTTTACTATGTCTAACAACAAATTCAACCGTATAAAATATGTGGTTTATATAATTTACTTAAATTGCCGATTTCTAAAATTACCCCTGAACCCATATTTCTCAAACGATATGTATTTAACAATATGCTAAAAAGGGTGCAGAAAGTTATCCACTGTGACCTTGGCATTTGACCGTTTGACTCCAAATTTTGGAGACATGAATATGACTATGTGGACAACAATGATTCATCGAGGTATTCCCAGTAAGACGTGAGTAGGCAAATTTTGAAAAATGCTGCCGAAAATGCTTCAAAAAGAGATTTTAGGTCGCTGTGACCTTGAGTTTTGACCTTTTCAGGAAAAGTTTGGCACATATGTTCAGAACCTAACTGCTAACCTCCCACCCAAATTGGGTTAAGATACTACCAGTAGAACCAGAGTTATTAAAAGAATAGCTTATGAACCAACAAAAATCTGTTTTTAGAGGTCACTTCTTTGACCTTGAAATAACCTACTTTCCCCATGTGGGAATCGTGGGGAATTTTTTCTGCAGACTCTATGGTATATATAGGCAACTTTGAAATATAAATTTTCTTTTTACTTAAAATGTCCGGGTTCGACCAAAATCATGTCAATTCTTACTGAACTATATATATAGTCCAGTGGTCTAGGCTATACAGGCCAGGTCTAGGCTACAGAGGTCAGGTCTAGGCTATACAGGCAACGTCTACGCTATAAGGCAAGGTCTAAGCTATACAAGCAAGGTCTAGGCTATACAGGCAAGGTCTAGGCTATACAGACAAGGTCTAGGCTACAGAGGCCAGGTCTAGGCTATACAGGCAAGGTCTATGCTACAGAGGCAAGGTCTAGGCTACAGAGGCAAGGTCTAGGCTACAGAGGCCAGGTCTAGGCTATACAGGCAAGGTCTAGGCTACAGAGGCAAGGTCTAGGCTACAGAGGCAAGGTCTAGGCTATACAGGCAACGTCTACGCTATAAGGCAAGGTCTAGGCTATACAGGCAACGTCTACGCTATAAGGCAAGGTCTAGGCTATACAAGCAAGATCTAGGCAATACAGGCAAGGCCTAGGCTACAGAGGAAAGGTCTAGGCTATACAGGCAACGTCTACGCTATAAGGCAAGGTCTAGGCTATACAAGCAAGGTCTACAGGCAAGTTGCAGAATATTTCGAACATAAATCGACAGGAACTATTGCTGCCTAACAGCCCCAGTCAAATTAGCTTCAAAATATTCAACAGAATGTGTATTAAATTGTAGATGCATCAAATGCATACAATTCAGTCCTGAATTCTTCAGGAACCCTTGCCACTTTTGTGACGGACCTATCTCATCTTGATTATGACGTCTGATACTTGAGTGGCCCATCTATTAACACCCACACACATTGGAGATCCCCACTCCCCAAAAAACAATGGACTTTGTAGATTCGCAATCATATATACACATTTTAATAATTATATGACAAAATTTCAAGAAAAACTAAACTATAAAGCAGTCAGCGAACTGCGTAAATTAACTTGTATACGTTCAACGTACATTAACTAACACAAAACAGAACTTTGAAGTTTGCACCTGAAAGTAAGAACGCATATTATCACGCGACATCTGTAGATTAAAGATATAGTCGGCATGCACGTGATACCTAGCTGCCGGTGACTAATGAATGCGGAGTGAGGGAGAGTTGATGATAACATGGGGTTGTGTCGGTGCAGCACTATCGCTGATCTAACGCAGAACATAGGCCGAAGAATAGGTTGTGGTTGGCCGTTGAAGTTCGATTTTAACAAAACGAAACGCTTGGTTTGACATAGCTCAGAGTAATAAATAACTATAGAGTATAGGTCATGCAAAACTATAAGCCCAATGGATCCCACCACCAACCCACCCCAACTCACTTTACCGCCCCGCCCCTACTGACACCCTCCACCCACCCACCCTCAACCCCACCCACCCCAACCCACGCTTGCAGATGTGTTTTGCTACACAATAACGATTTTTAAACATCTCACTTGAGATATATACTCCATACAATAGGCATATACAAGTATTGTCCAAAAAATTATCATAATACTTATGTGTTTAAATGTATGCCCGATGATGGCACTGCAAGAACTGATCAAATATCGGCATATACAAGTTTTAATCTTTGCTATAGTATTCTCGCTACACAAACACATAATGAACCTTTTCATTTTAGCTATGCCCCGCCCGTCTCAATCTAAGCTCCAGCCACACCACGTCAGTGTTGGGATCGATCGATCTCTGATCTCCCTGAATATCAATTTCCAGAAACCTATACAGGTAAGCTGTTGAATATTCTGAAACTAATTTAACTAAATTAGTTTCAAAATATTCAACAGCATGTTTATTAAATAGCAAAAACATACAATTTGTACAGCGTGTCTGACTATTAAGCGTTAAAGACGGAGTATTTGGAATCACTCATGACGTCACGATTATTACTTCAGCATACACGTCACTTAGTTAATTATGACGTCAGGTGAGCGGTCGATAAACTTGGAATGGTCCATTGCATAAAAATTCGTACCACCTGTGAACACCTAGTGACGTGGCTCTTACAGTTGGCGTTATTGACCGGAATGGGTAGCGGTCAATCTGATGGCCAAATTGATGGCGCGTGCCGGGCCGAACTTAGGACCCATGGGCCCTATGCAAAATTTCTGAAATTCTTACATGGGGCCCCTCGGAACTGCCGATTGGATGCCGAGAAAGCCTCGGCAGTAATGCACTACTAATGCTGCGGAGGCCCCTGGTTTCAAAGGACTGTGGGGTTTGGGCACAACAGTCATATACATTACAGCTCAAATTTGAATAAAAAGGATGCTGTTGAATATTTTGCACAAAATTAGATTGAAAGAGATTCAGGCAGCAATCTCTTCCAATACAATTATGTTAAAAGTATACAAAAGATTCAACAGAGCATTTTTTGCATCGCATTAAAAATAATGTTCTTTTGGAAACACGTTGCCTGATTCATGCGTTATACAATAGGTGTGGCATCTATGCGTGTAACTTGAAGTTGATCAGGGGACAGAAACTGATGTGGTGCCCTGGAAGTTGGGGCCCTGTGCAAATGCACTTGTTGCATTGCCCTAAGTTCGATATTCTGTCAGTGCGTCGATATTCCGTCAGTGCGTCGATATTCTGTCAGTCTGCGTCGATATTCTGTCAGTCTGCGTCGATTTTCTGTCAGTCTGCGTCATAACTCTTTCAATCAGATACAATACATTTCTATATGAAGAAATGGTCGAGCATCCCGATCAGGGAAGTGACAGAGCAATGGACACACGGCATCGTAACATAAGACGCGCAAATAAAGACCCTAGAAGCAGAGGCCTTTTAACAGGACGCAAACATGATTTGAAGAAGAATTGTCCACACATTTATCAATGTATCATTTTCATGTGCAACATTATAAATTTAAACTATGAACCAGATTTAATATCGATTCGACAAACGAACCACATGTGACTAACCGATTTAAGGGCCGGCCGAACACAATATCACGTGACTGGAAGATATAATAAAGCCAGGTATTGTCACACGCATCATCTTCAATCTATACCTTCCCATCAAAAGGACAAGTCAAGTTTTCAGTGGATATTGTAGGAAGTACAAAGACGGCGTTATGAACACGCAAATACCGGCATTGCTGGGCGTTCTATACCTGGTCGTGCAGGCAGTGGCTGCCAAAGGAAAACAGCGGGGCCTACTTGTTGCTGGAGCGCGTGGATACCAAAAGTATTCCATTCAGGTAAAGGGTCACGCCGAAGAATAACCTTGATAATGCAGGCTACATGGTCAGTACGGGGTTAATAATAGGCCAATTCTGAGCCTCGATAGAATGGTTGCACAATAGGTCACATGATGTAAGTAATTGACATTTCCCGTTTATCCATCAATCATATGACGTCATAATCAAATACGTGACGTGTAGAATGACGTCATAGTCAATGGCGTAATGAATGACGTAGGTAAGTTCGTCACTAACGCTTAATTGATGACGGACTAAGCGTTGTTATACGAATTATATGTCTTTACTATTTAATAAAGATGCTGATGAATATTTTGAAACTAATTTGACGGGGCGCTGTTGCTGCCATAGGTAGCAACATCACACAGTGAAATTAGTTTTTGAATATTCAATAGCTTACTTGTACAGTTTTCTGGAAATTGATAGTCAGCCATCGCTCGATTCCACCACTGGCGAAGTGTGGGTGGAGCTTAGCTAGAGATGGGCGGGGCATAGCTAAAATGGATTTCTCCATTATATTAGATGTAGTTATAACATCTTGTAATTATGGAACATTAACTTTCGATTTTCCTCCACAAAAATGTATCCATGTAATACGCAGCCCTCTTGAGGCCGAGTGAACCATAAAGGCGTTAGATTGTCGGTTGTAAAACCTGTCATGTCACATTATATTTTAACCACGGATCTAGAATATGAAACACCATTAACCATGGATCTAGAATATGAAACACCATTAACCATGGATCTAGAATATGAAACACCATTAACCATGGAACTAGAATATGAAACACCAGTATTAACCATGGATCTAGAATATGAAACAACATTATTAACCATGCATCTAGAATATGAAACACCAAAAACCAAAAATATTTCTTAATGTAAGAAATCATGCTAGTGAATATTTTGTAAGTAATTTGACGGTAAGCTGCTGTTGCCTATGACAACATCATACACCTGTCAATTTCAAATAATAATTTGAAACTAATTTGAGCCGTTGCTCAACAGATCTCATCAAATTAGTTTCCAAATATTCAACATATTCTAATGCGTATGATTGTCTCTAAAATCTAGAGGATGCGACATCGGCATGCATATGGTTAATTCAAGTGGCTCACTATTAGATATGTATTCGTGGTCAAACGTCCGATGAGGTGGTCGCATAGAACAGGTGTTACGACCGACCAAGAAACGCCTTTATGATGCACTAGGTCCTTGGATATTTCTGATAGGCCTATGTACCTAATTCATATGACATATGACTAGGAAATGTCATTAACACAGTTTGTGATCTCGTCACTTCCGTCGTCATTGCCATTTTTACATTCATTGACACCACTAATTCTTTCTGTCAACTTACTTACACGGGTAGGTCGTCGTCGTCGTCGTCGTCGTCGATGGGTCTACAAGTGGCGATTATGATATCCCTATGCTCACAATAGCTGAAATTATGGCTTATTATCAAGTCGCTTTAAAGCCTAAAGCCGGCCATACACAGGGGAATATGTTACCATACAGAGGAGAATATGTTACCATACACACGGGGAATATGTTACCATACACAGGGGAATATGTTACCATACACAGGGGAATATGTTACCATACACACGGGAATATGTTACCATACACACGGGAATATGTTACCTTACACAGGGGAATATGTTACCATACACAGGGGAATATGTTACCATACACAGGGGAATATGTTACCATACACAGGGGAATATGTTACCATACACAGGGGAATATGTTACCATACACAGGGGAATATGTTACCATACACAGGGGAATATGTTACCATACCCACGGGAATATGTTACCATACACACGGGAATATGTTACCTTACACAGGGGAATATGTTACCATACACAGGGGAATATGTTACCATACACAGGGGAATATGTTACCATACACAGGGGAATATGTTACCATACACACGGGAATATGTTACCATACACAGGGGAATATGTTACCATACACAGGGGAATATGTTACCATACACAGGGGAATATGTTACCATACACAGGGGATATGTTACCATACACAGGGGAATATGTGACCATACACAGAGGAATATGTTACCATACACTGGGGAATACGTTACCATACACACGGGAATATGTTACGCAATATGCTGCATAAGTGGATGGGGAAGTGTTTCATATTGCATGTGCTGCGCAACAAGAAACATGGCCTGTTCTATTACCATGCACCATGTTGTGTTGTGTTTGTTGTCATACCTGAGTGAGGCGCCATAGGACTGCAGCGATTTTGTGAGTCAAATGGTCTGTTAGGCCATACCAGGAATGATGAAAGCAATATATGAATTCATATTTTATTTAGGGGATTTAAAAGATGGAGTTCGAGTGGGCAATGCAAGCAACAAATGAACTACTGTTTCTTCCTATTCAGCAATATCTCTCTTGTCCAGACACTCCTATTGCGACGTCTATGTGGGATGATACCCGCAATTAAAGCTACTGCACATGAGAGGGTATTAGTGCCTCTGCAGTTTCCTCTTCTTGCTGCGGCGAAGCCATGTTGAGAAGTTACAATGGAAATATAGATACTGACATTGTTGCTGGCACGCGTTTCATGAGTGTGGGGGTCACGTTTCTAGAAACATGATGCGCAACATCTTTCTGGTAGCATGTTGCGCAACAAGGTGCGAAACATATTCCCATGTGTATCGCAGGCTTAACACCTTTATAATAAATGCTGATTGCTTGCCATGTATTACAATCTTCAATAGTAAGTATGTGTGTTAGTTTCTTATTCTCTGCAGGCCAGTATTTGCCACGCGTATCAGCTCCTGAAGGCTCATGGTATTCCTGATGAGCGTATAGTGGTTATGATGTATGATGATCTGGCTTATAACCCAAGGTAGGCATCGCGTGTTTATAAACGCCAAGAAATATAGAGATATTTGCTTTCCTGGGATCTATGCAATATTAAAAAATGCTGTATTCGACGTCTTTAAAGAAATGGATGAATCCAGTCTTAGCTATGTTCCACCCATTTCTAGCTAAGCTCCACGCTCTGCCTTTAGTTGGGATCAATCGATCCCTGCGCAGTTTGAACACAATTTCCAGAAAAATATACAATTAAGCTGTTGAATATTTTGAAACTAATTTGACTGGTTGCTGTTGCTGCCTATTCGGCTGGAATTGCAATGGATCTTTCCAGTTTATCCATCAATCATATGACGTCATAATCAACTACGCCGTAACGTGTAGGATGACATCATAATCAATGACGTCATGAATGACGTAGATAAGTTCGTCACGAATGCTTAACTGATGACGGACTGAGCGTTGTTGTACAAATTGTGTCTTTACTATTTAAGAAACTTTCTGTTGAATATTTTGAAACATATTTGACTGGGCACTGTTGCTGCCATAGGCAGCCAGTAAGATTAGTTTCAAATTTTTCAGCAGCTTACCCGTATAGTTTTCTGGAAATTAATAGTCAGGGAGTTCAGTGATCGATCGATCCCAACACGGGCGAGGTGTGGGTGGAGCTTAGCTAGAAAAGACGGGGCGTAGCTAACACTGGAAATGACCATTGACTGTGTGGGATGTCCATCTACTACGCGGTGAGACAGTACACTAGGTGGATACAGAGCGGTATGTGACGCTTCAATGAATAGCATGCAATGAATATAAGCTGGTTTATGTGATCAAGAGCACGCATTTATGCCCCTTAAATACTCTGTTGTGTGAAAGCTGATGTTGCTCGTGGCAACATTGGCCAAATTAATATCGATGTGGTCCACAGCTTACCTGTATAATTATGTTACAATGTTCTAGTTGTAATGAGGTATATATGCTGTGAAGTAAAGTGATTTTGATTCTATAAATTTTACTCTAGCAATCCAGATCAAGGCAAGATTATAAACAGACCAGATGGACCGAATGTGTATCCCGGAGTGCCCAAAGACTACATCAAAGAAGTAAGTAATTATATGTAGATGTATGTAATTACATTTATTACTTTGACAGCTACAATGTAATTCCACATTGAATATGATGTAGATCAACTTTATATCTTGACTCTCATATTTAATTAGGGAGGTGACCTCAAGAAAGCAGGACTCGGTACACTCAAGTTAAGAATGGACCTGAGGAAGCTAAGGATTTCGGAGAACAAGACACTGTGAGCAAAAGCGAAGAATGACTGATTGCAGCTGTAGAATGTTTCTACTACTACAGCCGCAGAATACAGTAATCATACAATATTTTATTCGACTAATTTAAGCCTATACGTTGGTTTGAATTATGACTACATGTGTGTGGAAATTGAGGCTTGCACAATGCGCATGCGTTATCTAATGCATATACCATATTGTCTTATGAGTGGATTGGAGCATGATAAATTCTAAAAGATATCGGGGTGGGTGGGAGAATTACTCAAATTTAGCCTAGGTTGTATGAAGTGATAGAAAACTGTGCAATTACGTCTTCAACATGACTGCTAAATTATAAAAGAATAACGCTATAGAACTTCTTGAAGAACTATCTTCAATTCGAGCAGAATTAATTAAATGGATAATAAAATAAAGCTAAAACACTTTCATCAAACATAACGTGGCTTTATATCGAAAGCACGTGTTGTGTACAGGGTGCAATAGAGGGATCCCGTTTTTGCTCTGCCCTTCCATTTCTAGCTAAGCTCCACCCACACTACGCCCGTGTTGGGATCGATCGACCCCTGCACATCCTGAGCCTCAATTTTTTTAGAAACCTATAGAGGAAAGATGTTGAATAATTTGAAACTGATTTTACTAGGTGATATTGATGCCTATGGCATCAACAGCGCCCAGTCAAATTAGTTTCAAAATATTCAACAGCATGTTTATTAAATATAAAAGACATAGCCTACAATTCGTACAACAACGCTTAATGCGTCATCAATGGACCTTTCCAAGTGTATCCATCGATCATATGACGTCATATGACGTCATAACCAACAAAGTGGCGCGTATGCTGACGCCATAATCATTGCGTCATAAATGATTCTATTTGGCCCGTCTTTAACTCTTAATAGTTCGACACGTTGTATGAATTGTATGTCTCTATTATTTAATAAACATGCCGTAGGCAGCAACAGCACCCAGTCAAATTGGTTCCAAAATATTCAATAGCTTACCTGTATGGTTTTCCGGAAATTGATAGTCAGAGAGTTCAGAGTTCGATCGATCCCAACTTATCTACGACATTCATGGCGTCATTGATTGTGACGTCATCGTACACGTCACGGAGTGAAGAGTGCTTTGATAGAGGAGTATGACAGGCTCATATTATCTATGACTTAACACTCCCAAAATCTAACATGTCTACCAGAAAAAAGCCAAATTGTGCATGCGTGCGTGCGTGCGTTCGTGCGTTCATGCGTGGCTACGCGGGTGCATGCGTGTGTGTATGTGTGAGTGTATGCGTGTGATAAAAATGTAGAAATGTACGCAGCAAGACCAATACATTATAATAATAACAATAATAATAATAATATAATAAAAATTATTATATCTAATGATGTGACTTAGGTTTATGTGAGGTTGATTATTAGAATATTGTCAAGAATTTCAATGTACACTATATCTATTGTTTCAGGATGTTACGCCAGAACTATTTCTCAAGGTACTACAAGGTCATAAGACTGGAACAGGCAGTGGAAAAATTATTTAATAGTGTATATACGAATACTGGTTCCAGGAACTAATATCAAATTATGCCCAGTTATTTCTAGTGAAAGTTGACATAAAATGTATGTGCGCGTGCGTGCATGCATGCGTGTATGTATGTGTGCGTGCGTGTGTGCGTGCGTACGTGCGTGGTGTGTGCGTGTGTGTACGGAATTGTTTGTTTCAGATCATCGACAGTTATAATATTCAACAGCTTGCCTGTATAGATTTCTGCAAATTAATAGTCAGGTACTTCAATGATCGATAGATCCCAACACAGGAAAAGTGTGGGTGGAGCTTAGCATGAGATGGGCGGGGCATAGCGAAAACTGTATTACTCCATTGCGACAATAGCTAATCATACACACGTCATGTACACGTCATGCACACGTCACGCACATGTCACGCACACGTCACGCACACATCACGCACACGTCACGCACACGTCACGTCATGTATACGTCATGCACACGCCATGCACACGTCATACACACGTCATGCACACGTCATACAGACCTATATAGCGACATATGGACATATGACTTCACTCACGGATAATAAAATCTGGTTTTGTTTTTCAGCGGACCAGATGATAACATATTCATTAATTTGATGGACCATGGAATGCCCGGTGCGTTTTGTTTCACCAGTGATAATGTGAGTACGTTTGATAGCGAAGCAAAGTATAGTTATGCTACCATATTGGCCATATACGTGTTTTGGATTGGGGTAAGGTGTATATATGACTTGCGTAAACGTAGTTTTTCCAGAGCCTTGCGAGGGGAAATTACATTTGCCTGTCTACCGAACAAATGTCATTCATGGCGTCATTCAATATGATGTCATCCTACACATTACGTAGTTGATTATGATGTCATATGATTGAAGGATAAACTGGAAGATTGATTATGACGTCATGTGATTGATGGATAAACTAAAAAGTTGATTATAGCATCATATTAGCCATCATAGCGATATGTGCATTCCATCACACTGAAACAATATGACTTGAAACGCAATTCTCCATAGCAACCATAGCATTGAATATAATAAATTATAAAAAAATGTGGCTAATTGGAAGAACCATAGATATCGTATATACTGGCTAGATTGCTTATGGCCCTTTCAAAAGCGGAATTTCTGAGTTTGGTATTTTCTCCCCGGATGTATAGTCTCCACAATACTGTTTTCGTTACTAAACATATTACATAGTCAAATAAAGTGTCAGGTTAATATAGCCAATACAATGGACCTTTCCATTTTTAGCTATGCCCCGCCCATCTCTAGCTAAGCTCCACCCACACCTCGGTCGTGTTCGGAGCGATCAATCTCTGAACTCCGTGACTATCGATCTCAAGAAAACTATACAGGTAAGCTGTTGAATATTTTGAAACTAATTTGACTGGGTGCTGTTGCTAAGGCAGCAACAGCATCCAGTCAAATTAGTTTCAAAATATTCAACAGCATGTTTCTTAAAAAGCAAAGAATTACAAAGACCTACAAGTCATACAACGTGTCGGAGTATTTGAGATTTGATGACGGTCTAAATGGAACGCAATGATTGTGACGTCATCATACACGCGCTGAGATGATTATGACGTCATACGAGCTCAGATGATGGATGAATACTCTGGAAAGGTGAATTTTATTTCTGGGACATAGTTACAAGCCAGATTTCGATATTGTAACTATTACCTTGGGCTGAATGCGTTATTTCCATAGATATTGTATATACTGGCTAGATGGTTCGTGCGCATACCCTCACTATGGGGCTAGTTGTCGCGACAGCCGGTGACGTGAGTTCAGTACATCGCAATTGCGCATGATCTGGTATTCACTTTCTGGCTGACGCAGACAATCAGCTGCAGATATAGCCTTCAAATATCTTTTGGTAATTTGAAGAGAAATTGAACAGACGCACATTTACATATTTTCCCCAGAAATAAAATCGCCACTCATCCGTTATCGATGAAGGGATCTTGCCGCAACTTGAGATGGGTGTTCTATTGGTCACTCTCGACATCACATACAGAGCCCTCTTTTTCGATTCACTGCTCTTGTGCGTTTTAGAAGGATGGTCCACTATTAAATTCTATATTTGCTACTCCCACCCCGTATTTTGATAAAAACTTGAGGGGCATATAAGCAGTAACTATTTATTTCATAACTAAGTCTTTTCCGCTTGAGGGCGCGCGCCCTTAAATTTTAAAATCGGTATATGCAAGTTGTGGAACGTTCCGGATTTAAGCACGGACCAGCTTTTTTCTAGTTAGTCCACTGTAGTACAGCAACGTGATAGAATGTATAATAAAATGGAGGGACCCAATCGGTCGCTCGAGTATATGACGTCATAAACAATTATGTCAACTGTACGACTTGTATATCTTTGACAAATTTACAATTTAGTAAGCATTCTTGTAAAGTATTCAACAGCTGTATAATTCATGAATCCAGCTTCTCAGTCAATCATATAACGTCACAATAGACTACGTGACGTGTAGGCTGACGTCCTATTCAATTTGTTATGATGGCCTTAGATACATCATTCATGACGTATTTGATTATGACGTCAGCCTATATGTGACGTAGCTGATTATATCATATCATTGATCGATAGATTGGATTGTACAATAGAATGAGAGCATGGTTTATTTCGCGGTCACGTGTGTTTTACTTACAGCTAGTATCAAATGATCTGATATCCGTTCTGAAGAGTATGCACAAGAAAAAACAATATAACCAGGTATATAGGCATTAGTGAGGTGCGTGTGTGTATCCGTGCATGTGCGTACGTGGGTGCGTGTGTGTGTGTGTGTGTGTGTGTGTGTGTGTGTGTGTGTGTGTGTGTGTGTGTGTGTGTGTGTGTGTGGGTGTGTGTGTGTGTGCATGAGTACGTGCTTGCGTAAGTGCGTGCGTGCGTGCGTGCGTGCCATCTCCTTCACTCCCTCTCCTTCTCTCCCTCCCCCTACACCCCCTCTGCCCGCCTCTTTACCTCTCCCTCCCACCTCTAACTCACTCCCTCGCCCTCTCCCTCTCCCCTCTCTCTCTCTCTCTCTCTCTCTCTCTCTCTCTCTCTCTCTCTCTCTCTGTCAATGGTGTGCCTGTATACTCATGCTGGATGAAGCCAGTAGAGTGATCCAGCTGTTCATGGACGAGGCGGCTTGGTGTAGTGGTTAGCACTCAGGACATGGAGGGGGCAGCTTTGTGTAGTGGCTAGCACTCAGGGCATGGAGGAGGCGGCTTGGTGTAGAGGCTAGCAACCAAGACATGGGGGGGGGGCCGCTTGCTGTAGTGGCTAGCACTCAGGACATGGAGGTGGCGGCTTGATGTAGTGGCTAGCACTCAGGACATGGAGGAGGCGGCTTGGTGTAGTGGCTAGCACTCAGGACATGGAGGGGGCGGTTTGGTGTAGTGGCTAGCAGTCAGGACATGGAGGAGGCGGCTTGATGTAGTGGCTAGCACTCAGGACATGGAGGGGGTGGCTTGATGTAGAGGCTAGCACCCAGGACATGGAGGAGGCGGCTTGCTGTAGTGGCTAGCACTCAGGACATGGAGGCGGCGGCTTGGTGTAGTGGCTAGCAGTCATGACATGGAGGGGGCGGCTTGATGTAGTGGATAGCTGTCAGGACATGGAGGCGGCGGCTTGGTGTAGTGGCTAGCACTCAGGACATGGAGGGGGCGGTTTGGTGTAGTGGCTAGCAGTCAGGACATGGAGGAGGCGGCTTGATGTAGTGGCTAGCACTCAGGACATGGAGGGGGTGGCTTGATGTAGAGGCTAGCACCCAGGACATGGAGGAGGCGGCTTGCTGTAGTTGCTAGCACTCAGGACATGGAGGCGGCGGCTTGGTGTAGTGGCTAGCAGTCATGACATGGAGGGGGCGGCTTGATATAGTGGATAGCTGTCAGGACATGGAGGCGGCGGCTTGATGTAGTGGCTAGCACTCAGGACATGGAGGGGGCGGCTTGGTGTAGTGGCTAGTACTCAGGACATGGAGGAGGCGGCTTGGTGTAGTGGCTAGCACTCAGGACATGGAGGAGGCGGCTTGATGTAGTGGCTAGCACTCAGGACATGGAGGGGGCGGCTCGATGTAGTGCCTAGCCCCTAGGACATGGAAAAGGCAGCTTGGTGTAGTGCCTAGCCCTCAGGACATGGGGGTGGGGGAGGGCTTGGTGTAGTGGCTATCACTCAGGACATGGATGGGCTTGGTGTAGTGGCTAGCAGTCAGGACATGGAGGGGGCTTGGTGTAGTGGCTATCACTCAGGACATGGAGGCGGCTTGGTGTAGTGGCTAGCACTCAGGACATGGATGGGCTTGGTGTAGTGGCTAGCAGTCAGGACATGGAGGGGGCTTGGTGTAGTGGCTATCACTCAGGACATGGAGGCGGCTTGGTGTAGTGGCTAGCACTCAGGACATGGATAGTTTTGGTGTAGTGGCAAGCACTCAGGACATGGAGGGGGCTTGGTGTAGTGGCTATCACTCAGGACATGGAGGCGGCTTGGTGTAGTGGCTAGCACTCAGGACAAGGAGGGGGCGGCTTGGTGTAGTGGCTAGCACTAACGACATGATGGAGGCAGCTTGATGTAGTGGCTAGCAGTCAGGACATTTAACTGGAAAACCCGGTTCGTGACTAACCTGGGAAGTATTTGGCCGTCGTTAGAAACATGGGCAATCTCCTTTGGTCATTGCCTCTCTCCACCAAGGAGCCAATAATAGACGTAACTAAAACCAGCCTAGAGGAAAAGCTACTCTCCCAAAACAACAAGATTTGGTCAAAATGACAACAAACACGTAAAAGTTTGAAAATAATTCAGGAAAAATCCAGAACATGATTAGACAGTTCTACTCTGAATTAACTTTCAGCTTATGTGTTCTGACGTGTTATTTGAACAGAAATCTAATGACCTTCAGTTTGCTATTGTCAGCAATGTTTTAATTGAAACTTATATAAAACCTATTCTTTTACTGTTATTCAGATGGTCATTTATATCGAAGCCTGTTATTCTGGGTCAATGTTCTACCACCTTCTTCCCAAGGACATCAACGGTAAAAATGCCAAAGAATATATAACTAGCAAACTAATGGACGTTATTATAGTTTAGAATATTGTCTATTTGTGCATAGACATTATGGAGTCCCGCTCACATAGATACTCTTGCTCTAGGGGGTACACGTGCTCTATAATAACAATAATAATAATACTAGAAATAATAATAATAATAATAATAATAATAATAATAATAATAATAATAATAATAATAATGGTGGTGTTGATGGTTGTGTTGGTGGTCGTGATGATGAGTATGACGACGACGACGGCATTATGGTTGAAACGGTACTCCAGCTTTATCGCGACCCACTTGGCAGTTCCGAGGGCACCCGGGTAAGAATATCAGAAATCGGCCCTGTAGATCGTGAATTTGAATTGTCATATAGATCTGTGTGTTTCAGTATTTGCGACGACAGCAGCTAATCCATGGGAATCCTCCTATGCGTGTTACTGGGTGGAGCGCCTGCAGGCATACGTGGGTGGCGTCTACAGCTGTAACTGGATGGAAAACTCTGACAAGGTAGAGCTGATCGAATATTGTATTAAGCATCACACTCGTATCCATAGAGCGATAATATGTGCTAGTGCTTTATAAACGTTTACATTCAGTTCATTGATTCACACAGTTGAAAGATGATAGACATCCTCCAGCCTCGATATTCTCAAAACAGACACTAGTTAAGGGTTGTTGGAGCTGTGACCATCTCGTAATAACGATAAGGTTCATTGGTGATGCATTTTCCAACGGGCCAAATTTAGTTTCGGACATGCTTTAAAAGAGCATAATAGTTAGTTGTAAACTCAGTACAGTTAGTTGCAGAATCACTGGGGTGGGTGGGGTGCTTTTAGAACCTTCCAGCCATACAAAAATATATTATTTTGACAATCTAATTTGACTTGAACTTCTTCCAGTCCAAATAGTGTTCAGGTATTCAATACCTTACATGTATGTCTGCTTGGAAATCCAAATACAAAGATTTATTTTTATTAGAATGCTTACTGACTAATGTAAAAACGAAATCCTAGCTTTCTCACTTGAAGTCTGCCATCCACCCGCCCGCCCACCCATCCATCTAGATAACTAGCTAGCTAGCTATCTAGATAGCTATCTATCTATTCACCCAGGCACCCACCAACCTACCCACCCACCCACCTATCCATCCACCCATCCATCCATCCATCCATCCATCCATCCATCCATCCATCCATCCATCCATCCATCTATCTATCTATCTATCTATCTATCTATATATCTATATCTATCTATCTATCTATCTATCTATCTATCTATCTATCTATCTATCTAGGCAGATTTAAGGGTAGAAACTCTGCAGAAACAATATCGGATAGTCAGGAGGGAGACACATACGAGTCACGTCCATGCGTATGGTGATATGGTGAGTGATAGATCTGTTCATTAGGCTATGAAACGTCAAATATCCTGAAACCTGTCCATCAGTAAAATCAATCATGTGATTGATTATATTTGTATATTTATTGTTATGATCAATTTTGTTTACACATTTAACACTTTAGTGGCTAAATTTGGTATTTAAGAATATTTTTGAAAATTTATCACTGGAATGATTGGCTCGTTTATCGAGCCAGTCATTCCAGTGGTCAATTTTCAAAAATAGGCTTCCCCTTCGCCTGTAATTGGACATTAATCAAGAACTCTGTAGAGGCCGGTTTTGGCATGAAAGTGTTAACCGTGTGCGTATTATAAAAGTAGGGTTTTTGTTGATTTTTTGTATTATAAAAGTGCATTCCGGATTTCTTAAGAATTTTATGTGGAGCAGAGCGCATTGGAACAATCAGTAAATAACGTCAATCAACGTGGTTACCTACAGCAACGGATAAATGAGTATCGGGCTTTCAATTTTTTAGCCAATGACTTTCATCGTACACATTGCACTTGGCAGATAGCTACATAGTAATTTATTCGAGTGTTAATCCATTTATTTGATAATATGATAATATTCAGTACAAAATCACCTGATAAATAAATTTTTCTGAAAAATCAGGAGGCAAAATTTAATGTTTAAAATCCTCTCAAATCCATAAATCGGGAATGATTTGTTTCTGACATAGTGAGAATGCGATGTACTCCTAATTGTGTGATATCGTTCATTTTTAGAATTCTCTATTTCGCATTATCAATAGTTCCAGTGGTTAATCTACATGAACCATTCTCTTTGTTGTGCGAAACTATCAACATTGAAGATTGGTAACTGGCTTAAAGATAGCACTTTATGATTCACATAGATGGCTCTTGTCAGCTTCCACAAATACCATCTATTGACGGAGGCATTTATTAATGACATCACATAAAACTGACGGAGCGGAGTTTGGAAAGCTAGTGTCGCGCGGACCGACCGGACGGGTACTGACCGTCCCAGCAAATCTGGGTGCGGAACAGCCACTCCGGATTCGCTCCAAGCACGAGTAGGATAGTGCGCGTACATAAGCCCTATGAGAGAGGTTTCTTGTAAAAAAAAATCCGATAAAACGCCTGGTGCGCATGCGCGCGCGTCAGAGCTTCCCTGACTCGGAATTGGAAGCGAGCGCATGCCTATAGTGTACCGAGTAGGTACTCGTAAATGTTTATAATTCATCCGTTCTCGTTGTTCTTGGTACGGATCAGGACCAGAATAAAACGAGCTTTTTAGAACTGTAAAACATTTTAAAATAGGCCTAGAAATGGTTGAGTTATCGTCGAAGCTCCCCGTTAAATTATACTTAGAATATTGCTATAACGTCATAATCGCGTGTATATATTAAACTAAATACAGAGTGATTTGTACACGTGGTCGATACATCGCTAGTATACCAGCACGCTGATTGGCTGGCGCTCGGCCGATGATTGGTTGAGGCGCCCAGCTCTGACGTCACAGCGAGTATAAAAGGGGTGAGAAATCGAGCATCATGAGCATCGTCGATGTGGAGACCGACCTCCCGAGAACTGACTGGAGGTGCGGACTAGACGAGTGGACTGGAACACCGACGGAAGATACAGCACATCACCGCGGTTCCTTGCAGCTTTCAGCTATCCCGCACGTAAAAGCAGTTCTCGGACTTTCTGCATTGCACAATTTTGGATGCTCTAGGACAGCCATCCGGGAGCAAAATAATTAATTTAAGTGATGGTTCCCACTTCCGAACTTTTCTAAAGGGAACACTAAATTCTGCACTGCATGTCGTGTGTGTTTCAATTAACTTTTTGATCACAGTCTGTGGACTTTGCTAGGTACGCCGCAAGAGCTATGTGATGCATCCCGCACCGTGTGCCAAGTTATATAACTGCTTAACATTGTATACCGCCCTCTCTGTTAATGGGCAACCTTCAACTTTACTACTTCCGTCGCCGGACGGAAAACTTTCTCACTTCCGCATAAATTATGATTTAGTTACAGAGACTATCTACCAGATCTCACTTCACTGCTCTGCTTCACTGTCCTGAGTGTGTACCGTATCTACCCTGCCTGGAGGAGTCAGATTGCGGAGCCAACCTGCAGAAATCAACTGCGGGAATAACCTGCGGAAATCTCTCCAGCTTCAGAGAACGTGTCGACTCGCGCTATGAATATGTTAGCACTTCAATTTCAGTAACATAGTAGCCTGTTCCGTACCGATGACTATTAGGTACTCAAGTAACTATACTATTGTACATCTAATTATTATTTCCGTATTTGGTACTGATGACTAATAGGTGCCTTCCCGGTCTTAAGACCGCAATTTATAATTTCTTTATTACTGTGAATATTATTCTTGTTTATTGTGATGCTCTGAACTAGCCGCACCATCTAAGTTTATCAGTCTATGATACTTAGTTACTTAATTTAATTTCAATCTACTTATTGCGTTGGTTAGTTGTATATGGCAGATAGCCATCCAGTTAGTATGTTTTGTTTATTGAAGAAAACTTTGGACCGCAGTACGCTAGGATATACTATACAGCAACATTTATATCTGCATCACTGAATCCCACCATCATCAATTTTACACTGAGGTCGCTGACCATGCTCTAATTGTTTGAGCCCAGCATGTTACTGACTAAACCTTACTATTTAGCTCGATAGGATAGGTTAAAGTGGTTAGGGACAAGCTCTTCATTAGGAGACATATAGTGTACGTCTCTTTTCCGGTTGTTGCGATTATGTAGCCCCCACACTCCAGCAAGGTTGTGTAAAATTGGCCAAATACCTACAGGGCCTCGTATATATCAAGTTATTGTCTCTTTCCACGATCCACCAACTGTATGGCTTTATAATTGTTTGGATTCCCTATCAGTCTGATCCGACCCTGGGAAACTATTGGAGGTTTCCGAGCGGTGATGGTTAAAGTGCTGATTTACATACATCTCCCTCCATATCCTCGGATACTTGTTAGCTAGATAACCCCACCAACGAAGGAAAGCACTGCGAAAACATATAGTTATAAATGTGAGTTTGATATTTTATTTACCGGCCCACGGTGCATATCTGGGCACATTGGAACTTAATCCTAACGACAGGTCAAAAGTTAGATCCGTAGGAATCAGTGACGGACGAGATGCACATCTCCATACAACTCGTTGGAATGTCTGGGAAGGATCTTGGAATCCGCCACACCCTCACGGGAAGGACGCTCGTGATGGATACTCGCCTCTCTATCCCCACCTTAATGATATGTCAGTGATCAAACTTGCTTATGTGAAATGTAGCCATTGTCCAGGTGATGTTGTATGTGGTTGCGGAGCAAGGTAGCCAGATTTTCATCAAATTCGGATGCGTCGCGATGTAACATGTACGCATACTGTCTGTGGAGGTAGATTCTCTTTCAAAGCGACCTACGGGAAGCTAGGCGTCTACGCCCATTCGACAGCAGTATCTAACGATAGGTAGGAATCCTTGCCACTTGCAGCTAAAGCTAGTTTTCGTTTCTAATAACTAATTGGTAGGGTATACTATAGCAGAAGGCCCACATAAATAAAGCGGCATCTACCAATACAGCATCTTGGAACTACATAAGATGGTGACGTGGGAATTCTTCAGAAATCTCTCGTTCTGCCTTCACGTAAACCAGTACGCATCACGTTAATTATGGCTTCACTAGGATTTTCAGCACTTGGCACTTTCTGTTGAACAAAAGAGTGGCCATTTTTGCCAACTCTTTTCCTCCGCTTCGCAACGAGAATTCCTGTAATGGAGGCCTGTGCGAGGCACCTTCCTTCTCGTACCATCATGAAACATTCGGTGACGGAGGCCCGTGCGAGGCACTTTCCTCTCGCAGCAACATTGTTCTCTCTGTATGTTAGGGGTATATTAACTTATATTAAGTTACTCAGTGATCTCTTATGCGGATGCTTCTCTTGCGGAGATACCTCCACGGATTCAAGGATCTGTGCGGTACCTCCGGCGACACCATGTAGAAAGGACACCAGCTAGCTCTATATTGTGTATTATTGTTGTCATTCTACTGTCAAATGATTCACCGTGTTTTTATAGTACTTATTTATATTTCTAGTATATTATTCTTATTGTTCCATTCTCTAAATTAGTATGGATAGAGACACCAGTGACACAAATAGTTGGGACGACACTGTGTGGTTCAATCTCAATGGCAATGGTCGCACGGCCCCACTGGAACATCAGTGTTCTTCCGGCTCTAGAAGTCGGTCTTTGTACACCGTGGAGAGACATCATATGGGATCCGCAACCCCGAGATCCGCAGATAACCAGCCATCCCAGTCATCGTGCACTTGCGGTGCAATGGGCGGATATTTATCGGCGGACCAGCACGTACCCCCACGAGCTGCAGCTAGCTCATATTGGCCTCAGTGTGGCACTCCTGTTGTATGCGCATCTTGATCGACCATCTCCGTTTTTAGGACTTTCATATAAAAGTAAAGTGTTATTGCAATGAATAATATCTCAATTTAAGGTGTCTGCAGAAACAACATTTGCTATATCTATGCTTAAAACTTGATTTATTGTGAAAGCAGTCGAAAATATCCCACTCCTATTGACCTTGTTTTGTAATGTGATTTTCCGTTTGCTTTCTCGTTGTTTTCTCAGAAAATGGGAGCTGACGTCTTCTTCTTCTTTTCGTTCGCTAATCATACCTGTAAGTGACTATCGACATGATCATAAGCATTAAGTGCGTGGATCCATGGTTTTTTAGAGTGCGCCGTGTGGCCTGGAACCTCCGTCTTCAGCACTCGAGGTTTCTGTCAGGGTTACCTCACCCTTACCTCCTTTAGTCGCCTCTTACGACAGGCAGAGGATACGGAAGGTGTATTCTATGCCCCACCTACAGGGCAACAAGGGGATCTGACGTTATGGACGACTTCCTTGGAATCAGCAATGGGACTGGATATGTCTTCGACCCATTCAAGGTGAGCATATGAATATGTAAAAAAATAAAATATTTCATATTGAAGTTGAGGACCTATATTTATTATTCTCTGTTGTATCTTGTAATGGAGTAGATCCATCGATCATATGACGTCATATGATGTCATAACCAACTAAGTGACGTGTACGCTGACGTTATAATCATCACGTCATAAATTATTCTATTTGGCCCGTCTTTAATTCTTAATAGTCCGACACGTTGTACGAATTGTATTTCTCTGCTATTTAATAAACAAGCTGTTGAATATTTTGAAACCGGACGCAGTTTTCTGGAAATTGATAGTCATGGAGCTCAGAGATCGATCGATCCCATCACGAGCGAGATGTGGGTGGAGCTTAGCTAGAGATTGGCGGGGCATAACTAAAAATGGAAAGGTCCATTGACTGAGTGGTACAGTTTGAATCAAGCAGGACATTGACAATATAATCAGACGAGCTAGTTTATATACGGATCGGGACTTTGGAAGTCTGGGTGAAATAGTCAGTCAACGAGTTACATTTCATACCAATATGACTCGCATAGGCCACTCTGCACTCTATGTGTATTACTCTATATGACGTCACGTGATCTAATGATATTCTTCGCTTGGTTTCATAAAGTGATCCATTTCTAGCCGTGTCTCGCCCATTTCCAGAATTCCAGCTAATCTTTTCCCACTTTGTAAGCGCATTTAAATCAATTTTAACACATTTAGCCATGATCTGCTAGAATCCCAATTTCGAGGTAACTATGCAGGTAAGCTGTTGGATATTTTGAGATTAATTTGACTTAGAGCTGCTGCTGCCAATGCCTGCAACAGCTCCCAGTCAAAATAGTTTTAAAATATTCAACAGAATGGTTATTAAATTGTAAATTCATCTAAGACATACAAGCTAGATACTTTCATGATGATGTCATTTTAATTGTGACGGAAGCTAACAAGTGACGTAATTAATTATAGTGACACACGCACACATGCGCGCGTGCACCAGCTGATATTTGACGTCTCAAAGACATGACATGTCACGCCAATTAAAGTGTAGCCAGTCTGGTTACATCGGCCGTTCCTAATGAAATACCTATAGACAATGCTCCCTTTAACATTGTATAGATATACAATACAGGACATCAGTGGTACACTGACGAGATATTGGCGAAAATCTTGTCATTGTGCATTTCCAAATGCAAATCAAGATTTGTATCAAGATCACAATGACTTTGACCACATAGTGGTTGAGGTATCTGCCAATGAAGGCAAAATGAGCTAAGCAGAGGAATCTACCGGTAACTGTTAAAGTCTGCATTTTATACATGTCCAATGACCTTGATCTTTGACCTCAATATCACTGTGCTTCATCCCCTTGATATAAGGAAGCATGTGTCCAAGATTAGTCCCAATAACGTGAAGCCATACCGTCATCAATTAAGCGTTCCTGACGAACTTATTTACATGACATCATCCTACACGGCACATAGTTGATTATGACGTCATATGGCAGATGAATAAACTGGAATCATCCTTTAATTTTGGATCTAATCAGTTGATCGGTGTATTTGACATCAACGTCACACGAATATATCTGATACCATCTGATGCGTTACACAGTTCTGCTCTTTTATACAACTCTAGAGAGATACAAAAAATAAGTAAAAAATATTCCTGCGTACAGAAACATCACAGGAATGGCGAATAATGTTTTGAGTTATTTCTAATAAACACGTAATCACTCCATAATGTTTGCTTAACAGGGTGTACCGATCACAGATGCTGTGCCATTTGTGGATGTCCCCCTGCATGTCCTGGAGAGGAAGATCGCGAATACAGGAAGATACAGTGATGATGAGATATTGGGCTTTGTTGAAGAACGGAATGCTCTTCTCCAGGTGAGTACATCATCGGTCATTAGCCCCTCTTGTACCAACTTAGCCATTTATTTGTTTAGTCGGCCAAAAACGGCCTCTGCAGTGGTGCTGAGGTATGCCCATTTGCATTATCAAAAGCAGTCTTCTCTTGGCCTGCAAATTGACACTGACTAAGTGAAAATTTGGGTTTTCTTGACCACTAGCCCCGTAATAGCAAAGCCGGGCAATAATGGCCTCTGTAGGGATCACATTTTCTGCGACCATTACAGAGGCAGTTGGAATAATTCAAAGATCAGTTCACTGACACAGAAAATTAATCTTTACCCACGTTTGAAGGCCAACAACGGTCCCTGCAAAGCCATCAGCAGGAGTTAGAAAAGCTTTAACATCTATAAGGAATGGGCGTGCGCGTGGGCCTGGCGTTATTAATGAACTCCTTATATATGCAAATAAAACCATCTCGACACAAATCATGCAGATCATCAACTCTGCCTTTGAACAATGCATGTCATCCCTACAAGTGCTGTCAGAGAATGTACAATCATGGAACTCCCAAAGCCTAAGAAACCACCATGAGCTCTTCCCAACCTGAGACCAATATCGCTTATGAACATTATCCGGAAAATCCTTTCAAAATATCAAATTTGACAATATCTCGTATCAGAGAACAGATTAACCAATTTACTGGAAACTGGCTGAGTGGGTTTCAGAGAGGACGTAGCTGTGCTGACAACGAATGCTGCCATCAGTAGGACAATTAACGCATTGTGACTTCTACAAGATCGGAATCCACATGTCACGTGCATTTGATACCATCAAGAGACCACATATCATTCAATTTCTCCATCAAGCCGGCTTCGTTGATGACGAACTACGCCTGGTAAGACACTGCACATTTTGAAGCATCATAGGATCACTACAAGGTGATGGTTTATCAGCAGGGCTCTTCATGTGCTAACTCGCCACAGCTCTATCATCTGTTCGAGAACACTATAGAAGACCAAACCCTCCAACCTCAATAATAGATATGTTACTAGAAATAGCGTGTGCAGATGATGCTGACTTTATCGACGAGGTAATGTGTCCCTCCTGATACACTCCTTCTAATAGCTACAAAACCAGTCAAGGCTGCAAATCTCTGCGAATGAAGCCAAACAGAATTCACTCACGTATACATATCCGACACCACAAAAAGAATTATGGCAGCCCCTTCATCCGGGTACTGAGAAGTGGAGGAGGAGTAGAATCTCGGGTTCCCTTCTCTGCCTTCGACATTAGAACGCGCAGTGTAACAGGAAATACCGCCTTCTAGTCATTTTTTGAAGTTGTAGATTCGGAGCAATAAAGTCCACATCAAAGTCAAGATGCAACTATATGATGCTACATGTGTTTCCATGATGCTATTCAATCGCAACAGCTGGGCATATAAAAAAACCCTCTTGAACAAACATAGTGCATGCCACCGCAAACATCTCCGAGCCATTGCAAATGATCGCTGGTGTTAGCAATATTCTGTTTAATATTTTGGAATTAATTTGACTGGCTCCAATAAGATTTGTCTCAAAATATTCAATATATTTTCCATATCGAATTTTGGACCCCGGAATTTTAAAGTATTAACGTTGATGCCTTATGAATTCCTTTAGTATGAATGATTATATATTTTTTCATTAGGTGTTTGATTTCAGCACGCACGCCAAATTCACTGTTAATTTCTTGCCGGTTATTAGCCCTTTTCAAAACATCATTTGCGCCCATGTTCTACCCGTGTTGAGATTTATATACTTTCGCCCCTGAATTACCAAAATCCCAATTCCAAGGTAACTATACAGGTAAGATGTTGAATATTTTGAAACTAATTTTACTGGGCCTCTCAAATTATTTTCAAAATATCAACAGATGTTTTTTAATTGTAACCTTATCAAAGACAAACAATTCGTACACTTGACGGACTTTTCAATGTTAAGGACGGAACTTGATAGTAGATACATCAATAACAATTGTGACGTCAGCCTACATGTGGCGTAATTTATCATGACGTTATATACTTCATCCGGTGATAACGGATGGATCCAATTGGTCACTCGAATATATGCTGTCATAATAAAGTACGTCACATGTAGGCTGACGTCACAATCATATTTGACCGAAAATATTACGCCATGAAGCTGCAATAATCCGTCAAGTGTACGAATTGTATGTCTTTGATGGATTTGCTATTTAATCAATATTTTGTTGAAAATTTTAAATCTGATTTGGCTAGACGCTGTCAAATTATTTTCAAAATTTTCAACAGCTTACCTGCATCGTTCGTTTGATATTGGGATTCTGGGAATTCAGGGTTCGATCGATCTCAACTCGGGCAAAGAGTTGGCGGAGCTTAGGTGGAAATGGATCCCCATATTACGTCACGCGTCAGCTGACATAACAATCATAATGACATAAAGCTCTGTCATGGACATCGAAAGGCCCATCATTAGTGGCTTTGATAAATTTACAATTTAACTAACATTATCGAATATTTAGAAACTAATTTGCCTGTGAGTTGTTGCTATGGCAGTAACAACCCCGAGTCAAATTAGTTTCAACATTTTCACCAGTTCATTGTATAGTTACTTTGACAGTTATATTCTGTGAATTCAAATTTCAAAGTTTTAAATCTATCCCAACATGGACAAAAGGTGGGCGGAGCTTAGCTAGAAATGGGCGGGGCATAGATGGAATTGGGCGGGCCATAGATAGAAATGTATTCCTGCATTAGTATTTACTCATTAGCCTTGACGGTATGGGATCATTGTCATTTGCTCCCATGATGTTAACGTGTTACTTGAAGCTAGTCGAGTACCGCCTTTTATTGCACAGCTTGTGACAACACATTTCTAACCTCATGCAGACATGAGGCCAAATACTTCTGGAAGAATATAAATGCAAACGGCTTTCCACTTTATCCATCCGTCGTATGACGACGTAATCAGCTACGTGACGTGTAGAATGACATCATAATGAATGACATCATTATTACGTCATGAATGACGTAGATAAGTACGTTACGAAAGCATATTTGAAGACGGGCTATGCGTTATTGTATGAATTGTATGTATTTACTATTTAATAAATATTCTGTTGAATATTTTGGAACTAATTTAACTGGGCGCTGGTGCTTCCATAGGCAGCAACAGCACCCAGTTAAATTAGTTACAAAACATTCAACAGCTTACCTGTAAAACTGTATTCCTGCCTTCGTGTGTGGGCATATATACGTATGTACAGTTATTTCATACGCAATCATTATGTCATTACTTAGACACTTTAGCACTCAAGCCGGCCAAAAACTGCTTCTGCACTAGTCTTAAAGAAACGTCCATCTGCAGACCAAGTGTTGACTTTTGAAAATTTACCACTGAAATGACTGGACCAATAACCGAGTCGGTCATTTTTGTGATAAATTTTCAAAAATAATCTTTTATTGGTCTGGAAATAATGAGAATGATGAGATTTCCTTGAATAAAGTTGAGTGTTCAAGTTTCAATGTCTTGTTAGGATTATGCGTGCGTCATTATCTTACCCGATATCGGCATCAAACACGTGTTATCTATTTTCAGGATCCATTTGCGGGACACCAGATGCATGTCCTCATTAACATGTGCGAGGACAGAGTTCCAATCGATAATATGATAATCGGAATGAGGCAGGCGTGTTTCATCGGAAACTGAAATATGTTTATTAAAATGAGACAACACTCTTTTGATCAATGTAATAAAGTAATTCCATTGTGAGATTTCTATTGATATTATAATATTTATTTGCTGTTTTCTCGACATATCAATCACCATTCCCTCCAAGCAAGCCTGTCTGTGATGAACATTTACATTTGTGACGAGGACTTCTATAAGACGGCTGCTGACAAGTCCATCTGTCATAAAGTGCCCATGTCCTAGTAAATAAACAAAAACATTTGCGCGAGATATGAGATGACTGTTGATTTCTGTGCAATTTACCCGGCGTGCAATGCCATGGCTCCATATTCGTTTTAACTATTGGACGCCATATTAGATCATTATCTGTACTGGCCGTGATTTCTGAAAACAAAAATTCCCCCGTCTGCACATCCAGCACTCGAGGCAGAAGTCCTCAGGACACGTTCACAACAGTGCGTGAGAGTTGGTTATGTCAATGATGGCAAGACCATTCAGTCAAATTAGTGTCAAAATAATTAGTAGGCAATGCGAGTCCTACTTCCTAAAGATTTGATACAAATTTGAATGACAATTCTTGCCCCATAGCTTTCAGTCAACAAACAGTGGCGGCGAAGTGGCTCTGCAACAGGAGGGCGCTGGGTCCTAGGACCGGATGCAGGATTTCCTGTTGAGTGGGCGTGAAGGAGGTGGGCCAGGGAGGGGGCGTCTCTCTCCCAAATATGGGGGGTCTGGGGGTTCTCCCCCGCCAATTTGTGAAAATTAAATGCTCTGAGAAGCCATCTCCTGCATTCTGAGTGATAATTCGTGGTTAAAATTGCTCAGAAAATGATAATTTTTCTCTTAGAAAATGTCAATTTACAGAGCATGAAAGGAATATTTTAGAAATATTCCACTTAAATGATTGGTTTGCTATGCCAAAATTTCAAATCAGGGTGTGTAAATCGACGTTTTTCAAGATCATTTCAGAAGGTCTGTCTAGTTAAGGTGTTAATGCCTGGTTAATGATGTCACAGACTGTCACTATCAGTGATCTGCTTATGTGTTTCTAGATATTGTTGATATAAGATTTATGAGCAATAGCAATACGTGGTCAGTGGACAATGACAGTACCATAGAAATACATATTCACAGTACATACAACACTGCGTGGGCGGGGTGAGGTGGCGGGGACTACACCGGAAATTTTGTTAAAATAGATGCTCTTAGAAGTCATCTCCTGCATTTTGAGTGATAATTCGGGGTTAAAAAATGTACACTAGGACGATTGAAATGGGGGAGGGCTAAAGACATTATTAGACACCCCCATCCCAAAATTACCCCCATCACCACTGCCGCCGCCGCCGCCACCACCACCAGCACAACCACCACCACCACCAGCACCACCACCACCACCACCACAACAACAACAACAACAATGACGCTGCCGCCGCCGCCGCCGCCACCACCACCACCACCATCACCACCATCATCAGCACTATTACAAAACACACACACACACACACACACACACACACACACACACACACACACACACACACACACACACACACACACACACACACACACACACACACACACACACACACACACACACACACACACACACACACACACACACACACACACACACACACACACACACACACACACACACACACACACACACACACACACACACACACACACACACACACACACACACACACACACACACACACACACACACACACACACACACACACACACACACACACACACACACACACACACACACACACACACACACACACACACACACACACACACACACACACACACACACACACACACACACACACACACACACACACACACACACACACACACACACACACACACACACACACACACACACACACACACACACACACACACACACACACACACACACACACACACACACACACACACACACACACACACACACACACACACACACACACACACACACACACACACACACACACACACACACACACACACACACACACACACACACACACACACACACACACACACACACACACACACACACACACACACACACACACACACACACACACACACACACACACACACACACACACACACACACACACACACACACACACACACACACACACACACACACACACACACACACACACACACACACACACACACACACACACACACACACACACACACACACACACACACACACACACACACACACACACACACACACACACACACACACACACACACACACACACACACACACACACACACACACACCACCACCACCACCACCACCACCACCACCACCACCACCACCACCACCACCACCACCACGATCAGCACCACAACATCAGCACCATCAGCACCACCACTACCACCACCACCACCACCACCACCACCACTAAACAGTGAAAGGTGAAATATCTAACTGCAGATGTTCTCGTTTAACAGATTATAAATATACGGAAGCCCTGAAGGACTATGTCTGCGAAAAATATTATCTCGAGCGCTCGACTAAATATCTCGAGCACTCGACTTAGTAACTCGAGCGCTCGAGATAATTATGTCAAGCGCTCGAGATAATTATGCCAAGCGCTCGAGATAACAATTTCAAGTGCTCGAGATAATATGTCGAGCGCTCGATATAATTATTCGCGTGGAAATATGTCATTCGATGCTAACATATTACGATAATGAATTTAATGTGAACATACCGATGTGCGCATTAGTTTGCTATGAAGGGCGTGACCTTCTCACGGTTCCAGCTTTGCAAAGATTGCATATGCGTTAAGATGGCGGCGGGGTGGAGTGGGGTGGTGGTCGGGTGGAGCGGGATGGCGGTAGCGGTGTGCGGATAATATGTCTATGCTTATGTCAACGTACTAAAGATGAAACTGGGCAAACGATTAAATGGCAATAAAATAATATATATATATATATATATATATATATATATATATATATATATATATATATATATATATATATATATATATATATATATATATATATATATATATAATATATAGCAAGCGCCAATCCAGATACGCGTTCAGGGGTTACGACCCCCTCTTTGGTTACAGATTTACTCATTTTCGTTTGAGGGACAGAAGTATAGTTACTGTCAGCCACGGCCTTTAAATTTCACAGCAGACAATGAGCGACTAGTGTTCTGAAATCTCCATGGGAAGACCACCCGCAGGCCCCGCTACGCTTGACTTTAATGGCGGTGGGGTGGGGGGGGGGGTGTCCGACGCGGAACTCAAGTATCAGTTATCATAATCAATTACGTCACTAGTTACATGACGTCACAATCATACTGACGTATTACAACTCTGTCATGAAAAGTCCGTCAGGCGTGCGAATGGTATTCTTTGATGTATTTAGGATTTAATAAACATTCTGCTGAACATTTTGAAACTAATTTAACTGAGAGCTGTTGCTAACACAGACACATTCAAGTTACTTTCAAAATATTAAACTTCACCTGTATAGTTAGCTCGAAATTGTGATTACTAGAAATAGATATATGGCTACATTTCCGCGTCAATTTGCACATACATTTTCACGCGGAATGCACTAAGTTACAGCAGTGGTCTGTGATTCCACCATTCCCTCAAGACTGGAGGAATCCGGTTTTAGCTATGCCCCACCCATCATTAGCTAGGCTCCACCCACACTTCGCCCGTGTTTGGATCGATCAATCCCTGAACTCATTGACTATCAATTACCATAAGACTATATAGGTAAGATGTTGAATAATTTGAAATAAATTTGACTGGGTGCTGTTGCAAAGGCGCGCAGCCAAATTAGTTTTAAAATATTCAACAGCATGTTTATTAAATAGTAAAGACACACAATTCGTACAACAACGCTTAATCCGTCATCAATCATTGCGTTTTTGACGAACCTAGTTATGCCATTGATGGTGTAATTCATTGTGACGTCAGCCTACACGTCATGTAGTTGATTATGACATCATATGATCGATGGAAAACAGGAACGATCCATTCCCTGCTGTAATCACTATAAGTTCACCTTGGCTAAGCTCATTTTGGCTATCCGTTGAATGAATTACGGCGCAGTTTGCGCGCACCAATGCCCAATGTTCGCTTCATTCCACAGCTTTCAGGATTAACAGACATGCGGGTTTGTGACTGTATCATACGCAAATGGTCACCTCCTATAATAACAGGAAGCAAAAGGGTGAATGTAATTATAACAATCTGTCTAAGCATACATCACGACCATTAATAATAACATTAAGGTGTTTGCGTAACAAGCGTAAAGCCATTACTAGTCAGGTCCGGATCGGTGCGGAATTGAAAATATCATTTGGCAAACATTTAGCAGCGCGACTCCGGTTTGAATACCTGCCTGAAAATATTCATTCGTTCAACTATAATTTAAGAATGAGAGTTTTTGTATTCTTCTTGACTGTGTATGCTCTATGTATCGCCACATCCATAGCGTATCAAGGTGAGTCGGTTTCTTTTTCAATGCCTTCTTAATTTTCTCAATATTCTTCATCTTCTTCTTTTTCTTCTTCTTTTACTCCTTATCCTCCTCCTCATTCCTCTTCTTCTAAATCTAATCTCATCATCCATAAACTGTCCACAAGGTCATCTCTCCTCCTCCTCCTCCTCCTCCTCCTCCTCCTCCTCCTCCTCATCCTCCTCCTCCTCCTCCTCCTCCTCCTCTTCCTCCTCCTCTTCCTCCTCCTCCTCCTCCTCCTTCTTATTCTTCTTCTTCTTCGTACAAATTTACATAATTCTGCGGCGGACAATATATAAGACAGTAGAAACACCAATGACTATAGCGTCATCAGTTACCAAGCCACCTCATCCTCTGTCCTTCCTATCATTGGTTATAATCATTCCGCAATAGCATATGTCAGTAGCTAAGGGTGGCCGGGTGGGTGGTAGATAGACCCGCATTTTCATTGGATCTCAAAGGTCACATGATTTTGAGGTTGCGGGGCTTAATTGCCCATGTGACTGTATTCGGCGGTTGTAGTATTAGAAACATCCTATAGCTGCAATCATTCCTTCTTCGCTTTTGCCCACTGTGTCTTGTCCTCAGCCGAAATCCTTAGTTTCCTCATATCCATTCTTGATTTGAGTGTACCGAGTCCTGCTTTCTTGAGGTCACCTCGTAGCATGCTTATCAGATTTATGCAATGACATCCTCTCCTGGCTTTGTATTTGATGGCTCCGAGTAGGGCGAATTCTAAGGCTCTCTGTGTTGGTGTGTCTTCTGGTATCCTTAGCACATGGCAAACAGGGACCATCTATTTGTTGGGCGACTTTTACAGATAGCGGCGATGTATTGTACATCGTGTATAGTGCATCATTGGAAATTATGCTTCTGGCCATCGGTGTCCAGTGATTGTGCGTAGGTGTTTATGGTGGCAGGCATCAAGTTTGTCTAGAGCTTCCCTTGGAACTGCCCAACTGTTACAGTTAAACAGCATCAAGGATACGCAGGTTGCATTGCATAAACGGGGACTTTTTGTTAAGGGCATCTTTGATCTACGATTCCATAGCTTCCAGAAGGACTGAAAAGCTATGTTCCCCATGACACGGCATGCAGAAATGTCAGCAATACTGCAAAGCAGTGAGCCCGGGATTTTATTTTTCCTCCATGGTTCGCCGCCATGAAGTCGGTCATCATTTTCTTTAATTTCATGCTTTGTAGATAGGTATATGTCGGTGAACTCTGTTTTGGATTAATTCATAAAGAGATTCTCAGTTTTAGTTTGCCTGCAGCTATTCGGAGAAGTTCGTCAAGGGGTTTCTTTCCCTCGTCTATGAAGTCCACATCGTCGGCATATTCCATCTCTAGCGGCATACCTAGTATGACCACTGAGGGGCTTGATCTTGCAGGATTTTCCCACACAGATTTCAATGCAGCAGCAAGGTAATATAGGTAAAAAGCACAGGGGATAGACCATCTCCCTGTTGGGAGCCGATTGATGTCTCAAACGATACTGACTTGATTCGTACTCTCAGCTTGGTGTCTGCAAGTAGTAGTCTCACTAGTCGTAGCTCATCTTCATTGCAACTGGCGTGGCATAGTATGTCCAGGATCTTTGGGCGCTTAATTGTGTCGAAGGCTCGTGACATGTCAATGTCCATTTTGTGGAAATCCCAGTGTTTGGACATGACAACTGACACAAGCATGTCTTGAGCCCACCCAATGTCTGCACAGCTGCGTCCACGTTTGAGGTCACATGATCCGGTGAAATCATCGATCTTGTCTCAGATGCGGCATAGAGTAACATTGGAGAGGATTTTCCGTATGCTTTTGAGGAGCACAATGGGTCGCAGATTGGCTGGGGTGGGATTGGTGGGTTGGGGTGGGGGTTGGGGCAGGTGGCCTCTTGAGATTGGGTAGCACGATAAGGGTGCCCTGGCCTAAACCATCGATGGGAAGTTGGTGCATAAAAGCTGAATTGATTAGGTGCGTGATAGGTTTTGAGATAATGCCACTTGCATATTTGAATAGTTCATTGCTCATGCCATCACGTCCATTTTTTAGGGCTTTAAGTGCCTTTTGAACTTCTACTGTTTTAATTGGTGTCAGTAATGGCCTGGGGTCTCCTGAGAACGAGTGCAAGGGCATATCATAGTGAAATGTTCCTTGAATCGTTCTCGAATTGCCTCGCCTCTGGCCAGTCCCGATAAAGTGTCCTTCAGAGTTGTGTACCAGTGAAACATGCCCAACAATTTCATAGCCAATACTGAGGACGCAAGCATATAATACAAGACTGCTAAATCCTAGAGTCATTACTAAAACTCAATCAGTACACAAACAACATCTTGTGAACTTGTGATAACAAAATGCCTAACAGGACTATTTATAACTCTTATCAGTTGGCAGAGGCACAAAAGAAAACACTGGCAGCTTTCTCTTGAATATGTTGGAAACAAATCTGCCCAGAAGCCGTTGCTGCCTTAGGAAGCAACATCCTCCATACAGATTTCCTCCAAAATATTCAACAGCTGTCATGAATAGCAATTTACCAAATAACATGTGCTTCGACGAATGAATGGTTGACAAAATATTAACGCTCTACATACCTGAGGCATGGTCAGCCAAGTTCAATAACAAGCAAGTAATACCATTTTAGAATACAGTCGCAACAACGCTAACGGCGACAGCAAACCCAATAAAACTGTACAAATTGTTAAAATCTCCGAGTATATATACACTTCAGACCTCTAGCTAATTACCATACCAATAAGGTGCATGAAGAAGCGAGATCAATAACTTGGGTAGGAATTTGTAATGCTATACACGCATACACTGATTTGAATATAAATGGATTACACATTTCCTACCCAACGTCCACAACATAACTGCTATGCTACCACCAATGCTACTCAGAATTGCCAAAACATTATACTACTTACATATGTGGCAATACGAAATATTGATTAATAGAAACAAAATATTAATATTTTCATATTTAATAATATTATTCAAAAGCTGTGATAACTGTAATAATACGCCCAATATCTAATTTAAATAACAATGGTTTACCTGAACAGATTAGCGGGTCCGTACACGGGTGAATTAACATACCAATACTGCAACACAAAACTAGATTTGCGTGACAATGACAGAGCACAAATCACATAACAAATGACAACAGCACTGCCAAATAACTAATGTTGTAGCGGAATCACTACAGTACTACATAAAATATACACCATTTAATATATATATATATATATATATATATATATATATATATATATATATATATATATATATATATATATATATATATATATATATATATATATATATATATATATATATATATATATATATATATATATATATATATATATATATATATATATATATATATATATATATATATATATATATATATATATATATATATATATATATATATATATATATATATATATATATATACAATTCGGATCGTGACAGTTACTGAGTGGCGATGACTCTATTTTTTGCTTGGATGGCGGTTGTGCTGTACTTTGTGGTGGTACTGATCTGGTACGAATCATGGTGGATGATGTTTGTATAATACATATACTGCGGTGCGTGTCTTGATGTGTGTATGATTACTGTATTCTACGGTTGTAGTAGTAGAAACATTCTACAGCTACAATCAGTCCTGCTTCCTGCCCACTGTGTCTTGTCCTCAGCCAATATCTTTAGCTTCCTCAGGCCCATTCTTGATTTGACTACACCCATTGCTGCTTTCTTGAGCTCACCTCGTAACATTCTTAGCAGATTTATGCAACTACGTCCTCCTGACGTGTTTTGATGTACTGGGCAGTTATACGAATTTGTGTTTTCGTAATTGTTCAATCTGGGTTCAAGTTCGTTTCAGATAATGAGAATGCACCTAATGCTGACCATCATCACAATAAATGGCTCTTGTTGAGCAATTTTTCTTGTATATGTTGCAACGAACGCGATGCTGTTCTGGACTATTGCGTTTGTCTGCTGTGTGAATTTTCTCTCTGTGAGAGTTTGTAGAGTTGTTTTGAACGAGGACAATTTCGAATAGGATCCTTAATTAGCTGTTAGTTCCAGACAAAGATGTCTATCTTAGATCCATTTACTTGTACATATGTGATAAAGGTAAGCAGGTTTTCAAGGTCACTTGTGAAGATGTAGTTCACGGCAGCAGCTGGACTGTTTACTGGTACTGCCATAAATGATTTAGTATGATACATGTTCACCTGTGTAGCTAACAGTGCTGTGGGCATTTGCCAACATCTCTAACCATATACAATTGTATATACAATGTGATTGCATGACCATAGTTCTAATAAAAAAGATTATTGGAATCAGTCCCCGACATCAGTAGTGACTAATATCATTTTGGCTGAAAAATTGTGCTGCTTATGGACTACATTTCACAGATTTGTATTTGATAAAGTATTCAGTAAAATAAATTCGAAATTACTAGGATATATGCCTTTTCATCTTCTCAGGAATTTCAGATAAATCTTATAAATATTTCCATTTATAATGCCAATAAATTGAAATTAGCGTTGTTGCCTACATACACGTTGTCTGCAAACACATCAACTCTGGATGTCTGTACGTAGTGGCTCCATTTAGAGGACGTTGTGCTAAACCAAATCGGAATGGACATCAGCAGCCTGTTTTTAAAAACGCATGTAAGTAACTTTCTTTCTTCCTATGGTACAGTTTACCTACGAAACTCCGATAATATTTGATAACTATCTTATTGATGCAAGCAAGATTCATTTGAACTGGAATTTATAAATAAATAATGTAGAAAATTATTATCTAATAGAACCAAAATTTACACACGTTTTCAACAGGGGCGATAACTAGAACAAATAACTAAATTTGCAAGTCACAGCTCCAATGCCTAAGTGTGGTTCGTAGGCCACGTTGTATGTAAGCAGCATCACTGAGTCATAAGTCAGGGAATATTTTCAAGAAAAGAGTAGCATATCACAAGCATGACATGTTATATCTCTCCAATGAGTATGTGCATAAAGATAAATACTTTATTTTTTACTATGATAATATTCAATGATGTTATATGACTGCAGTGATGCGATATAAAGCTGATGCATATAGTGCCCATAATTCCACAAGGCTTCATTCTAAAGATGTATTCTTAATAATGACGGCATGTAGAAGGAATACATTTGTACTGTTAACTACCTAGAATTTGTTTTCAAAGTTTATATACATTGCATGTGAAACAGCTATAAACACATATAGTTTGTAAGCAACACGGTAGTTTGTAGGCAACACCATCATTCAGATATTAACTAAACTGAATTGCATTCTTGTAAGCCTATCACATTACTAACGTAAGATACATATTTTATTAATGTTGTCTAATCTTATTTGATTTATCTTACCGTAGGACAAATATTGATAGAAAGAGGATATAGACTGCAGAGGATAAGATGAAGTCCAGAGAGAGGGCAAAGCTCTGGTGGGCGACAAAGAAGAATAATGATGAGCTTAAGTGAAATGAGCATCTTCGAGATTCAGTGAGTAGAATTGACAACCATCTACTTAATTTCCTCAAGCAGCTCCACTACATGCAAATCACAATGTGTAGCTCCTTCGCTAGATACACGTGTTACTGTGAGCATGGGGCGCTTCTCCGTCTTGTTCTTAAGACATCTTTGAATAAATCTGGTTTACAGAAAGGATCTCCAAACTGAGATGTAATCTTGCCTGTGGAGTCCCAAAGACGTATGACAATTTTAGGGTCAAAAGATCAAATGCAACAGCAAAAACTTTCAGTAACATTGTTTGCAAAATAAAAGTTTTAACATCAGGTGGTCAGATTGATACATTCGTGACACAGGTATTGGATAAATTTGCCCTTGTTAAGTCAACACGAATTACGTTTGGCACGTGGACGTGTGCGCGCGCGCACATGTGTGTGTGTGTGTGTGTGTGTGTGTGTGTGTGTGTGTGCGTGCATGCGTGCGTTCATGCGTGTGTGCGTGCGTGCGGACGGGTGGATGCGTGCGTGCGTGCGTGCGTGCGTGCGTGCGTGCGTGCGTGCGTGCGTGCGTGCGTGCGTGCGTGCGTGCGTGAGTGCGTGGTGCGTGCGTGCGTGCGTGCGTGCGTGCGTGCGTGCGTGCGTGCGTGCGTGCGTGCGTGAGTGCGTGAGTGCGTGCGTGCGTGCGTTCATCCATGCATGTGTGGTGTGGGTGGGATGCAGGCAGTTATGGCTTTTTAGCTTTCTATTTGTAGCTGTTTCTCTGAAGTGATTTATATGATTTGCCTGAATATTAACAAAGGAAAAGGTGCGGAAATACTCTCGGACTAAAGCTGACAGATCAGCCATAGAACAGAAGGCCTACGATAAGCAAAAAGGAGAGACCATGCACACACTTAGAGTAAAGTAGAAGGCTAAGAAAGGTAAATATAAATATGTAGCTAGTGTAACATGATAAACACCATTATTTATTTGGTCATTACTCATCATGGTGGTTATGTAATAATAAGATAAATGTGTCAAGGAAACATCGACAGGTTGCCTGCAACTATGAATTCGACATATTTATATTAGAATTGTAAACTAATTCCATCTTAATATTAAATTTATCAAACTGGTTTTGTAAGGCTAGTTAAAATGATATGTCCTAACCTACGTTGTTTGATAAACTCTATTTCTTACATATTGCTCTAATCTTTTTAGTTATAAGGAATTTGTTTAGCATTGGTTAACTGCTTTACTGATAGCACACATTCCAATATCTACTCCACCTCGCAAACATGTCTGTTACTACTGTTATTTTGCTCAGTTGCTAAAGAATGGAGAGAGATTGTAGAAGAGCCACGTGCTGCCCAGCCAGGACAAGTGACTTGCTCTAGAGCTCAGTCTTCAACCATAATAAGGCTTCCACAAGCCACAGCCATGTCTATACTTCCTTCGATCCCAATGGCCCCTTGACAATACCAATTCTACAACAATCTAGACCAATGTTGTTGGATGAGTCACGCACTTCACCATCATCTTCCATTGATTAGCCATTCCCGTAAGTATCTAAGAGAGAAAAGAAGTGGAAATGATATCTAGAGACAAGAACCACACAGGATTGCATTGAATATGATAGTGTAAGAAACAAGGTAAAGCGATTCTGTAAGATAGCCATAAAGAAGTATGAAGAAACCATGGCACAAAGTAGTAAAACTAATCCTAAATCTTTCTGGGGGAACCTTTATATAAAAAAGTGACCAGTCCTCAGCAAGTGACTATAGACCAGTTTCCCTCACATACATTTGCTGTAAGATGCTGGAACACATCATATATTCTAATCTAATAAGCCATTTTGAACAAAATAACATCCTAATTCATAGGCCGTAAATTTCACAGTTGTGAAACTCAACTACTTAATGTCATCAATGATTGGGGCTCATCCACTGATAAACGGAAACAAGTGTACAATTTTATTCTCGATGATGATGATGCTGTTGTTGTTGTTGTCTTCTAATATGCCTCTGTTGATGGGAGCACCATCTCAGCCGACAGTTTCGCTCAGTGTGGCCAATTCTTTGCTATACAGTGTGCTATTTACAGGTTCAGGTATGGAGCCACTCCTCTTGAGCTGTTGACCGAGACATAGATACTGTACATACTTAGCTTATTTACAGGAACATTTACATTATCAGAGTGTTTTCACAACTGAGCTCCCAATACAGGGCCTGTCACTCAGAGTGAGTTCTGTTATGTCCCCCATGGCACAGACACCACACAAGATGGCACCGATGGCTTTACGCCCCATCCAAATGACGTGTCATGTGAATGACGTATGGAATGGCATACATATCTACACCTTGATCACATGCCTGAATGCAGGATCGAACCCGGCTCTTTGAATTGAAACATATATCTCAATATAGATAAATAATTCAGCAGTACAAAACAGGCATACACCAAAGGCAAGGTGTATGATGTGGTGGACCCTTGATATATAGCAAGTATTTTAATATTATGTTTATACATATATAACATATATATATATTATATTATATACGACATAGAATACAATACAAGACATGTATGGATTATGTTGATATTTACTCTTTGGATTGAAATTCCAAGCACAAACATATATCTCAATATAGATAAATAATTCAGCAGTACAAAACAGGCATACACCAAAGGCAAGGCTTATGATTTGGTGGACCCTTGATATATAGCAATTATTATAATATTATGTTTATACATATATAACATTTATATATTTTATATTATATACGACATAGAATACAATACAAGACATGTATGGATTATGTTGATATTTACACAATTACGTGTGGAGACATGACTGACTTATGACAATCGACAGAACATTTACATAAAGGGGGAGGGAGAGTGGGAAGGGCTTGGTCACTCATCTTACACTCATCTTACACGTTGTTATTATTATTATTCAGTAGTATTACCATTATTATTCAATACTGTTACCCTTATTTCATGCCTCATCATTATTACATGCATGCTCATGTTGAATAATGATAATAGCATTTGTTGTCCTTGTGACCAGGTGCGATATATCTGAAGAAGCTGAACTCATTCACAGTGGCCACATTTATGCAAATTATATTACTAGAAATGTATTCAGTTATTAAGTATGAGAACGTGTGGACTATAGCTGTAGAATATAATAACTTTCATTGCATTGTACAAAATTAGTCATTTCTTATCATTAATGGTTAACGGTGCATGTTTTAGTAAGTACTCTGGCTTCTATTGGCTTTTAATAATTCCGTTTTTTATGTATTTTTTGAATGATTTTGTTGTAAGAATTTGAGCGTGTGTGTCTGTATCTGTATTGTTCCATAACTGTATTGCTGGGTGGCATGGTGTGCATATCGCTTCCTCTGTTCGGTGGTATGTGATGTGTATATTAGAACGTGTTCCTGTGTTATGAGTATGTACGTCTGTATTGGGTGTAAAAATATTGGATAATGATGTGGGTAAACTGCAATTGTGATAATCCCTTAGAATAGCGAATAGTTGGACCTTTCCAATGTCTCCAACTTTTATAATTGTGCTTGTTTTAAAGGTATCTTGGCCCTTTGCTGCCCGTGAGAATAGTTTAACAGATTCCAGATGGAAGATATGACTTGAATCTGCGCATGATACCAATATACCTTGCTACCTTGGATGTGATTGTCTCTATATGCTTCTCCCAGCTAAGGTGTTTATCTAATATGACTTCTAGGAATTTAACATAGGCAGTTTCCTGTATTTCTTGATTGACTATGTACAGTTTTGAGAGAGCAGCTTCATGTAATTGGTTATATCTTGTAAATAATATAAATTTTGTTTTGTTGACATTCAAGGATAATTTATTAGCTTTAAACCAATTTATAATCTTTTCCATTTCACTGTTTGTAATTTTGTATAAGGTGTCTTTATGGCTGCCAAACACATTGGTATCATCTGCAAATAATATTAGTGACAGTAAGTTACTGGCATTAGGTAAATCATTCATATATAATAAGAACAGCAGTGGTCCAAGAATTGAACCTTGAGGTGCACCGCTGATTAATTTTCTATTTCCTGAGATAGTTCCATTAAATTGTACACATTGTGTCCTATCAGTCAAGTAATTTTGAATCCAATCCAAAGCGCTACCTTTTATGCCATGATGTGATGCTTTTAAAAATAATATTGCATAGTTAATGGTGTCAAATGCTTTGGAAAGATCCAAAAATATACCTAGCATATGTTCTTTTTTTCTAGTGACTCGGAGATTTTTTCTATCATGTCCAAAATGGCAAGCATGTTGATTGATAGATAATTGGATCTTTGTTTAAATAGTTAAAGATTCTATTATAGTACAATCTTTCCAGAAGTTTTGAGAAAAGTGGGAGTATTGAGACGGGTCCACAGTTAGGAAAGTCAGATGGATCTTTGGCTTTCTAAATAGACAATACCCGTGCTAGTTTTAAACAGGATGGGAAGACACGCTGGGAAAGTGAGAGATTGTAGATATGATTTAGTGGGGTTAGTATTTCTGTGATATACTCTTTAAAATATTTTCATTTAAAATTATCAATATCTGCACTTTTAGTTGGGTTAATTTGCATTAAAATCTTATAGATTTCTTCTCTGTTTGTTAGTGACAACAACATTGAGTTTAGGTAGCTGCCTGTCAGATAATCCTGTATATGTATTTCTGAGTTAGCTTGAAGCTTTTCTGATAATTTAGGCCCAATGTTAATGAAATACTCATTGAATTTATCTGCTATATCATTTTTGTCTGTTACGTTAGTATTATTGCAGATAAACTGTGATGTTTCTGAATTACTCTTTTGCTTATTCAATAGTGGCTTAATTAATTTCCATATTCCCTTTGTTATTTTTTTTGTTCATCAAATTTATAATGGCAATAATTTTTTAAGCTATCCTAATAGTTTGGTTCAGTTTATTTCTATATTTCTTAAACTGAGTATTATTGTATGTTGTCAGGTTTTAAATAAACGTTAGATATAGCTTATTCTTCTTGTGACAGGCAACTATTAGTCGTCTTGTTAACCAGGGTAGAGTATGATTTTGCTTGAACTTCTTAAGTTTTTTAGTAGGAAAGCAGATTCATAGGCATTAATACATATAGTGTGGAAGGGGTTGTAGGCATCTTCTCAGAGTTCACAATTAATCACCTCAATTTATATTTGGCATAATGTTTCTAAATTTTTCAATATTCTCGCTTCTAATGTCTCTACACATTGTTTCCTCTTTTTCAAATGATTTTTGTTTAATTTCTCTCTTTCTATATAGAAAATTAGTAAATGGTCCCAGTCCATGTCTTCCACAAAAATACCTGATTGTGTTTTTGAGAGCATATTATCCATAACAGTAGCTGTTGTTCCCATTATTCTTGTAGATTTTGTTATGAATGGATAGTATCCAAATGTTCTTAATAATTTCACAAAGTCTTGAGTAATTGTTTTTTCTTGTTTCAGTAGATCGATTTTGAAATCCCGCAGTAGATAGTTTTATTCTCTTTTTGTAGTGTTTTAAAGCTTTTTTCCAATAATTATTTGAATTTGTCTTTATCGCAATCTGGAGAACTGTAAATGACACCAAATAATTGTATTTTTTTTGCTTTTCTTGTGGTATCTCAATAAAAAAGAGATTCAAAAGTGTCTTCTATTGTTGTCAGGTCTTCTCTCTCATAACACTGTATGTTGTTTTTATGCAGATGCCTACACCACCTCCTGCTTGATTTGGTCTGTGATTCTCTAGGAATTTGTGGTTTTGCAGATTAATTAAGCTGAAGGCCAAGTTAGAGTTCATCCACGTGTCAGTAATTCCAATAATATTAAATTCGATAGAACTATTTTCGATAAAATGGCTTAATTTGCCAAAAATGTGCTGGTAGGGATCTGATATTAATATACATTGCTGAGAAAGACACAGCCTCGTTGTTTTTAATGATGTCATTGTTAAATTCAGTCTGTAAAATATATTTACACTCAGGTTGGAGAAGAGTGATGGCTTCATCATCAGTAGCCTCTAGGTTTCAGAGAGTATAGATTCTTGTGATGTGTTTAAGTTAAATGGATTTATTAGAATGCTAGGCTTAAATGTTCAGTAACAATTCAGTGTTGTTGTCGTGGTGATTGAATGGGAATATGGTTTTGTTGCAGCTAATACACCACCATGGCTCTTTGTCATTTTCTAGGAATTCATAATCTGTGTCTGGCAGCTTTGAGCAAGTTCGATGCACCCAGTAAGCCACAACAATCACACACTAATGCTTGCTAATTTAGTTTCACTGGTTTATTGCAAGATGAGCATGGCAATTTAATGGGCATGTGCAAAAGGGAGTGGGATTGGAGGGTGGGATATAGTTAATTGGCTACGTTCAGTGCTGCTATATAAGACTGACTAATTGAGACAGCGGAAAGCAAATGGCTGCTGAATAATTTCCTCAGTTGGCAGTGTATTATTTTATTTGTAAGACATTCTTAAGACTACATGTATGAACATTACATGTTTGAAGATTACTTGTACAGAGGACATTGATAGATAAGTGGACAATGAGATAAAAAGTAGATCAATTGGAATAGACATGTTATGATGGATTATGGATATTAGTTGCTATATTGGAACCATGGGTCAGATGGGCTAATCATGTTATGAGATGGGGCATTGTAGCTCGCAGGTGTACATGCTGGTACGCCATGTTTGCTCCACTCCACCGCACCGCATGTGCATGATGTGTGGGAGGGCTGGTAGCTGTGATTGTCGGGGTTGCGAATCCCATATCACGTCTTTCCGGAAGGTACAAAGACAGGCCTCTAGAGCCAGTGGAACGTTCATGTTCCAGTGGGACCATGCGACCATTGGCTCCAAGATTGAACCACACGGTCTCATCCCAACTATTGGTGTCACCGGTATGACGGTCCATTAACAATTTAGAAGTCTGGACATGTTGATATAATTAAACAGTCACACATATTTCAATATACAAACAATATCACTCGTTTGACAATAATGGGCAAATAATACAGTACATAGAGCCATCCAGTGTTCTTTCCACATGGTTTCGCCGAAGGTACCACACAGATCGTTAAATCCGCAGCGGTATCCCCACAAGGGAGCATCACAACGAGGTCACCTGGTAGTTTAATATAAACTAAATACACCCATAACACACACAAAACACTGTTGTTGCAAGAAGAAAGTGCCTCGCGCGGGCCTCCGTCACAGGAAAATGCCTTCAACGCTGAAGTGGAGGAAAAGAGCTGGCAAAAAGGGCCACTCTTTTGTTCAAACAAAAAGCAAAGTGCTGGTTGATCCTAGTGAAGCCATAATTAAGGTGATGCACACTGGTTTACATGAAGATAGAACGAATTATTTCCGAAGAATTCACAGGTCCAAAGTTACTGCATTGGTAGTTGCCGCATTATTTATGCGGGCCTTCTGGTACAATCTAACCTACCATTTGGTTGTTAGATACGAATACATGCTTTGGCCGCAAGTGGCAGGGATTCCTACCTAACTTTAGACACATGTAGCTCATGGGGTAACGTCGGGCCATTCCGGTGTATCATGTCGACTCGCCGTGCCGCAAGTGCAGGACGAATGATGACGCTGGTTAGCATCCGGTCTCGGGGTGACGGACCTTGTACGAGACTGCCCTATGGGTAACAAAAACCGGCTCCTAAGGCCGGTGGTTCTCAATCATTCCGATGGGGCTGGGCGACCATCGTCACGAACATTAAATACAACAATCTCATCCCAAGAATTTATGTCACCAGTATGCCTGTCATAGCAATTTCGTGAGCTATGGACTTACAAGATTTGATTTTGGTGGCCTAAAAATCTAAGTCTATACAATGATTTTACCTAAACAATTATGAATATGCTAGATAAAACTAAATAAGAGCATACGAAGATACGAGACATAGAGACAGGTAGATGAACCTTTAAACATGGGGCTCCTGGAGGTACCACACAGACTCGGAGGTCCGCTGAGGTATTCCCGCAAGGGAGGCTCCCGTACACGAGACTTAACTAATTAACTTATTAAAAGTTATTATACCTCTAAGCTGAAAGGAAGAAGATTATCTCGGACGAAATGTTATGTGCCTCACGTGGGCACTACTCCTAGTGCTAGCTTGGGTGAGGAGTATTATCCTCGTGTGGACAGTCGTCACTGAATCCTTGCGAGAGGCAAGTGCCTCGCACGGGCCTCCATCCCGGGAAGATGTCACCACTGCTTAATGCGGGAGAAGAGTAGTAAGCTAAAATGGGCCCACTCTAATATTTCAACCAAAAGTGCTTGAGAAAGAAAAGACCATACCTAGTGAGATTATGACTATAGGGGTGAGTGCTGTTTTACGTGAAGATGGGACGAGCGATTCCCGATGGATTCCCTCGTCACCATTTTATGTGATTCTTAGTATGCTGAATTAGTAGGTGCTGCTTTATATATGCGGGCTTTCTGCTTTGTACTACTACTACTACTACTACTACTACTACTACTACTACTACTACTACTACTACTACTACTACTACTACTACTACTACTACTACTACTACTACTTCTACTACCAGTATGCCAGCAACACCCAATAGGCCAAGCACAGGACTGTGCTGTACAACGCCGACTCTACCCACATTTCAGTGGCTCATGGCAGTAGCGCTTATGCTAGTACAGTCTTGTGCGTTAACCGTTCGGAATTCTTCCATGGTTTTCAGATACTGCTGACGCCAGCTATCAGACTTTATATCCAAAGCCTAATTCTACCAGTCCCTTGAGCATTCGTACAGACTTAGATTATTTCCTGGCGTTTCGACACGTCTAACGCCAGCTAGCATACTTAGTGTGTTTTCCAGGTGTCTGTAAAAGACTAGAACGAAGAGTTTGTGTAATAATGTATACTACCCATGCTTTCGTTTCACTAATGCCTAGTGCAATGCATAAACTCTGACATTCCACAGTAGTAGAGCGTGAGTACAAATAGTTGTGCAATTGTGCCTAGCACGCACTGGACAATCAACCGTTACCTCTTGTGTGCGGGTGATTTTGGTGAGGAATTCACTTCGCAAAGCCTTGAGGAAAATATGTGTCCTGTTTAATATGTTTTGCCTCACGAAGTAAAAATCTCAATGTATGCGGACGTCCTGAGCCATGTGCTCAGCTGCAGAAATCAACTGACAAATAAAAACGTGTGACTTGTCCATGCGAGTTAAAGGTGCACATTCACAGCAAAATGCCTGAAAATAAATTTGTTTAAATTGACAATCCCAGTCATCAGATGAGGAGAGGGATGTCTAACCAAGAAACTGATCTGGCCAAGAAGAACTGTTGGATTGCCTCACTGGAAAATAAACCTAAAATGATGAAGGTGGCATTGAAGTGAAAGACAACAAAAGAATGTGTATTTGGTTCTGCAGGATGACCGAGTGGCCCTATTGAAAGTCTTTCAAACCAGCAATGGGATTGGTAATGAATAAGACGCTCATTCATAAGTTTTGGCGTGCAAATATGAAGGTTAAGTCTAGCATATTGAGGGCGAGACTGGCATACCTACCAGCGGGGCTCCCATACCCGTGAGTTCTCCAGGGCATCCTTTGGGTATCTATCCTGGTCTCGGGGCTTGCGACGCCGTCCCCATAACGCGGGATTGGGGGACTTACAGGAGAGGATGGTTTTCGTGACGACTGGCCACCCAGTCCCCAGGACGGTGGCCGCCAAGTCACAATATGGTCTTTCATTCGAGAACAATCATTGACATTTTGTAAATAGCAGGGAGTGGACAATAATTTCAATTATTCAGTTAATAACAATGTAATGCTGAAAGGTGTTGCAGATGAACTTAATGAGCCCTTGTTGGCTGATATTCAGGAATCCTGATCAAATACTAGGTGCATGTTGAAGATGGATCAATATTACCTAGCCATATCATTGAACTATTGGATGTTGGTGGCATTCCGCGGTCATATATATTTATTTGAGAATCAGTACATATGCCCAATGTACATCTACTTCAATACTTCCATGGTCATCGCAACACTCCCCACTGTATGAAGCTAGGGATGTATTTGCCTGGTCCTAGATGCAATTAGAAACTGAGCTCAATGTTTCCCGAGGCAAAATGAAATGGTGACAATGAGTCTATTTGTTAGTTCTTCAGAATAATAACAGTGTCACTGACAAGCAAAAACAGTTAAATCAGTAGCCCTTCGTATATTACTCCTGAAGTAAAGAAAAACAACTTAAGTTGTGTCAAAAGGAATAAACCATTTTGCAATTAAGGAAGCGAAGACAATACTTATGAACGATGGAACATCACGATGCAATGAATTATGTTGCTCACGAAATATGTGTTGCTGACAAATGATCAAAATAATGTTAATCTCTTTTATGAAATAATATTCAAAAGAAATACATATGTAATTAGTATGTAAATGTGTAAGAAATGAATAATTAGCTCGTGATGATGTTATGGACGATTTCCCTTCTGACGATTCTCCATGCAGACGTATTAATGTCAGTTTATATTATGAACAAGTTTCCTTGTAGTATCAAAATAGACATGGAATCACATAACCCACAATCAGTTAAAATAATTACACACAGTTACAGTACAACGAATACGGAATGTTGAGGTAACGGTTAGATTTTATACACAGTTACAATGTTACCTATGAACGACGTGTTGCCTACAAACAATATGCTTTAAAAAAAGCATATATCGTGTAGTACATACTTGTAACTGAAAATATTATGACATGATCAATAATATGTTAATTCAGTGTGATTTTATCTTCAATTTTAAATTTTTCTGAATCAAGATTGTGTTTTATGTCTAATTCCATTTTAATACAAGCTAACTGCTATCATATTTTAAAACGTATTTTAGTGTGTAACATTACTTGTAGGGTAGCACTTATTGACGTGAATGCCACTAATAAAGTATGATGGGTAAATAAGCTATTTGGAATCTATTTGTGTTCAGTGTTTTATTTTACATAGATTCTTCTACTCTGAGTTGCCTGCAAACTACATTTTAAATCTTTAAATCACATTTGTGAAATACTGTAGCTCAATAGGTCAGGTCTTGGTAATGTATACTGCCACCAGCCGGACCATGAGGATCCGGCAAATTACTTTGTTTGTTCGATAGTGTGGGTTCAGTAAATTCCCCACTCGCTAAAAGTGTCATGGGTCTGTGCATCTTTAACACCTTTTCAACACCGTTACTCTCTGCTATCCCCACCTTTCCCCTTGTCGAATCTTCGAAGTAAGTGAGGTGTTTGGCTCCTCAGCAGTGGACAGGTCGTCTGAGTTGTCCTTATCCATTTGAGAAGCAGCATGTCTATCTATTTCTACTGCCATATTGTTATTCGTAATGCCTAGCTATAATGTTTCGCCTTAAAAGGAATGGTTGTGTACCTATAGGCGACAATAGTACCACACTAACTCACAGCTGCTGAGGTGGGTAGAAATGTAGGGCTCGTGGATCACTATGTCAAAGTGGGTATAGTCTAACTCCATCAGGCAGGGGTATTCTAAAAACAAAAGAAATAGGCAACAATGAGATATGGTCATTATTCTAACACATGTCTGTATTAATTAAAATCACACAAGTAATTGATTGGATAAAACTATTAACTAGATATATTATTTCTTTAAATGGCTATATTTATATAAATATTAAGTATGCTTGTGCCAGGGTCAGTGGCATGTCTTAGCCGGGTGTACTTCTAGCTGGTTCCATCTAACTCTGCTTACTTCACATCTGGTCGGTACGAAGCTCGTTTTCTTTCACTCCGATTGGCACTACGTCTAGCTGCTTTCAAGTGGGTTGATGCAGAGACCAGGTGCTTCTGATAAGTTGGCGCTAAGCCTAGTGGCTTTTAAATCTGCTTGACAGAATGCTGACTGAGGTTGCTTGACTGCAGGCTGACTAAAATCGCTGCCTGTAGGCTACCTATCTTCCACTTTGCTGGGTTGTCGGCAGACTAAAATGGGTTGATTGGCAGGCTATCTCCTTCAAATTTGTTTGGTTGCAGGATGACTGAAGTTGATTGACGGCAAGCTATCTCCTTCCAATTTGCTTAGTTGCAGGTGGACTGAAGGTGATTGGTTGGCAGGCTATCTCCTTCCAATCTGTTTGGTTGCAGGCTGATTAAAGTCGCCCCCTGTAGGCTAGTTGTTTTCCAATTTGCTTGGCGGTCTGCAGAATGAAATTGATTGATGGAGGGCTATCTTCTTCCAATTTACTTCGTTGCAAGCAGACTGAAGTTGGTTGTTGGCAGGTTATCTCCTTCCAATTTGACTGGCTGTCGGCTGACTGAAGTTGGTTGACGGCAGCTTATCTCCTTCCAATTTGCTTGGCTTTCAGATGACTGGACTTGGTTGGTGCCAGGTTATCTTCCTTCCAATTTGCTTGGTTTGCAGACTGACTGAAGTGTGTTGATGGCAGGCTACCTACTTACGACTTGCTTGGTTGGAGATAGAATGAAGTTGGTTGATGGCAGGCTATCTCCTTCAAATTTACTTGGCTGTCAGCAGTGTGAAATTGGTTGAATGGCAGATTCCAATTTGCTTGGTCGCAGGCTGACTGAAGTTGCTTGCTCCAGCAAATTTATGCTCGCAAAGTTCGCAAAGTTCTAATAACGCATGGGAAACGATATCTGACGAGATCAGCTTCATGACAGTGGCAGCAGAGGGGTTAAATCTTTATCCATAGGTATAGATTTAACCAGAAACTCAAAATACTATGCCATCCACAGCTTCCCAGAGAATATGTCGTGTCAAAAGACGAATAACGCTTGAGAAATGATATCTGACAGCATCTGCCGCCTGACCATGGCAACAGAGGGGTTAAACCTCCATCCTGTGGATTTAACCACGCCTCCTAAAACTTATGGTCAGCATCTATTTCCCAATGACTTTTTGCACTCAAAGGTCTAATGTGGCAACGATCCAATCGTCTCCCCTTTCTAGGGTCTATCGCTTCTACTGTTGTATATATGGGAACTCCTGGCAATGCGCATGCCCTCTCTTTTAGAGAGGGATCATAGATCAGAGGGATCATAGTATATCTGATCCACTTTCATGATTGTTGATAAGGAGAGGTTAGTTGACCCTAATAAAAAGGTGTCCGTGGGGTTAACCAGCTAAGAATTATTCAAATGGTTTTTACCAATTGGATACAGGTTATGGGTATGCCTTCAACAATGCTCTCTGTTAAGGCCATCGGCCCCTGACGATGATCAGCTGGAAAAATAAGGATGAAGGCATGACCACACCAGGCTGAAATGAAGATGACTGATGGTGCACTTGGGTCTTCTTTGCTGTCTTATATTCTCCATTCGCTCCCTGCCTAGCGTTGTGTGTCTCGGTCCCGCTTGCTTTATATGTAGGTATCAACACACATACGGCATGGAGAACCTTCCAGACCAACATCACCTTGAAGATTTCGATCTTCTGAATCTCGGAGGTGAAAGGGTGTGATGCTCGCCGTCGTTTGAACTCAACTATTTATTTATCACTGGGTCTGGATCTGGCTGTTGGGCGTGTCCTCGGATATGGGAAGGCTGTGAGTCCTTCTCTTATTCTTGGTAGCTGACAACTCAAACTCCGATGGGTGATATGAGGTTCTTTAATAAGATGATAATAATGTCTCTTTCATAGAGGAATAAGCAGAAATTTATGAGGCAAAATCACCTATGACGCTAATTGTACAATATGCTGTGAATGGCTAATGATTCATACAAAGGCTTTCTCTACTATGGTTTGGCTCGAAGGAACGGACTAATGGATCTTATCAAAGCTTGATCGAAAAGATGTCCCTTGGGTCACTGCCCCCGGGCTATATATACTGTCTTCTTGCCATGTCGGGACGTCGGGGATTGGTTGATCCTTACGTCAGTTGCTATTCCTGGGCAATACCACTAGTCCGGCTCTTGGCCTCTTAACGGTCGTTGATTGGTCAATTATTATGTCAGTTTCTATTCTTAGGCATTACCACCAGTCAAATGGCCCTTTAATGAGCCCTCGTGACATTAACAACCTTCTCAAGATTATCAAGTGGATGACGCATCATCACAAACTGGCTTGTGACCATTGGTAATTGTCGCGAGTTTGACACAAGGTGAAACAAGGTTAAGACAACGTGTCTTGTTGTTGGCTTTCGAACCAGTCGCTAGCATTCGTTTTCAGGAGACGATGGCAGCACTAAACGAATTCCTTTCTCACAATCCCAACCTTCTTGTAGAAGAATGGTACAGCTTCGTTATAATATAACATGGTCTTAGTTTCCATTTAAAATGCCCTATCGATTCAACGTACAAAATGATCCATCCTACCTGTAGGCACCATTTGCCAGTCCGTAAGTACTAATGACCTGACTGATATTGACCAACTTGTCCTAGTTCCTTGAGCCATTTACCTATTTTGCAACCTACGCAGTTGACATGTCCTATAAGATGGCCCCCATATAATTGTACACTGTACTTTCTGACTGTTCGGTACTCCCATTTCGTGGTATCTAGCGCAGTACTGTTCTACAGTCCTGTGGGTTGTTTCTGGGTGTGCCTCTGGGCTACACCCATCAAATGCAATCATCGTGGGGAGGTATGGGTGTTGGTGGCCTGTGGGAAAGAAGAGGAAAATGGCTGTACATCTCTCCACCGACGGCTGGTCACGACTCCAGGTCAGTTCAGAAATATACACCACATTTACACCTCATATTTCACACCCGCCACCCACCATGATCGGTCTGCCTGGAGCAGGTGAGCATTCAACTGCTGTGCTCCATCAACAGCGTATGCATACATATAATGGCCACTATACACGACGCCGTCAATTATGACGTCCTTATTCTCCCGTAGTAAAAAATATATACTCCACTCTCATGGTATGCTATCTAGTTCGGATCGACCAGTCGGATGCCAGACGTACTAGCTAAGCTGGGTATGCGCCGCCCGTCTAGGATTCGTTTTCTGAACACGCCCCTCTGGGTAGGGCTATAAGCGTATATAGGCCTATGGGAGAGAGAGAGCGTCGAAAAAACGACTAGGTTCATTAAAATGCATTATGCGCATGCATGCGCCGGGACGCTGTTTCTATGGAGCGCATAGTTGTGACCTAGATAGGATGGCGCTTATAGTGTACCGAGCTGGTACTCTGTAATTCTTATTGATTGTCTGTTCCCGTTAAGTCTGGCATTAATCAAGACCAGAATTCGACGGGCTTTCCAAATCTGTAAACGATTTCAAAATCGGTTGAGAAATGGCTGAGTTATCCAGGAAAACTCTTCTTGATTATCTTCAAAATATTGCCCTGACGTCTTAACCACGTGCACATAAAGCTTCTAGAATATTCTAGAACGTTCGACGATGCAATTATTAGCTGTGTGCTGATTGGCTGTTGCTCGAACGATGATTGGATGAAGCCTGCGCCTGTGACGTCATCGAGAGTATAAAAGGAGAAGCGATCCAGTGATCGAGAGCATCCTCGGCCAGGGGCCGAACAGGTTGGACCTGTACTAGCTGCGATCGACAGAGATTACGCATATGACTTTAGTTTCTGTCGCGTTTCCGTAGCTACCAGTAACCAACCCACCGCATTAAAACAATTGTATAACTCCCCATCTGCGGGAGTAATTTGGAACGTTTGATAATCGTTCACGAATACTACATCTACATTCAGAACACAAACTTGTGGTGAGGCCTTTACGGCCTGAATATGTGAGTCTACAGATGTAGAGGTAGGATGTTCTTTGATGGATGATTCGCCGGATCAGCCGGCCATGCCTAAAAGTGGTATTTCAAATGACGACGCACCAATCGTGTAGGTTCTTTCAACTTTCGACCGCAGCAAGTAAACTCTGCCCGGTGCATCTTCAGAGCTGGTTGACGTACCCAGCACCGTGAAGCTTTGTTTTGTATCTTCATTTGCCTCTGACAACCCCCTCTGATGGGTTGTTTACACCTTCCATCCATGCCATCGGTGTATGGGAACTTTCTTCACCACATAGTACTATCGTATCTTTTACTGACTGCTCGCTAGACATTCTAATAGGCTTACAATGCTGAGTGATGTCCTTCCCCTGCCATGAACGTTCCTGCGGGGATCTTGTTTAAGGACAACAGCTTGCGGGAACCAACCTGCGGGAACCAGCCTGTGGGAACTTTCCAGCTTCTGAAGAGTGCATCATCTCACGTTGACTATGGATTGACGTGTCAATTTCAGTGACACGGTAGCCTAACTTGGGAATGACTACCAAGTATTCAAGTAACTATACTTCACCATTTAATTATTTCTCAATATAGGTTTTCTTAATTATCTCGTATCCATACTAACGGTTCCGATGACTAAATGGAACCATGACGGTCTTAGGGCCAATAGTTATAATTTCTGCATTTGTTATATATTTATTTTCATTTTCTTCAATGTGTTGCTAACCGCACTATAGTAGTTTCGCTAACCTGTATTACTATATATATCTTAATCATTGCCACCGTATTGTTTGTTCCGGTTAGATTACGTATGTATATGGCCAGTGGCCATTCGTTAAACTATTTTGCTTAAGTTATAGAAAATATAGGAATGCAGTGCAAGTAGGAAACACTATGCAGCAACATTTTCTTCATTACATACTATATAATATACTCTTCTCTTCCGGCAGTGCGATAATCTAGTCCCGCACTCCGGTAAGACTAATAACTCCAAGGTTTTGTCTCTCTTCATATTCCTCTTAGCCGTGTGGCTTCTTAATTGTTTGGATGTCCCTATCTGCACCATGGGCTGATCCAACTCTGGGAAACTATTGGAGTTTCCGAGCGGTGATGGCTAGGGTGCGGTATCACCTACACATTCCCGTGTATCTTCGGATACTTAGTAGATAGTACTTTAAGCAAATGTAGGAAAGCACTGCGAAAACACATGTATTAATTATTATTTTATGACAACCCTCCCGCACCACAGTGCAAAACTGGCAACTTGTATATAAACCTAACGACAGGTTAAACGGTTAGTTCCATAGGACCCAGTGACGGGCGAGATACATATTCTCTCCGAAGTCTGTTAAAATGTCTGGGCATGATATTCAGATCTGCCACGCCCTTATGGGAAGGAAATTTACGGTGTGCATTCGTCTCTCTTACCCTCACAATAACGATATGAGATATGGCCTAATAATGCTTCCGTGAAATGTAAACCATGTCCTGTAATGTTTCATGTGGTTGCGAAGCAGGATGTCCGGATTCTCACCCAGTTTGGAGATCCCGCTAAGTAACATGTATGAGTGCTGTCTACAGTATTGATGTCCTCGGGAATCTGTTCTCCATGACAGCTGTGTCTAATAGCTAGGTAGATATCGGCCAGTTGCGGAATAAACTAATTCTTGTTTAGAAAACAACTAAAAGGAATTAAGCAAAGCAGAATGCCCACAGAAATAGAGCGGCAACTACTAATTCAGCATATTAGCAATCACATAAGACGGTAATGAAGGAATCCATCGGGAATCTTCCGTTCCGTCTTCACGTAAAACATTACGCACCCCTATAGACATAATCTCACTAGGTATGGTCTTTTCTTTCTACAGCATTTTTGTTTGAAATATTAGAGTGGGCCCATTTTTGCCTACTATTCTTCCCCTGCTTTAGGCCATGGCGACACCTTTCCAAGACGGAGGCCCACACGAGGCACTTGCCTCTCGCAAGGATTCAGCGACGATGGTCCACGCCAGGATAATTCTCCTCACCCAAACTAGCACTAGGAGTAGTGCCTGCGTGAGGCACATCACTTTATCGTCTGAGATAGCCTTCTTCCTTTCAGCTTAGAGGTATAATAACTTATATTAAGTTAAAGAGCTATGTCTCGTGTATGGGAGCCTCGCTTACGGGGATACCTCTGTGGACCTACCAGTCTGTGTGTTACCTCCGGGAGACCCATGTTTAAAAGTTCATCTACCTGCCTCTATGTCTTGTATTTTCGTATGCTCTTATTGTAGTTTTATCTAGCATATTTTTCAATTAGTTAGGTAAACTCATTGTATAGACTTATATTTTTAGGTCACCAAATCAAATCTTGTAAGTCCATAGATCATGAAATTGCTATGGACAGGCATACTTGTGACACAAACTCTTGTGATGAGACCATTGTGTTTAATGTTCGCGACAATGGTCGCACGGGCCCACTGGAATGATTGAGTTCCATCGGCCTTAGGAGCCGATTTTTGTTTCCTGCAGGGCAGTCTCATTCAAGGTCCATCACCCCGAGACCAGATGCAAACCAGCATCATCACTCGTTGTGCACTTATGGCGTGGTGAGTCGACATGAGACATTGGAACGGCCCGACACTACCCGGCGAGCTACAAGTGGCGCCCGATGTGTGGCATGAAGAACAAAGTAAATACATGCAGCGAACTCACGCCCACACCATATAGTGAGCTCAGTTCAATACCATCTCCGTTCAGCGAGGACTCCCTCGATCAAGAGGTAGCCTCAAACGACGGATTCTCAGCACACATGCCAGACTATGCCAGAAATTCTGCGGAATCAACAACTGCGCACTATAACCAAGGCCGAATCATGGACGACTGCGACAAAGACCCGACTACGGGCATATCTACAGCCCTTTAGACTATTATCGTTCACCTGTGTCATCTACGGAAACAGTATGGCTGGGTGATAATCCACCACATGGACAACCTCCTGCACCGCCCCTTCTAGCGAAATGCTATATTCAAGGGTAACACCGCGGAGTCGTTGGGAGGAATCGGCACCACCATTTCGCCAGTACATTAGTCATGCCACATATCATAACCCTCAGCCACTTGCACCACCACCATATGAGGAACGACAATCCTCACTGCGGGGGGAACGACCACGTACACTTCCTCGCATTCCGCCTCCCGTTCATAGACCCATGCCGGTCTATGGCTCAACAAACAGGGCGACAGTAAATTTGAGTACGCATGTCCTAGATCCTCGACATTGGCATCGATGGGAGACACCAACACCACCACCACCGGCACCACGACCAACTACAGTATAATCCTCACCTTCTCAGATACCCGCACCACCCAGATTTCAACCACTTCACTCTTCCCGCGCTTTTGGCCGAGTCATCCTCCCTCCCGAATTTAGCGGGGAGAATGACTGGACCAACTATAATATCCAGTTCGAAATAATAAGTCAGAGTAACTGCTGGGACGATAGACAGATGGGTCAGTATCATGCAGCAAAACTTTCAGGAAAAGCCCTGCAAGTTCTTGCAGATCTGGAAACGGATTGAACACCTGCCTACACCCAACTGGAACGAGCACTCACGGAGCGATTTGGCGACACAGCTCTCTGAGAAACTAGTCATCTGAAACTTAAAATCTTCGACGATGCGCGGGAGAAACTCTTCCTGAGTTAGCTAGCCGAATTCGAAGGCTAGTCACCCATGCTTATCCGAACACCAATACAGAGGGCGTGCTTCAGTTGCATCTCGATACGGTCATCGATGCATTAAGCGGTGAACCCGCTCTAAAAGAAAAACTATTTCTCGGCGACCACAGAATTTTGGGCCAAATAACAGCAACCGTGGTTCGTATCGAGAACTTTCTAGAGCAGGAGAAAACCGGCGCCAACTCCATCCTATCAATGAGATAGAGGGTGCAGCTCTCTCCCCGGCCAGTAGTGCTCCCCCAGATCAGCAACACCAACTGCACAGACACCACCACCATCAGATATGCAGAAGACCAGTCAGAATCAAGCGCCTGGAGGTAGGGGCCGTGCCCGCAGAGTAGGGTACAGTGGAGCCCCAGGGTGTGGAAACCAGCGCAACAACAACAACAACGGCAACATGAGAGAGCGGATAGACGAGATTAATAAACAGGTCTCCGCACTCACCAATTTGGTAACCACACTCAGTACCAACCTCGCCACCACACAGTTTAGAACAGCAAACACTACCAGCACCGCACCACCACCGAGCACCTGTTTCGGATGCGGTCAGCCAGGACATTGGCGGGAGCGGTGTCCTAACCGACCTCCCTCCACAACGCCTGCTCCAGACCGCAGCACACCACAACCAGAGAAACAGTCAAACTCCTAAGGGTACCGAATTACATGGAGCCACTTCGGTGCCCGTATCCTTCTCCCAGCTCAACAGCGGCTTTCACACAACAACGTTCAGTGACTAACCATCATCAACAGAAATCAGCTTTCACACCAACACCAAAATTCACGGCTTCCAATATGTTCGTGCCTACGTTGCCTCCCCCATCCGCAGCAAGGACATTCCCTTCTTTTTTCACACACGACAAACCCTTCTTTCCTATTTAAATTGGCAGTAGTAAGTTGTAGTACATCAGCTCCACGTTTTTGAAAGCACCACGTCCCGCCACCAAGACACCAGCTTATCGGTGCCCCCCGGTGGTATGCAGAGCACCACCCCAATCAGCAGCATCTTCCGCATCCACAGACAGTAGTGATTCAGGAGAGACAATTCATTCCGCCTCATGGATTCGCAAGCACCTACATAGATGGAAGAACGCAAGTCCATGGAAACCACGCTGTTTCTTCTGTGCTTCAAGAAAACATCCTATGAAGCATTGCCGGAAATGGCTTGCACAGGTAGAACTTATCCATCATCCCGTATTGCGCTGCCGTCTATACCAATACTGCTCACACAGAAATGACCACCATTGCTACCCCCCAGCTTCGTCTTCACCGCAGCCTACACCCCAGCAGAGACGATGGACTGGCCCATTCCTCACTCAGCCACCTGCAACATTACGAGAAGCAATACGGAAACAGTCGGAATATGTACAGAGTGATGCTGCTCCAACGCCATTATCGCGGACAGCATCATAGGAAACTCTTCTGCAGGTTCATCGAAAAGTAATTTACAAATGTGCCTGGCTGTTTAGTGGCGTTTCCACCAGCGCCACCGTCGACATCAGAGCTTCTATTACAGTTTTTAACCAGCGCTTGTATGAGAGCATTCCACCTCATAAAAAGCACACACCTTAACCTACAAATATTTACCTACAGACGGCTACAGGATCAGATGTACCCGTGGCCGGTGTGGTTAATTTAGTCATTCAAATAGAGGAGATGCAATTCATTCAGAGAGTTATCATCGCCTCCATTCATAAGGACACCCGACTTGTCTCTGATTTTCTCAGTGCCAGCGAAGCCATCATACACTGCAGACAACAGGAACTCAACATACACAGCCGACGAATACCTCTCAGACCAGCATCGTCATTATACAAAACGTGTGCAGTAATACTATCAAGTACTGTCATGGTTGAGCCGGGACAGGAGCGGATCCTATGGGCCACCGCACCACAGTTAGGAAGCATCACACACATCGCCATGCTGGAACCTGACCCTGATTATATGATCGCCTCACAATGTGCAAGTCCCCGCATAATAGTGGACACCACTGATAAAGGGAAGATACCCTTTAGAGTGTTCAATGGTACCGCAGATCCCATCACCCTGGAACCAGGAGTACGCTGCAGCCATTTAGTGGACATAATTTCACTGGAAACACTTGCACTTTCTGATACAACACCACCGCTGACTGATGATTTACCCGAACATGTACACGATTTATATCTGCGTGCCACTGTTGGATTACTGCAATCACAAAAACGAGAAATTCGGCAACTATTATATAAATATCGCGATATGGATCTCGGAGAGACTCATCTCGTATGACACTCCATCAATACAGGCAATAATCGCCCTGTACGACAACCAGTATAACGTCTTCCTGTTCACAAAGAAGCGGAAGCACACCAACAGGTAAATGACATGTTGCGAACGGGTATTATCGAACCATCAGCTTCTCCATGGGCTAGCCCTATAGTGCTAGCAGGCAAAAAGGATGGAACCTTGTGGTTTTGTATAGACTACCGCCGCCTTAATGATCTTAGCGTTAAAGACATTTATTCGTTACCATGGATAGATCAGGCCTTGGATTCCTTGTCTGGAGCCAAGTGGTTTTTTACCCTTGATTTAGCTAGCAGTTACTAGCAAGTAGCCATGGATGAAACTGATATTGAAAAGACAGCATTTGTCTGTAGGGATGGTCTTTTCCAATTCCGCAAGATGCCCTACGGGTTGTGCAACTCTGCGAGAACTTTTGAACAACTCATTGAGTAGGTATTAACCACCCTGCAATGGGAGATCTGTCTTTGTTACATCGATGACGTAATCATCTTTGGACCCACGTTTGAGCAAACCTTAAACAATTTGGTCACTGTGCTTTCAAGATTCCGCACGGCCAATTTGAAACTCAAACCAAAAAAATGTCATCTCTTCAGATAGAGCGTCAAGTTCCTGGGGCACGTCATATCTGGTGATGGAGTAGCTACACTGCCATCAAAAACTAAGGCAGTAGCAGAGTGGCCATGGCCCCTTCAGTTACGGAGACGCGTAGTTTCCTCGGCTTATGCCAGTACTATCGCCGTTATGTCCGACATTTCAGTGAGATTGCTTCACCCCTCTACCAGATCTCCAAGAAAGATCGACCCTTTGAGTGGATGAGTGAGTGTGAAAGCTCCTTCAAGGCGCTGAAGGAACTCTTGACGACCACCCCGATTCTTGCTCACCCTAATCCAAACCTCGATTTCATCTTAGACACTGATGCGTCAGCTTTCGCTATTAGCGCAGTTCTGTCACAGGTCACCGAAGATGGAACAGAGCAGGTGTTGGGTTATGGTTCGCGTACTCTGAATAAAACTTGAGAAAAGATACGCAACCACCAAGCGAGAATTATTGGCGGCAGTCCATTTCATCAAATATTATAAACACTTCCTTTTGCACTCCGTACAGACCATGCCTCCATACGGTGGCTCAGGAACTTAAAAAATCTGGAGGGCCAGGTAGTGAGATGGCAGGAATCCCTGCAGTCCTATAACTTTAACGTTGTTCACCATCCCGGCAAATCAGAATCGGCGAAGAGGCTGAACACGAAGAGGCCGACACCATGACCTAGTCAACACAGCCATCTCCTGAGTTCCCCACATTGAGGTGCACAGAGTGGAATCCAGAGAAAATCACACCACCAAACAACAGACGTGCAGAAACAAAATATATATGCATGGATTCAGGAGGGGATTAAGAGTCCTCCTAAGGAATTGGTGACACTTTTATCCCCCATGGCTAAATATTATTATCAACGGTTCGAAGAATGTCAATTAATAAATAACGTTCTGTACATTAATGACCGTTTGGTAGTTCCGGAAAGTTATTGACAACTTATATTGAAACAACTACACGATAACGCCGGACATTTGGCCATGGAAAGGACTGTTGCCCATATCAAACTGAGATTCCACTGGATCAGGATTCACGATAGTGTCAAGGTATGGGTTGCCAAATGTATCCCATGCCAAAGACTCGCTGTTGGCCAACACTATATCACACCATCGCAAATTAAGATTGTTGGTGCACCATGGGAGTGAGTGGCTATCGACGTGCTCAGACCCTTGAATACGACGGATGACGGAAATAAATACATCCTCATATTACAAGATTATTTTATGAAGTGGGTAGAAGCATTTGCTTTGCTGGACCATGAGGCATCCACCATAGCAGAGGTCTTGGCCAGCAATGTGCTCTGCTGCTTTGGTATGCCTTATGAATTGCACTCCGATCAAGGAAGTAATTTTGACAGCTGGCTCATTTCAGAGCTCTGCAAATTATTCCATATCGTCAAAACAAGGACAACTCCATACCACCCCCGGAGCGACGGGATGGTAGAGAGATTCAACAGAACTCTCGCGGAGATGCTTACCAAGGAAACACGCCTTGATTGTAGAGATTGGGACCTATGGCTCCCATATGTGCTCATGGCTTACCACACTTCGGAGCATTCCAGCATGGGCTACACCCCTGCTCGGTTAATGTTAGGCCGTGAATTAGCCTTACCCCAGGACTTGGCCATGCCACGGATACCAGGGGAGAAAAATATCAAAATCTCTATGTCGAACTCTTGTGCCAAAGGATAGAACAAGCCCATGAGTTAGTGAGAGAACCCCTATCCACTGCGCACCGGCGGCAAAAGACATGGCACAACCGGAGGGTGCATGGATATTCATATGAAGCAGGAAGAATTGTTTGGGTACACGATTCACGACGGTCTACAAACGTGCCAAGTAAACTGAGTTACCAGTGGAAAAGCCCGTATTTGGTAGTAGGTAAGACGTCAGACGCTACCTACCGCATCCGTGCTTCAGATGGCCTGACCTCAGTCATTCACTTCGATCGACGTAAACCTTGTGTCAGTGATGACCCAGCACCAGAGCTCGGACTGGGCATTTCTCATGACACTGGTACCCAGGCAGAAATTTCTACGAAAATTATTATTCCCATGGTTAGCGCAGAGCACTGCGGTGCCAGTTCAGCCCCAGTTCTACCAAGCCAGAACGTGGGTGAACAAGCAGCTAACGCTGACGACGATGACGAGATATATACTCGCCCCCTCCTTCCTCAGCGCAGGTCTACTAGATCTGGGAAGTCGTATCTGAAGAATTTTGTGTTTGTTTTGTCCAAGGGACCAGATTGAAAAGTTGTTCCTCCGATCTCTTCCCATTCCCACCCACTTCATGTTATGCCCCCCCCCCCCACATCATAGAGTTGCCACAAGCGGAAGCTGAGGCTGACCCAAGCAATGCGCTTCCTGTGGAGTGGAACATATGATGAATAGCATGGAAGTGAAGAGGCTTGATGAAGCCTTGCCATGTCTAGAACCGCAGAACCATACAACAAGGTGTCCCCGACCAATTCCCGAAATCGTGAAACCAATTTCCCCCCCCCCACGTGGCACCCATATCTCATGCCGCACCAACACCCCAAATCCAATTGGCGTCCCTTATCTACACACCAAGTTCGGACATCATCGGCCCAGTCCAATTCACACTCCACTCATCATCTGTTGACCGTCAATCTTCAGGTATGAGAGAGACTGCTGCAACAGAGGAGGTGGCATCCCACACCGCACCGACCAACATTACCCCCATGGTGGGCAGGGAAGCAGCCTGTTCAGCAGACTCTCGGCTCGAATTTTCCTGGTGTCTAAAAACTACGACAGGACACCAACTGTTGTGTAATGGGAGATGACCACATCCCCCTATCCAAAGGCTGCCCTATCCAATAGGCCTACCATACTCCCCCGTGAGCAGTCTGAACATCACACAACAGACAGAACGTCAACACTTACAAAGAACATGCTTGCCTTCAAGACTGGATACGTCAATTCATCATTGCGCCTACATCACATACTTGCTCAGTTATACTCAGCATAACGGAGACATTCAACATCGGCAACAACAGCATTTAGCAGCACCTACTGGTCTTGATTAATTACCGGTAAAGACATGAATGTTCCCGCAACAAATTCCTCCCACACAGAACTGCGGGAGAAGTAATACCTCCCGCAGACTACATCTCCCGTAAATAACAACAGACTTGGCGTTCACCAGCATGGAAAACTGGAATGCGCCCAGTTCGCCTATAACATTAGCATCATACAGCAGCCCGGACATCCCGACAACAGCATTAGCATCAACAGAAAGCAACCAACAAATCTCCCGCACACACCTTCTTATCAAGTTATGGGAGAACTGATCATATGGATATCAGGAATGCACACAGCCATCTACAGTATGCGTCATGGGAGAGACGCTTGTCCAGCGCCCTCCCCTACCCCTTTCTCCCGACGTCGTACGGAAACAGCTAAACTACATGCGTCATATACACGTAATAACAGTCAATATTATTAAGAGAGCAAGATGCCCACCTTATCGTCAGTCACGAGTAGGATTTTGCTACCGAAAAGTTGAAATCGACAATGGTTTAATCAAAGTTACGATAGCATCCAACAGATCATCTTCGCTCTAAAGTAACTCTGTCCCGCCCATGGGCTCGGCCATTACAGAGTGAAATACCCTCAGGGTTCGATAAAGGTGACATTCACGCTGCCTCTCCCTCCGACCCTCTGCACCTGGCGGCCATAAATATGTCACCATCACCACAGCGTAAGTACCATCCACAGAGAACCAGTCACGCATAATAGATTCAAATCACCAACATGACAGAAACACAGACACTCAGGTTGACTGTATTCACAATCTCCGAACGACGGCATTGTAATCGTAAAAATTGTGTCACACATGTTTGCGAGTTGTACTGTAATTAGGCCATTATTAAAATGGTACAAATATGTTTGGTCTAGGCCAGGATGGAACTAGTTCTACCCATCGAGGAGAATGCTTGGCCAGCCCTCCCGCTCGGAAAACACAGCTATCTTGACGGAATCGGTAACGTTGATCTACCGCATGAATAGAACTGTTTAAACCACGCATAAAAATTACTTGCAACTTAACTGTTAAATTGTTTTATTAAGAGCACAACTGCTCTACTGTGCTACAAATCATTAGCGCATGGGCCGGTAAAGCGGCATCAAAAATCCTGCAGTAAATTCACAGAGAGAATTTCAAATATTCTCTCCCGTGCGTTCCAGTCTATAATCAACATGGGCTGAGAACTACCTATTACAGACACTTACCAAGACGCATGTTAAAGAACTCGCGCAAATACGGGACATTATAAAGACCTTGATGTAACATATATATTTTTATCTCTCGCCTCTGCAACAGACTACATCTCAGCAACAGCATTTTGACCATCGCCATAGACAGCATACCCGGTTCTGATCAACCACGTGCTTTTTAGTGCCACGTGACATTTACTGCTATTTCCAGTGAGTTTTTATCAAATGCTTTAAACAAAAGAGCCGCCCAAAAACGTAACTACCATAGCGTGATGGAGGAATGGCGAGGGTGAGTCCGGGAGATTACCGCTGACGTCACCTGGCTCCCACGCACCCCATCAGGCACTCCAGCCTAAAATTCGAATAGGCAAGTTTATAAGCATCCAACCTGGAAAACCGCTTCACGCTAATTAAAAGGTGAGGCGCCGCAAGGACAAAGTAGTACCGTGTTCTTTTGTTGATCGGAGGCTGTTGAATGTGTGAAATAAAGACAAGTTTAATGAGCCATTCTTCCTATAGTTACAACTACTCCCCTTATATGGGAGGAATTACTCCTAAGACGTCCAGGCAAAGAGCAAGGAAATATTCACATAAGAATGACCGAATCACCTGTAAAGCTTTTTAGGTGTGGTCATCCGCCACCTGTGATGTCACCAAATAGTATAAAAGGAGGAAGTGCGCTCTGAAACTTTGTCTTCCCGTCAAAATTCGACACCAGGGAAGAACATAGCATTAGGCTTCTTTCGTGTCGCAAACTAAATTCTGCTGTTTTTCTTATTATTATTTTGTTATTATATTTGGCTTGGAAAGTTATAAACCATGAAGAGATAGGGCATTAGGTTTCGAATAAAGTTCCCGCAACTAACTACCATGTGGGAACGAGATGTCACTTCTTGAAGATCTCGCGTTGTCGGATTCCTCTGAAGAAGGATCAGTGCCAGTTCCGAAGCGGTTCCCGTGTAACTCCTTGTTAACTAGTGGAGAGTCATGTACCAGAACTTTCACTAGCAAATCCGACCGCACCCTTCATATTAATAAGGATCATCTCTTTCAGTCAGCCTTTTGTGTGACGTGCCAGTACCTCTACACCGCTACTTACTACAGGATCCCTCACACGCTCCAGCATCATCATCGTGTGTTGGAAGTAACGTTAGTTCCTGGTGAAGAGAACGAGGATCGTGCCGTTCTAGCCACCCGCTTCGAATCTCGGCTCCCGGTCAAGGTTCTCCCGACCGAGAAAATGGCCCGCATGAAGAACACTACTCGTAGATATCCCGTTGGACATCGTCTTCCCGCTGCTACAGCAAGTAATGTACCGACAGCCAGATGTGCAATTCTGCCCACAGTCGCATCTGGAAGTGTTACGCCAGTACCTATCACTTCATCCACACCGGTCCTGAAGCAAAGTAGGAAGCAGAAATCACCCATAAAATCCAGTGTGGCAGCTCCCGTATCAGTTACTAGCCAGTCAGCTATGGTTACCACACCCGCCACCGTAGAATCACAGACAGTAGCAGCCAGTCAGCCAATCTCAGTTGTGATTACGACACCTGCGGAGATAGACATTTCCAGTTGTCCTCAGTCTCCATCTCCACCAGAGCTTACCATATACGAAGGACCGGGACCATCACAGCCTGTGACAATCAGTGTAACTCCGATCCGTGTTATTCAGCATCCGCCTCCTTGCCTTTCTAACCCAGCAGTCAGGAAGGGAACCATGCCAGAACGTCCATATGCGGGAAAGAAACGGATCGCCCATACACAGGATATCCATCCCATACCGAACATTACTGCTAGTCGTCTGCTAAAGTACACTAAGTTCCGAAAGCTGTCGTCTCCTGCCGTATCCGTTCCCGCACCACGTCTTCAGCCGATGGTACAGCTCACTGGCATCACCACGAGAACTACAGCGACCACCACGCCAGCTACAACCGCCATCATCACGTCAGCTCCCGTCAACACCACATCAGCAACATTGGCAACTACTAGTACCGCCGCTGCTACACGGACGGATATCCTGGAACCAGTGGTAACTGTGAGAGACATCATGGATGCCCATATTTCCGCCACCAACACGTCGGAGGTTTCAGACAGTGCCAATAATAATAATAATGATGAGAGCATTTCAGAAATGACAGTGCATTCACCGCGACTTACCACCGTCAGTTGCGGGACCCAAACTCGATGGGGAAATTTAGCTGCTGAGGTGTAATCATGTGTAATTCAGCAGAAATGTTAATATGTGATTCGTGGAAATGTGTTAATCATTACTTTATTTTTGACATACTTTTTTTCTTATTATATATGTTAGATCAATTGAATCCCATCCCTAGGATGACTATGGTTATCCTAAACAGCTGCACACTTTAAGTGTCCGGTTGTGTCTCATACAAAATGAGCACTGCGGACTCTAATGTTGTAAGGACGTCGTGTGCGACGTAAAGAATACAACCTCCCACAGTGCAATAACATCACAATCCTGTCATGCAGTCTCAGCCGCGCTGAGGCTGCCTGATAAACCAGTTTTAAGTTATCATTATATATCTTATTTTTCTTATTAATTTTCTTCCTGTCTTAGACGTCAGGACGGATATGGGGTCAGCGAGAGATGCCTGTTGTGGACCCGCAAGGATGGGCCACAAATAGATATTTTAGATATATATAATAATAATACTTGGTGATACGTGTTGTGTGCCCCTTTATTTACCCGGGGTACGCAAGTAATTCGGTATGATTAATAAAAACATACCTCATAAGGGTATGTTACATAGGTAATATTTATATACCTTGTATTTTTGTTATTTCCTTTTATATATATTTAAACTTAAATTGTGGTACGTTGGAGCTTGGTTGTTCTTTGCAGAGATTATGATTATACGCACTCCACACGCACCGTAATATTAATAATAAAAAGAACACAAAAAGAAAGGCCTGGAAAAATAATTATAGGTCAAAAATTGAAAACTAAAAGTATGACTCTCCTCCTCTTGGCACCCCTATGTGCTCTGTCTCTTGAATACACGTCTATGTGTCACTACTCCTCTCCAGCCACGTGCCTACCTGGAAAGTCTATGATTCCCGCCTAACGTATGTCCGTGCATCGATCAGCCATGCGCGATTGTTTGCCATGGATGTCAAACTAGGAGGGGGTGGTGTAGTTCGGATCGACTGGTCAGGTACCAGCCATACCAGCTAAGCTTGGTACGCGCCACCCGTCTAGGATTCGTTTTCTGAACACGCCCCTCTGGGTAGGGCTATAAGCGTATATAGGCCTATGGGAGAGAGAGCGTGTCGAAAAAACGACTAAGTTCGTTAAAAGGCATTATGTGCATGCACGCGCCGGAACACTGTTTCTATGGAGCGGGTAGTTGTGACCTAGATAGGATGGTGCTTATAGTGTACCGAGATGGTACTCTGTAAATCTTATTGTTTGTCTGTTCCCGGTAAATCTGGCATTAATCAAGACTAGAATTGGACGGGCTTTCCAAATCTGTAAACCATTTCAATATTGGTTGAGAAATGGCTGAGTTATCCAGGAAAACTCTTTTTGATTATCTTCAAAATATTGCCATGACCTCATAACCACGTGCACATAAAGCTTCTAGAATGTTCTAGAACGTTCGACGACGCTATTATTAGCTGTGTGCTGATTGGCTGTTGCTCGAACGATGATTGGATGAAGCCTGCGCCTGTGACATCATGGAGAGTATAAAAGGAGAAGCGATCCAGTGATCGAGAGCATCCTCCGCCAGGGGCCGAACAAGTTGGCCCTGTACTAGCTGCGATCGACAGGACATACCCTTATGAGGCATATGACTTCAGTTTCCATCGCGTTTCCGTAGCTACCAGTAGCCAACCCACCGCAGTAAAACAATTTTATAACTCCCCATCTGCGGGAGTAATTTGGAACATTTGATAATCGTTCAAGAATACTACATCTACTTTCGGAACACAAACTTGTGGTGAGGCCTTTGCGGCCGGAATATGTGAGTCTACAGATGTAGAGGCAGGATGTTCTTTGATGGATGACTCGCCGGATCTGCCGGCCTTGCCTAAAAGTGGTATTTCAAATGATGATGCACCAATCGTGTAGGTTCTTTCAACTTTCGACCGCAGCAAGTAAACTCTGCCCAGTGCGTCTTCAGAGCTGGTTGACGTACCCAGCACCGTGAAGCTTTGTTTTGTATCTTCATTTGCCTCTGACAACCCCAGCTTATGATGGGTTGTTTACACCTTCCATCCATGCCATCGGTGTATGGCAACTTTCTTCACCACAGTACTATCATATCTTTTACTGACTGCTCGCTAGACATTCTAATAGGCTTACAATGCTGAGTGATGTCCTTCCCCCACCATGAACGTATCTTGCGGGGATCTTGTTTGTGGACAACAGCTTGTGAGAACCAACCTGCAGGAACCAGCCTGCGGGAACATTCCAGCTTCCGAAGAGCGCATCATCTCACGTCGACTATGGATTGACGTGTCAATTTCAGTGACATGGTAGCCTAACATGGGAATGACTACCAAGTATTCAAGTAACTATACTTCATCATTTAATTATTTCTCTATATAGGTTTTGTTAATTATCTCGTATCCGTACTAACGGTTCCAATGACTAAAAGGAACCATGATGGTCTTAGGACCAATAGGTATAATTTCTGTATTTGTTAAATATATATTTTCATTTTCCTCAATGTGTTGTTAACTGCACTATAGTAGGTTCATTAACCTGTATTACTATATATATATATATATCTTAATCATTGCCACCATATTGTTTGTTCTGGTTATATTATGTATGTATATGGCCAGTGGCCATCAGTTAAACTGTTTTGCTTAAGTAATAGAAAATATAGGAATGCAGTGCAAGTAAGAAACACTATACAGCAACATTTATATATGCAGCATTTTCTCCCGCCACCAAAAATTTTTCACTAAGGTCGCTGTCCGTGCTATAACTCTGTTTAGCCCGGCATGCTACCGACTAAAACTTTTCTATTCAGCTCGATAGGATAGGTTTAAAATGATTAGAGACAATTTCTTCATTACATACTATGTAATATACTCTTCTCTTCCGGCAGTGCGATAATCTAGTCCCGCTCTCCGGTAAGACTCATACCTCCACGATTTTATCTCTCTTCATATTCCTCTTAGCCTTGTGGCTTCTTAATTGTTTGGATGTCCCTATCTGCACCATGGGCTGATCCGACTCTGGGAAACTATTGGGGTTTCCGAGTGGTGATGGCTAGGGTGTGGTATCACATACAGTCCCGTGTATCTCCGGATACTTAGTAGACAGTACTTTAAGCCAATGTAGAAAGCACTGCGAAAACACATGTATTAATTACTATTTTATTTACTGACATTCCCCCCCCCCCACCACCACAGTGCAAAACTGGCACCTTGTATATATAAACCTAACAACAGGTTAAAAGGTTAGTTCCATAGGATCCGGTGACGGGCGAGATACGTATTCCCACCGAATTCTGTTAAAATGTCTGGGCATGATATTTAGATCTGCCATGCTCTTATGGGAAGGACATTTACGGTGTGCATTCGTCTCTCTTACCCCCACCATAACGATAAGAGAGATGGCCTAATAATGCTTTTGTGAAATGTAAACCATGTCATGTAATGTTTTATGTGGTTACGAAGCAGAATGTCCGGTCCACGCCAGGATAATAATCCTCACCCAAACTAGCACTAGGAGTAGTGCCCGCATGAGGCACATCACTTTTTCGTCTGAGAAAGCTTTCTTCCTTTCAGCTTAGTGGTATAATAACGTATATTAAGTTAAATAGCTATGTCTCGTGTACGGGAGCCTCCCTTGCGGGGATACCTCTGCGGACCTACGAGTCTGTGTGGTACCTCTGGGAGCCCCATGTTTAAAAGTTCATCTACCTGCCTCTATGTCTCGTATTTTCGTATGCTCTTACTGTAGTTTTATCTAGCATATTTTTAATTGTTTAGGTAAACGCATTGTATAGACTTATATTTTAGGTCACCAAATCAAATCGTGTAAGTCCATAGATCACAAAATTACTGGTGACACACATTCTTGGGATGAGACCGTTGTGTTTAATGTTTGCGACGATGGTCGCATGGCCCCACCTGAATGATTGAGTTCCACTGGCCTTAGGAGTCAGTTTTTGTTTCCCGCAGAGCAGTCTCGTTCAAGGTCCGTCACCCCAAGACTGGATGCTAACCAGCATCATCACTCATCATGCACTTGCAGTGCGGCGAGTCGACATGATACATTGGAACAGCTATGCAGTAGTTTACCTCACTAAAATACCAAATCCGCACGCTCATGAATTAATTATAATGCATAAAAGGACTTGCTGGATTATTTATTTACTGTGGCTGAGCATATAGTGATAATATGTGTATATACGTGTATATCTGATATCGTCTTCTTGCTTTAAATTGGCCTAGTTCAATCTATGCTTTGCTCCGGCCCGCAATTGAATCTGGTGCATCAGCATGTGTAGGTTGGATTATGCCGGCCACCTGGAGCTTGGTGCACCCTCCGGTGCATTGGCACACGGCGCCCGGACATATGCAGCCGTGGTGGCTACCTGGGCTGCAGGTGTCGATGAAGCCAGGGGACCGCCTTCTTCTTCATCCTCGTTGGACACCTCTATGAGTGGAAGAAGCTGGTTTGGACGGTCTGCCCACCAGAGGTCCGCTACCAGCATGACCGTCACCATCAGGGTCCGCTCCCCCGTGGACATGAATGCGCGCACGTCCACCTCGAACTCATTGTCCCTCACATTCCTTCTCATAAGTCTATAAAACTGACTGACCATGTGTTCAGCGGCTCGTCTGGTAGCCTCCACAAAAAAGTTTTCCGTTCAGGTTAATCAAAAATCCTATAACTGGTGATCTTATAACTGGTGAGTTTGTTTTTAGATTTTCTAGTTTCTTCTGACGCATCCATGATCTTATATTGTAATTGTGACCAGGCTTCACACCAGTGTCACACAGCATCACATCTTGTGATCGCCCTATCACTGGTCACCGCGGGTGGTCATCAAGTCATACATCCCATGATATTTATACGAACTTGTCCGAATTATCAGGATTGTCCTTAAATTGTCCTCCTAGTTCTCGATTTAACTTATGCCTTGGCCTAATCATTATCTTGTGAGATCGAAAATCGCCAGTATCTATCAGAGGAGTAATATTCATGGTCGTTGAAGATTAGTATTTTGTCACATGCTTAGTCTATTTGCAATTATTATATATCTAATCTTATGTGCTTTTACTTCATCTGCTCTTATTGTTTAATTTGTACTGTCTTAAATGGGAAATTTTTCATTCACAACAATTCGTCCGTCTATTCAGTCATCCATTCGCCCATCTCTTTGGGCGTTGGTTTTTTTTACCACCTCAAGCATCTCAATCGCCTCGCCTGGGTTCAGTGCCCTCCAGTAGTCGGGCTTGCCACTCATTTTACCATGGTTCCTCGTGAGCGGAAACTACATGTATTTCGCATTCATCTTGTAGGCGACTATGCTCGCAATGGCAACTACCACAATCAGAATGATAGCGTAGGTGAGCATATCTCAGTGATCTAGCCCGTCAATGTTTATTGGTGTATCGAGTTCTTGCAATTGCTGTAATGGTACAATCTTAATTTTACCGAGTTTGTCGCACGGTTGAGCCTGAAAATGTTCTATGATCCTAGTTTCAATCAGTATTGATGGTAAATGAAATGAGCTCATGTTTATTACATCTGCAGTCAGTAAGTGTCTACCAGTATATGACCAGATGCATCGGAATTCCCAATCTCGACCACTGTATGTACAATTCTCGGGGTTGAGCAGGTACAGCCCAGTGGGTATTCCCATTTTCGTTGTTTCTCGTCCATCGCAGTGAATCTCTATCGATTCGCCCCATGATTGGAGGATCACTCCCGGCTGTGTGTCCTGGATCAGGTTGTGGTTGGTATCGTTGACCATGGTTAATTTCACTTTACACACCGGGTTAGTGTGATTTTCTATTATACTGATTTCACATGGTAAATGGCTGTCCTTTAACACCAGATTCCCTCTACAGATTCGCAGATCCATACCCTCGCACCATCCTGGCCTGAAGTACCATTCGGACTTGGTGTCTAGTGCTAGGCTGGTGGTGGACAGCATTATCTGTGTGAATGACCGGGTGTCTCCCCATGAGTGGATTTCATACTCCATGTAAGAGATCTCATTTATCAAAGGGATCTTGGCGACGTAATTGAGCATTCGCCTATTTTTTCAAAGTGGTTTTATAGCCATGTTCTGATAGTACCATTGGTGAGGCCTTATCATCCTAGCTTTCTTAGCTCACTTACCTATGTCAGCGATGTATCAAGGAGGTAGCAATTCTTCTGTGAGGCGTCCCATTTCCAGTGATGCGATCTGTCAGTAGTACTTGGCCTTTTCCTCCAGAAAGTCGTCAAGGATCAATTCCAAAAGTTCGACATAGTGTCTAAATTGAATCAGTAGTACAACATGAAGCCAATGGCGCTGGGCTCGTTCTTCTGCACTGATCTGTTGGTTGATGGTGTCGGTCAAATTGACAATACTGTTTGAAAGCCTGTTGATCCAGTCCCAGTTAGTGGATATTTCTTCAAAAGAATGTTTGACATGCGAGGTTAGCTCATTCGTAAAATGTACTAGTTCGTTCGTTTTTGTCATTGCCACCCATACCAGTTTCTTCACATCTTCGACCTCGTGGGATGTAGCACTCCAAATAGATATCCCACAGCCTCACACACAAAGTCCAATAATCCCATCTTTGGCCTACATAATGGACCTTGTTCCCTTCATGCTTCAACATGACGAGTCTTTGTTTCCAGTTTGCCAAATCTCCATTTGATAGTTGTTTTCGTTTCACCATCTCGTCCATGGCTTCATCTAGCATGATGATTCGATTCGGAAAGGATTTCGGTAATTTCGGTGACGTGATGGTGACCAAGACGGTCCATTCTATGTTGACGATGGAAATTGGTTTCCACCCCACGGTGATCACCCTGTTCGGCAGGCTCTGTACGTCGGCCGGCGTTGCGCGTCGATCAAGGTGGTTATTGACAAGAGCAATACTGACAATCTAACTATTTGTAACATTGTTAACTGAGCATTTTGTTTTATAAGCTTCACTTTTGTGTTGTTCTTAACTCTCTACTGCCTGTTGTCATGCAAGCGGGCCCCTTTTATACTGACCGTTAACTTGGTGTGCATTATGGGGATGCCTAATTTTAGTACCGTACGGCAATGTTAAACTAGCACGCATTAATGGAAAATTTTATCCTTACAATGACGTCGTGCACATGGCGCACATTGACAGTTCTATTTATAGTAACTGATGCAACTAGGATAATTTCAAATGCGGATGTTTCGGGTTAGAGTTTAGAGTACAGTAATGGAAACGCATCACACCCGCTAATTTACAGCGTCATAAAATTTGTCTAGCTATTACAGCCGCTATGCACACATAAAAATCTTTGTCGGATGTCTATCCATCTACAATCTCAAAAGAGGGCGTTTGTCATGCACACCGTACCCATTTTGGCGGCCTGGGTGTTTCCTTAGGTTGTAATGTTGGGTCGGTCCGTCATCTTCCATCTCTGATTGTTCATCCATTTCAGTGGTCTCGTCCATCTTGGAGGTTTCTTCCACTTCCCTCAGTTGTTCATCATCTGTCAGTTGCATCTCTGCCTCCTCGCCATCGAGGTTCGTTTGGATAGGGAGGTCCCTCTTCGGTGCTTCTGTGTCTGAATTCGGAGTCAGTCCGGAAAATTGCCCAGAGGGACCGGGTCGATCCGTGTCCAGATTTTCCAGTTCACAAGATGCGCTTGGTTGAGCGTCTTTCGCCGAATCTTGTCATCACTTCATTAGTCGTGTTAGATCGTCTAGCGTGGGGTGGCTGGTCATGGTCTCTTTTCTAGGTTTTCTTATTGGGCGTTCATGGATACCATCCGAGCACATTTGTGGATCCACTATTCGAAGTTTAGATACATTCAGGAACTTGGTCTTTTCTGACCTTTGATGTTGAATATGTGCTATAGATCCATTCACCCTGAAGATCTCGTATTCTGGGTCATTCCCGGAGGTAAGTTTCATGGGTTCGATTGCGGTCATTATCACTCTGTCACCGACCTTGAATTCTGCTGCTTTTGACCGTTTGTCGATCATCTGGTGGTGATAAGCCCTTGAGGTTTCAGTCGCTGCATGGGCCCTTACAAGAGCATTGTTCAAGTTGGTGAGTCAATCTCCTATATCTTGAAATCCATCCACCGGAATCACCAGTGGTAATCTACCATGTCTACCATAAGTTAGAAAGAACGGCATATAGCCAGCGGTTGCATGATGCGTATTTCGATCAATGTTCGTTTTCCCATGCCTTGGCCTGGTTGTTAACCCCTTTCTGTATTAGTTCTTTTAAGGTCCGGTTGAATCGTTCATTGGTTTGGGGGTGGTAGGTGCTGGTACATCGGTGGTCAATTCCGTAGTCTATATACAATTCTTTTAATTCCTTTTCATTAAATTCACCACCTTGGTCAGTTATCAAAAACTTGGGGATTCCGTGTCAGGTACAATACTCATTGAAATATTTATCTTTAATTTCCTCGGCACATTTTGAAGGAATAGGGAAAGCTTACACGCATGTGGAGGAATGATCAACAATGGTTAGGATATACGGATTTCCCTTGGTTTATTCTATGAACGGCCCTATTAGGTCTGCGTCCACAATATGGCTGGAACATTTTGCCATGGGCATCTCCGTTTATCCAGGACTGGTGTTAATGGGCCTATTTATCTGACACATAGGGCATCAGTCTAACATTTCGATTACATCTTTTCACAGGGTTTTCCACAAAAAGGTGTTCAGCTCTCTCATGCACTTCTTCCATGACCCGTTTCCGGTACCGAATAGCAAAAACAAGGTGCAGGTACTCCGCGTCCAAAGCTGAGGGGGCACGAGTGCAATAGAGAGGGCCATTATGCACAGCGTGATCTTCCGGGACTTCCTTAAAGGACTCAGGGAATTCCTGGAGCTGATCCTCACGCAACTCCTCATATGGAATGCTATGGACTTCCAAGGGAATGTAGGTCAATATTCCCTCATCAGATTCTGGGATTACATCGTCCCTGTGTCGAAGGTAGCGGTTTCAGCAGGGCAATGCAAGCGGGATAAGATGCCCGCGCGGACGCTGTGAGAGCCTTTAATGTACTCGATCTTGCACCCATATTCGGCGATCAAGACAGCCCAATGCTGGATTTTTGTGTTTCAAACCTCTCCAACGAATAAACTCTTGAGAGGTTTATGGCTGGTGAATTCGGCTCCAAGTAAATAAAGCCATAATTTCTTAATGGCATAGACCACCACGTAGGCTTCTTTCTCAATAACTGGCCAGCTAAGTTGGCTGTTTTTGATGGTGCAACTTATATACTGAATGACCCTTTCCATTCCTGGGTCATCTTCTTGGATTAGAATTGCACTGATCGCATATGACAACGCATCAGTGTACAACCGGTATGGTTTTTTAAGATTCGGATAGGTCAATACAGTCTCGTTACACAACAAGCTCTTCAACCTCTCAAATGCCAATCGCTGTTCTTTTCCCCATTCAAATCGCTGGTACTTCTTGGTTAAGAGTATTAGTGGCCTGGCAATCTCTGCATATCCTGGTATGCATGACCAGTAATATCCCATCATGCCCAGTATTGTTCTGACACTGCCCACATCTCGGGGGGTGGGGGGGGGGGGTGGGGGGCATGTTGCTGATGACCTTCACTTTCTGCTCTTGTGGTGATATACCAGTGGCTGAGACATGGTATCCCAGCAAATCCATGGAGGGACTCGTGAATACGCACTTCTTCCACTTGAGCTGCAGATTGTACACTTGGAGCCTTTCCATCACATGACGAAGATGATGAGCATGGTGGGTAGGACTTTTAGAAAAGATGACCAAATCGTCAACAAATACGTGCAAAAATTTGTTCACATACCCACAGAAGACCGCGTTCATGGCTCTTTGAAAGACTGCACCCAAATTTCTGTACCCGTAGGGCATTCTCAACATTTCACATTGCCCAGCTGGGTAGACAAACACCATTTTCTCAATGTCTTGGCGGGCCATTGGTATCTGCCAATACCCAGACTTCAAGTCCATCATAGAAAACAGTGTTGTACCTCGCATATTATCAAAAATGTCAGAGATGTTTGGTAACGTGTAGTTATCCCGGGGTATGGCTTCATTTAACCAGCGGTAGTCAATGCAAAAGTGCATGATCCCATCCTTCTTAGGGACGAGGTTTATGGGCGACACCCATGGTGATGAGGAAGGTCTAATCACCACCGCTTCTAGCATTTCTTTAACTTGATCACAGACGTGCTGCGCCTTCATTAACGGTATCCTATATGAGCATTGCCAAATGGGAGGGCAGTTGGTAGGAATCATACATTCCACCAAGGGGTTCCTACCTAGTTCCTGGGGACAGCTCCACCCACATGCAACACATCTGCACCAATCAAACCTTCATGCTTCATTTCCCGTACCACCACAACAAAAATCAGGCATGCATTTTGAAATTCGATTTCAGTTTCACCTAATACCTTAATCGTGTAGCCATTTACAGCAAGTAGTACCTGCGCTTTCCGTAGTAGTCTAGCACTTAAAATATCATTCCAAATATTGCTCCTAATAAGCAATGTGCTTGCACCAGTGTCAATGAGGATATCAATACTACACTTACTGGCATCAACGTTATTGCGACCCATAGAATCTAGTCAAAAGTGGACAAGGAATCGCCCGGTCACAGGTTTACTCTGCCGCAGTTTTCCGAGCGACGGTTGGACCCATCCAGAGACCATTTCTCATAGCTCTGACCATTGGATATGCATCAGCATAGATCCTCCTCCAACCATTCACATTTTCGCCATCCCAACTGTGAGGTCGTCCCATGCTGGAAGTGGTACGGTCATGCGGGCGGTCTGTTCTGCCATATGCATCCATTCTGACATTTGTTAACATGAACCCATCTCTGTCAACATACTTGTTGCCACGTTATAGACAGTTCCGGTTGTCCTTTTGCACTGCGCGGGATCCCCAGGCGGGTTGTACGGCGTCAACTTGGATCGGTTACTGGAAATCGTTAGGCGACTGGTTCTGAGGACATTGGCTTTGGTAGTGTCCAGTTTGCTGGCACATCCAGCACATCACCACTGGTCGATTGTTGGTTTTTGGGTGGTTGTCCCTTGGCCTTTTGGGGTAAGTGTTCATAGCCCTGTTGCCCCCATGACAGTTGCACACGATGTGACCTGCTTTCCCACAAACCACAGTTATAACAATTTGTGTGAGTTTTTCGTGCACTATTTTTGTACGGTCTTTGTCCACATCCATAACACTGGATCTGTTTGGCCTTTTTCTTCAGTGGTGGTTCAGCGAATGCAGCCACTTGTGAGGCAGAGATTGTTTTAAGGGTTTCCTGCTGCATCCCATTTATGGTTTTAAAGATGTCTTTGAGCATCTTGTCTTGTCGAGCTTTCATGCACTCTTCCAGATCCGAGGTCTGTCGCTGGGCAGCCAGTGAAAAGTCATTGATGGCATCAGTTTCCATTGGCTCTTCGACTCTACTCGAGTCACTCGATCCGTAGCCATTGGGTAGATTCATGGCGTTGAGAAGATCTTTGAAGTCGTCTTGCTCTTCTGTGTATTCTATGGCTGCATCTAGAGTATTGTGCCTCTATTTCGTGTCAGGTGTGAGTCAGTCAAAGTGTGTATGTATGCACACAGAACCATTCACCGATTATCCGTGCTGTCTTCCGAAAACGTCGATTGAACATGTTTATGGTTTTCCCCTCGTTTTTGTTTAAGGGATTCGAGGTCATACTTAAGTTGTTCCCCCTCATTAACACTCATGAAGTACTTTACCACATGGTCACGGATTTGCTCCCAAGTTACCATGTTCCATGCAGGTTGTGTCGAAAGAAATTGTTCTAATTCTTTATGAAGACGTCCAACTCATGATGTATGCTGGGTGGGCACAGTGGCATCCAGTGCGCACTTGCGTGCTTCCAAGTATTCCGGGATTTCTGTGGGTATGGCTCCATCACACGATGGAATGTGGTGAACGTGGTCATGCAAAAGCTCGTGCTTCACCCGACTGTCCTCTCTCATCATCGAGTTGGTGGCGATTTCTGTTACACTGGCTCTTCGTTCCTCCATTAGTTGGGCAAAAGATCAGAGCAACTGCTCCACTGGAGATGGTGCAGCCGTATTCTCCAACTTTACTCTTAGTACTATTTAGTACTCACAATATGTCCTCCCTCCTTGGTTTAACAATGTCCCATTCCTTCTGCCACACTCAGCCGGTCAAGAATCAATCCCAAGGCAGGGTCGCCACTGAAGATTTCGCTCTTCTGAATCTTCTTTAATAAGATGATAATAATGTCTCTTTCATAGAGGAATGGGCAGAAATTTATGAGGCAAAATCGCCTATAACCCTAACTGTACAATATGCTGTGAATGGCTAAAGATTCATACAAAGGCTTTCTCTACTACAGTTTGGCTCGAAGGAACGGACTAATGGATCTTATCACAGCTTGATCGAAAAGATGTCCCTTTGGTCCCTGCCCCTGTGCTATATATATATATATATATATATATATATATATATATATATATATATATATATATATATATATATATATATATATATATATTGGCTTCTTGCCACCTCGGGACGTCGGGGATTGGTTGATCTTTACGTCAGTTGCTATTCCTGGGCATTACCACTAGTCCAGTTCGTGTCCCCTTAACGGTCGTTGATTGGTCAATTCCTATGTCAGTTTCCATTCTTAGGCATTACCACCAGTCGCATTGTCCTTCTGGGTGCAGGGCTGCGCCGTGTGTTCTCGACCTATCTTGTTGGCTCCCAACTGGTGTAATCGCCCTTACCGAGGCCATGTGGTAACAGGCAAACTCTGGATGACTATGCAATATGGGGAACTTCAGTGGCATATGATATGGTTGCCAGGTATTTTCGTAGAAAGTCCGACCAAAGGAGACCTTCGTTAGACATAGGAGCAACATAGATTCTGTGTCGGAAGATAAATCCTGCTATTACCAAGGTCATCTCTGCAGTCCCATTACAAGTCACTACCCCACCTCTGGTGGTACGAACGGTATGGTAATCCTGGAGGTGTAACCCCTAGTCATGCAGAAGGTGGTACATTGCATGACTTGTAATTGTCATCGATATGCCAGTATCAATTTTGAAATTGATACCTGTCCCATTCACTGTGGCAGGTAGGAACAATGCTTGGCCATTGCCGCCAGACACATGCTTCATACGAGTTTGAAGATACAGGTCGACTCAAATTGAGCAGAAGTAGCATTCTCCCTCAATGAGGTCTGCTGTGCCAGACGAAAACGACAATGTTTGCTCCAGATTTGTCAACGTTGCCTGTCCAGTTATTTATCCCTAGATACCCGGAGTTGGTGGGGCACCCGATGATAATGGGGTCTCTTCAGTGCAGGAATCACTGGTAGACGTATCTAGTGATGACGACGAATCATCCTCTGTTGGTTAGCTAGAAAGATCTTGGGTTGCCCTCATTCTATGTATCCATTTGTTCTTTAGTCAGGGCGTGGGGATAGCTCTGGACTGTTGGTCCAATTAAGATGGCCCTGGGATTTTTCATGTCAGGAGCTGGCCCTCTGATGGTTTCTCCATTTAGGGGTCACCACTAGTTCCCTTGCACAACAGTCCAGCTGATAGTGACAAAATTCTTGGCACACGTCACATTGGTTCTGTTCCATCTTCTTTCTTAGATTGACAGATCTCCGGACCATCCTCTATCCCTCAGCATCAGGCTCTGATAGTGTCAGGAGATGACAATTGAGAGGCATCCGTAGTACCCCTTCTGGGATCCCTCTTAGCATGTGATTTCTTAATATACTGGCAGTTGAGGATAGCCCTCTGGGAGGTGAGGACTGATACCATGCAATTATTAATTGTACGTCCACATTCCTGGCGTGCTGGGTGACGTATCTTATGCTCCTTAGGTCGGGATAACCTCAAAGCATTCACAGGATAGTATCAGCACTCTGCTTTCTTCACATTCTGGTGAAATCTGAAAAAGGGCTTGACCCAGGGGATAGCATACTCAATACTGGATGAGCCATCTGTTGATTCATCGTCACTATAAGGTGATAAGACTGGCCACTCATCTGTGTCGAGTGACGGTCAGTTATTTTGAGGTGGGGTGATGCCTCCTGGGATGGTGGTCTATTCCTTCCATAATGATGGGGTCTTAGTGGTTGTCTATATTCACTCTGCTCACTTTGACTGAGGGGAGTAGTAGACTGTTGGTCCTTCATGTTTAATGCCAGATAGACTTGCGAGGTGGTGGCCGGTACCTGCCCTCCTAATTTGGCTACATGTTTATTCTAGCATCATTAACCCTCTCTCAGCATCGAAGGTTCATGCCGAGGTGTGTGGGGATCTGGCCATCCATCTCTGGGATGGCTGTCGTCTAGACCGACGATGATTCATTCTCCACTTTCTCCCTTGGCATCTTGCTCGTCCATACGAGTGCCCAAGTTCCTCAACATTTGGAGTATGGCTTCAGTCGATACCTCCCGGGAAGGGACCTGTGGAAAAGCCTCCATATGGTTATGGGAAGAATTAGGCACCGCTGACTGTGCTGAAGATGTGGGAGAATTGGATCTAAAGTTGCCCCATGATGCCTTGGAGAGATCCTAGCAGGCCTCCTGTCATATACATTATAAGGTAGTCATCTTTGCCAAGGTGGCACATTTTGCCATCCCTCTAGTTAACATTCCCTGTACAAGCATTTTGTTGAATACTTCGTTGACACCACTCCATTTGCCTCGCTATACCACCCACAGCATCGCAGAATACCTCCAATTTATTATCTCCTTGCTGCTGCCAAGCTCTAGCTCTAACAGTCTCTTCCTTAGCATTGCTGCTATACACACCATGCACAGGGCGGTCTTGTTTTTGCTTCCATAGAGGATCAGCTCTGCTTTGCTGTGGCTCTTGGTGAAGTGCTCTGGCCCGGGAAGGACCATGTGGATTCTCCATTGCCAGAAAGTCCCCTGTTCTAGTAGCCACTTGTAGAGTTCTCACTAAGGTTTACGTCGAAGTCTCAGCATCAGTGAAAGCGTCAATAGCTATTGATTCAAATTGGTCTTCTGGTATTCCAGGATATGCACGCCTTACTAACCTTTTTGATTGTCTGTGCCAAATCTTGCAGTGATTAATTACCGCCCACCCCACCCAGTTCTGACCCATAGTTGTGCTCTCTTGTATTCTGCTGCTGTTCAGGAGTACCAAAACGTGACTCCAATGCATTAACTAATCAAGTGTATATAAGTTGACAGCATTCCCACTGAGTTTAGTTGCCAATATAGCAACTTTCTCCCTCTCATCCCAGCCATTAAGCAGTGCAGCTACTTCAAATTAAGGCATATAATCACCCTAGGGCTCCTTACTATCATAAGGGGCAGGCTTGATCTGCTTAGCAGCATGGTGTATGGGTGGAAGGTCCTCACTGGGTGGGGAAGCTCCACCCGGTGAGTCAGCCCCAAGTCCAGCAGTCTCTTCAAAATGGACACGAGGTCAGGCAGGCAAGTCTCTTCAGAGAATGGCTCATCATAATGTGGCCTTTCGCTAAGCTCTTTAGCAGTAGATGCAGCTTTTGGTACAGTTATCCCATTATGGCCTTCCACTCAGATGCATACCATCCAACTTTGGTACCATGCATCAATATGCGCATCTCCATAACTATGACCTTCATAGTAGGGATCGTAACTCTGAGGTGGGGCATATTCTATGTTTTCACTCTGGTCAGAGATACACTTGCTTGCACTTTCCTGGCTATACTGTCTCCCTTGTTGAGCCCCTCTCTTCTTCGTACCCTGCCGCAGATGTTACACTATCATAGTGCGTTATTGAGACCACTATCCCACTCAGAGGGTACCCTCACTTGGGCCTGTCTTCGCATTCTAATTTGGTCTCAGAGTGCTTCCACTTCCTCATATTCCTGTCTCAATATCCATATTTGACATCAGAGTTCTCCCACTTCTTCCATTGCTGCAGCATAATCCTCCTCCCGGGGGTTCTTGCCACTGCAGGTTTTGGTGTCAATAGACTGTTTGCCTCCTGTGTCCCATTGGTGTCCTGTGTGTTGATTGTCCAGGCTCCCTATGTAGTCTGGCATGGTTGGTTGGCGATGAGCTCGTCCAGGCTCCTCTCCCATGTCCTTCATTCATGAGCTAAAGTCACTTGGATCATCCCTGCAATGCTAATCCTCCTTGGCCCTAGGTGGCAGGGAGAAAGAATGAATCCAGGATCGTCTCCAGGCATGATGTCTCCAGGCATGATGTATCTCCTGCTCATCATAATATCCTCTTGTCTAAGCCGAGCCATCTGCATGTTTAAATGTCGAATCTGTCAAAATCTCTCCAATAGCCTCTCTCAAATATTCTCCCTCCAGTAGTCTCCATATTCCTGAGGTCAAAGGTGTAACATGCAGGTTAGTTTCCATCCCACTACTGCCACCAGTTGTAGCTTGGTGGGTCGAGTGTTGGTCATGTATACTGCCACTAGTCTGACAACGAGGGTCTGCCAAATTACTTAGTTTATTCGATAGTGAGGGTTGAGTAAATTTCCCCACTTGTTACAAGTTGCATGTGTCAATGCATCTTTAACACCTTTTCAACCCTGTTACCCTCTGCTGCTCTTGTTAAATCTTCAAGATAATTGGAGAGTCTTGGCTACTCAGCAGTCGACAAGTCGTCTGAGTTGTCTGTATCCATTTGAGGATCATTATGCCTATCCATTTCTACTGCCATATTATTATTCGTAACCCGGAACTATAATATCTCACTTTAAAAGGAAGGGTTGTGTACCTATAGGTGACAATAGTATGACACTAACTCACCGCTACTGGGATGGGTAAAATAACTGCTGAATCATTTATTGCGGCAGGTTTCATAATGTTCAATTTGGTACACAATTTTCTACCATATAGTAGTTCTGCAGATGATTTTCCAGTGGTGCAATGGGGAGTTGTAGAGCAGTAAGTGAATAACAGTTCACGAGTAGCTTGCTTCCATGGTTTGTGTTCGAGATCAGCTATCTATAGACCTTCTTTGAGCACACGGTTCCGGCATTCAGCTTCCCTGTTGGCTTTGGGGTTGCAAACCACTGTACGGCAATGTTTAATACCATGTTTACGAAGACACGCCTGAAATTCATTATTTGTAAAAACTGAGCCATTATCTGACACATGTTCGAGTGGGAATCCATGGCTTGTAAACAAACTGTCCAACATATCCATAACAGTGGATGTTGTAACGGTGTTTGCATAAGCAACTTCTGGCCATTTGCTGTAATAGTCGATAAGTAATACCGCATATGGTTCATTATGACGTGCATTACGGTATGGTCCCATTACATCGATAGCTAACTTTTGCCATGTATCATCTGGCCATTCAATCACTTGTAGTGGTGGTGTAAGAATAACCACAGTCTTATCTGATGGCTGGCATATAGCACAATTTTGTATTGCTGTTTCGATTGTGCTATCCATACCTGGCCACGATTAGAGCTCTCGTAATCATTGCTTGGTATGCACTATTCCTTGGTGTGCTTCATGTGCAATATTTATGAGATGACATTGTAACGATGGAAGAACAATAATCCACGTACTATGCACTTATTCCATTCACACAGTTCATCACTAATAGCAAAGTATGGCAAAGGTTCAGGTTTCAGTTGTCTTCTACTTAGCCATCCGTGTTGGATATAGGAAAGTATCCTTTGCATCATGTCATTAAAAGTCATAGCATTTTGTAGTTCATGTAATGAAATTGAAGATTCGTCACAATGAATTGTAGACACAATTTCATCAGCATTGTCAACCTCATCGGCATGGAATGGCAAGGGCAACCTCGATAACGCATCAGCAGGTGAGTTATCTTTGCCTCGTCTGTAGACAACAAAATGTATATTGCATAAGCCGAGCATTCCAGCGTGATATACGCATAGGTTGTCTGCCAGCACCTTTGCTACTAAGCAATGTAGTTAAAGCTTGGTGATCAGTTCTCAACATGAAATGACGACCACGTAAGTATATGTGCCACCTTTCACAAGCTGACAAGCAAGAGAGCGCTTCTTTTTCACCAGCCGAGTATTTCAGTTCGGATTCTGCTCGTGTACATGAAGCAAATGCAATGGGTCATTCTATACCATCATGTATTTGGGACAAAACCACACCCAAACCATAGGCAGAAGCATTTGTGGACACACAAGTTTCACATTTTGAATCAAATAATGTCAGTATAGGTCTTTGTATCATCATCTGTTTTAGAATATCGAAGCTTTGTTGTGCTTTCATATTCCATTCAAACTTTGTATCTTTCTAAATCAGTTAAATCAGTCCTCGTAATGGTTCACATACAGATGCATAGTCTGGTAAAAATCGTAAATAGTATGAAGTAATTTTCAGGTAGGAACGTAAGCTTATAGCACCAGTAGGAGTAAGAGCATTCACCATTGCTTCCACACGAGATGGATAAGGTTCTAAACCATTGGCAGAAATCACATGACCTAGGTACTTGATCTCATTTACTTTGTATATGCATTTGTCCAGGTTCAATTTTTTCAAATTGTATTCTTGAAGACGATGGAATACTTGTTTGAGACATATGTTATGCTCTGATAGTGTACGATCTGATACTACAATATCATTTTTGTAGTACACCACACCTAGTCCTTTTAGCACTATGGACATCATTTTCTGATAGGCAGAAGGCGCAAGACCAAATGGGATGCGAGTAAAGTGGAACAATGCATCATTTGCTGTCAAATCCCAACTTTCTTCTTCAAGTTCTAACTGGTAGTATGCTGAGACTAAATCCGATTTTTAAAACACCTTAGCACTTTGCAGTTCTGTGAATAATATTTCAATGTTCGGCAGTGGATGCCATTCCTGAATAATGGCTTTGTTAGGAGCTCTCAGATCACAGCAGACCCTTATTTTACTTGTTTTATGACATTTAGGTGTAGCACGGATCGACCAGATGGGTTACAACCATCCCAGCGTGACTGCTCTGGGTACATTCCAAGCACGCCCACCACCCCTGAGTTGGATAGTAAGTGTGTATAAAGCCTTATGAGAGAGGTTTCATTAAAACGGCTTAAGTCCGTAAGAACGCATAGCGTGCATGTGCATGCATCAGAGCTTCCCTGATAACATGTGTCAGTATTGGGAGAGAGTGTATGCTTATAATGTACCGAGTTAGTACTGGTGATTTCTTCAAATCACACTATTCTCGTCAGTCTTTGTACGAATCAGGACCGAAATGAAACGAGGATTTCAGAACTTTTTACTTTTTCAAAATCGGACTAGAAATGGCCGGGTTATCGTTAAATGGCTCACTTAAATTAAATTCAAAATATTACTTTGACGTCGTAATCGCTTGTATGTGTTAAATGAATGGGGAATGCGCTGTTTACGTGATTGCCACATCACCATTTCTAGCTGCATGCTTGTTGGCTACTGCTTGTCCGCTGATTGGCTGGAGCGTCCTGCCTCTGACGTCACGAGTGGTATAAAAGTAGCCAGAAATCGAGAATCGGGAGCACTTGGGCGTGGGAGCCGACACAGTCAGCAAGACTGCTGGACCAGCGCAGTGCAAGACGTGGGAGAACCACTAACTGACTGTGGTACCTACCCCACAACAGTGTCATTCGGAATTGAGATCGCCTGCGCCGGTGAGCAGCCTTGGACATCCGTGATGGGAATTTTGGAAGCTCCCGGATGGCCATCTGGGAGCAAAATAAATTAATATAAGAACTCCCTTTTTCCGGAACACTCACAGAGGAGTTTCATGTGGATGGGCCTTGCGGGCCCGATGTAATTCTACATGATGCAGAGCCGAAGTGATTCTTGGTGGATAACTCACCGGATCTTCCGGACCATGCTAAAAAGTGGTATCAAACCTCTGCTCAGCATGTCGCGTGTGTTAATTAACTTTGCTTGGTGCGTCACAGGAGCTATATGATGTATCCCGCACTGTGTACCCAGTTTAATGTACATACACATTTAATTACAACAGTAGTCCTACTTGTTAATGGGCAACTTTCAAACTCCCGTCGCCGGACGGAAACCTTATAAGACACTGTGTAAATTCATGTATCAGTTATTCTGACTATCTAATGGACATCTTTCTATAACTGTTCTTCTTCACCATCTTGACAGTGAGCCGCATCAACAGTCTGCTTGCGGAAATCTTCCCTGCATTCGGAATCATGCCATCTCATGCAACTCAACTGTAACATTTTCGTGATTTTTGAACTCTTACTGTACCGATGACCAATTTTATGGGTGTGTGGGTAAGTTGGTGGGTGGATGGGTGGGTGCAGGTACTGCAGGACTGTCTGATTGTTTGTTTGACAGACTGCCTGCTAATTTTTACCAATTTAAGTGTACGAAAAAAACAAATGGGTGTTTTTAAACAAATTATTTTGAAAGTTTAATTACTAAAGCAACTGTCACATTACATGGCCTTTACACAGGCTGATTTACATGTGACTAACTGAAGTGAGTAAGTTTCATATTGAGCTCAACAGTTCATTTTGGTCATTACAGGCCTATTTTGCGGTCTACCAGAAGTCATCTTTTATATTCCATCAAATATCAGTTGGGATCAAATAAATCATCATCATCATGAAATATATAATGACTTACACGTAGTGTTATGCATACAAATTACTTTTTCAATTGTCTTAGCATCAATCATCATTATCATCATCATGTTACATTCATCATCATCATCACCACCATCACCATCATCATCATCAGTTACATTCACACATCATCATCCGCATCATCATCATCATCATCATCATTGTCTCTATAAAATTAAATTTCATCATCATCCACATCATCATCATCACAATACATAATTACCACATCAGTTACATTTCTGTGGCATACATAATTATATTAATACTATCAATTACACCTAAATGGCTTAATCATTATGATCATCATGAATATCATCATCATTATTATCAGCACCATCATCACCATCATCATCGTCAACGTCATTTATTTCATCATCATCAACATCGTCATCATAATCATAGTCATCATCATCAACTTCTATGGCATTGGCATCATCTTCATATCGCATAGAAATGTCAACACTGGTGGCTTGGCTGGTTCCAGGCACTGAAGCAGAAAGGTCCATCATCATCAGTTTCGCTGACATTCGCTCATATCCTGTTTTAACTGGAGTTAGAGGTTATGAGATACAGACACTAATTTCCTCAGTCTATCAAGTGTCAAGTGGTTGCGCTTTTTGACTGAATACTGGCATGGAGATTCCAATTCCTCTCACATGGTGCAGCAGATGTTGGCCACGATAAAAGACGTGATGCTACATCGGACAGCTGGTGTGTTGAGCAAAGGCCTTTCCACCAAGTCACAGGATCCATTTGTTTTGCCGCTTCCTAAATGGAAGCTCTCACCCAAATACTTCTTTTGGCCCTGTATTCAGCAAGGTCTCTGATAACAGTCACGACATCTAGTGTAGGTATTTTGGCTGATATGTCTTCAATTATATCTGTGGCAGCTGCTATATCCTCCGCTGTGAGACCAAGATCGTCACATGCAAACCGAGGATCTAACAAACGTGCAACCTTTTGGACATTATGTGAACAAAACTCTAATCTTGACTCAAAAGCATCCATTAGCTGCCTTTCTTCAGCCTTTGTCACTGGAACTAATGGAACCGAAGACTTGAAGTGTTCTTGCAATGAAGCAAACATGTTTGGAACTTCTGACAGCCATGGCTTATCCGATTCCATCTGTTTGATTGCAAACGAAACTGGCTCTAATAATTTCTTTAGATTCAACCTGTACCCAGAAAACTTCTGTATCTAGGAGCTGTTTCCGCATTTGTGGTGTTATAAGTGATTCCATTTGTTCATCAACAGCGGCTGCTTCTAAACACTTTTTTCTCTCTAGCAAATGGTTCAAACTGTCACAAGCTGAAGCCCACCTGGTTGCAGCTGGTAATACTAGTGCTACAATTTTCTTCAGTTTGTCTTTCTGAATTCTTTCCAGCATGCCTTTTGGAACATGCGTGTACTTAAAGAACTTTATAATGTTTTTGCAAAGCTCAATATGGCGGTGCAGGGATCCAATTTTAGCAGGTCCTGAACTAGAAGGTTTAGGCTGTGAGCCATGCACCCGTATGTAATTAGATGGGGGTAATCTTTCGGAAGTATTGAGGGACAATGTCAATAGGGCTCGACAACACGCATGCACGCATGCCTGCCAGGCCGCCTGCCCACCTGCCCGCTCGCCCACCTGCGCACACACACACACACACACACACGCATGCACGCACGCACGCACGCACGCACGCACACACACATATATATATATATACATGTAGATCGCGGGGGTATGTACTGGTCCGCTATGACTTTTCTGCCAATCGCACCGCAAATGCACGATGAATGGGGTGGCTGGTTAGCTGCGGATCTCAGGGTTGCGGATCCCGGATGATGTCTCGCCGAGAAATACAAAAACCGACTTCTAGAGCCAGTGGAACACTGATTTTCCAGTGGGGCCGTGCGACCATTGCCGCCAAGATTGAACCACACAGTGTTGTCCCAACAATTAGTGTCACCGGCATGTCTATCCATACTAATTTAGAGATATGGAACAATTTATAATTAAACAGTAGAAATATTTATATACTATACAAACAAGGTGAATCGTTTGACAGTAAATGAGCACACAATAATACACACGATATACGCATAGAGCTATCTGGTGTTCTTTCCACGTGGTGTTGCCAGAGGTACCACACAGGTTCTTGAATCCACAGAGGTCTCCCTGCAAGAGAAGCATCCGCAACGAAGTCATTAGGTAGTTTAATATAAACTAATATACCCCTAACACACACACAAAGAAAATTTTGTTGTTGCGAGGTGTAAGTGCCTTGCGCGGGCCTCCGTCACAGGAAAATGCCTTCAACGCCGAAGCGGAGGAAAAGAGCTGGCAAAAAGGACCAAAAGGAAAAATGCTAAGTGAAGATCCTAGTGAAACCATAATTAATGTGATGCATACTAGTTTACGTGAAGACAGGATGAACGATCTCCGAAGAATTACCATATCACCATCTTATGCAGTTCCAAAGATACTGTATTGGTAGATGCCACTTTATTTATGCGGGCCTTCTGCTACCGGATAACCTATCATTTAGTTGTTAGACACAGAAACTAGTTTTGGCTGCAAGTGGCAGGGATTCCTACCTAACTTTAAATACAGTTGTCCAATGGGCACAGACGCTTCGCTCCCTGTGGGTCGCCTGGACTAACATCTACCCCCAACGACAGCATGCATACATGTTACGACACAAGGCATCCGAATTCGATGAAAATCCAGCTACCTTGTCCCGCAACGACATAAAACTTTACCTGGGCAATGGCTACGTTTCACACAAGCAAGTTTTGATTCCTGACATGTCTTTATGGTGGGGGTGGAGAGACGGATACCCATCGCGAGCATCCTTCCCGTGTGGGTGTGATGAGCTCCAACGCTTCATCCAGACACTGCAACGAATTGGATGGAGATCCGTATTTCATTCGTCACCGCGTGCTACGGATCTAACAGTTGAACTGTTATTAGGATTAAGTTCCAATATACCCAAATATGCACTGTGGGCCAGTAGATAAACTAACTAATTCACATTTATAACTATATATTTTCACAGTGCTTCCTTCATTGGCAGGGTTAGCTAGCTAACAAGTATCTAAAGATACAGGGGAGATGTATGTAAATCAGCACCACTCGGAAACATCCGATAGTTTCCCAGGGTCGGATCCGATCATCGTGCTGAAATCCAAACAATTACTAAGCCATGAGGCTGTGGATCGTGGAAAGAGACAATAACTTAAAATATATGAGGCCCTATAGGTAACTGGCCAATTTTACACAACCTTGCTGGTGTGCGGGGCTACATTACCGCAACAACTGGAAAAGAGGCGTACACTATATGTCTCTAAACGAAGAAATTGTCCCTAACCACTTTAACCTATCCTATAGAGCTGAATAGTAAGGTTAGTCGGTAACATGCCGGGATCAAACAATTAGAGCATGGTCAGCGACCTCAGTGTAAAATTGATGATGGCAGGCATAAAGTGAGGCAGATATATCTGTTGCTGTATAGTATTTCCTAGGGTACTGCGGTCCAAACTTTTCTACAATTAAACAAAACATATTAACTGAATGGTTAACTGCTATATACAACTAACCAATGCAATAAATATATTATAATTATATGAGGTAACTAAGTATCACAGATTGATAAACTTAGACGGTACGGCTAGTTGAAAGCACCTACAGTAAACAAGGATAATATTCAGCATAAAACAGATATTATAAATTGTGGTCTTAAGACCGGTAAGGTACTTATTAGTCATCAGTACCATATACGGAAATGATAATTGAAAATACAATAGTATAGCTACTTGAGTACCTAATAGTAGCCTGTTCCATACCGATGACTATGTTACTGAAATTGAGGTGCTAACATATTTATAGCGCGAGTCGACACATTCTCTGAAGCTGGAAAGATTTCCGCAGGCGATTCCTGCAGCTGGTTTCCAGAGGTTGGCTCCGCAAGCTGACTCCTCCAGACAGGGAAGACACGGTACACACTCAGAAACAGTGAAACAAAGCAGTGAAGAAATGTCTATTAGATAGTCTTGGTAACTAGCATACAATTTATATGGAAGCGAGACAGTTATTAGTCTGGAAATGGAAGCAGTAAAGTTGAAGGTTGTCCATTAACAGAGAGGGCTGTATATAATAGTAGGCAGTTACATAACTTGGCACATGGTGTGGGGTGCATCACATAGCGCTTGCGGCGCACCCAGCAAAGTTCCACCAGACTGTGGCCAAAAAGTTAATTAAACACATACTACATGCTGTGCGGAAATTGAAGTCCACTTTTCAGCGTGTTTGCCAGATCCGGCGAGTCATCCACCAAGAATCACCGTAGAATCACATCCCGGACCCGCATGGCCCGCTCTTGGAAAGGCTCCTTTAGGAAAGTCCAGATGCGTAAAGTATAACTTTAAATTTAGTCTATTACCCTCGGATGGCCGTCCGGGGGCGTCCAAAAACTGGTGGATGTGCTGGGATCCATAAGACACCGGTTGAAGTGAGAATCACTGTAGGTCAGCAGCTACATCCATCCTCCTGATGGTCCAGAGGTCCTGCGCAGGCCAGCTTCCACACCGGCGATGCTCCTGATTCTTGATTTTTCACCACTTTTATACTACCCGTCATGATGCCTCAGCCAATCAGCAGCCGAGCAGTAGCCAATCAGCGTGCAGCTAGATCAATGACGTATTTACCACGGTCTAGAACATTCTAGATCCATTTATGCATGCATGCGATTACGACGTCAAAAGCAATATTTTGAAGATAATTTAAGGGGATTTTCGCGGATAACCCAGTCATTTCTGGGCCGGTTTTTAAAATGGTTAACAGTTCTAAAAAGCTCGTCTTATTCTAATCCTGATCAGTACCAAAACCAACGAGAACGGAATAATGAAAGGTTTTTACCAGTACCCACTCTATAGGCATGCTCTGATGCGCGCGCATGCACACCACGCATTTTATCAGACTTAGTCGATTTTAACGAAAACCTCTCTCATAGGGCTTATATACGCGTACTATCCTACCCAGGGTGGCGTGCTTGGAGTGAATCTGGAGTGACCGTTTCGTACTCAGCTTTCCTGGGAGGGTCAGTACCCATCCGGTCGGTCCGCACTGCACCACCCCCTCATAGTTTAACACTCGTGGCAAACGATCACGCATGGCAGATCGAACGCATGGGAGCATGCTAGGTGGGAATTATAGACTTCCCGAGTAGGTGCATAGCCGAGAGGAGAGTGACGCAACAGACGCGTGTTCATAAAAATAAAGGGATGCACTAAGTGTATACTGATTAATATAATGCGGATAATGTAATATAATGTTTAATATAATGCTAGTGCTAACCCACAATCCGTCCCGTCGTACTGACATTTAAACTAAAATAATAAGAAAAATATCAAATAATAATAAGGTAAAAAGACTAGTTTATCAGGCAGCCCCAGCATAGCTGAGACTGCATGTCGGGATTATGACATATTCGCTATAGTGTGTTGTGTACTTACGTCGCACACGACGAGTTTACAACACAGGAATCTGCAGCAATTATTTTATGTGAGACACAGCTACGCAAGAATATTGCGCAGCTGTGTAGGATGACCATAGTCAGCCTAGGGACTGGGTGTCAATTGTTAAAACATATATAATAATAATAATAAGAAGAAAAAGATTTAAAAAATAAACATAATAATAATAAAGTACTGTGTTCCGCACTACTATTGATAAATCCTGCTGCAACCTCGGCAATAGTGTTCACAAACATCCGCTGTGAAGTTTCCCCAGCGTGTCTGGGTACCCCGACTCATACAGGATGGACGCGGCGGATGGTCCTCTGATGCTGATATATCACTACTAAGCAGGCCCAGGTTGGTAATACCACAGCTGGAAGATGGTGCGGTCGTATCCATTGAAGCACTGGTGGTGGCGGAGATGATGACCGGTGATGTGCGAACTGGTGGCGGTGTGGAGATTGCGGACATTACTGTTGTTGTTGAAGTCGTCATTGTTGTCCGTGCTGCAGGTGGACTGAGAGCTGTAAACCAGATGAGTGACTTCTGTAGTGATGCTGCTGATGCTGCGGATGCGGATGCTGCACTGGTGGATAACTGTCGGATTTTCGTCGCCTTCAGTAATTTACTGGCGGTCGTCCTTGGTATGGCACGGATTTCAGTGGCGTGTGCATGGCGTTTCTTTCCAGTGTAAGGACGATCCGGTGTAGTTACTTTTTGAGCTTCTGGATCCGTGGGAGTGTTGCTGCACGAGTGTGATGTGGTGCTGCTCTGAGATGCGGTGACGATTACTGTGGCTTCTGTAAGGCGGATCTCCTCGTCGATTATTAGACTACAAGGAGCGCCATTGATCTGTCTGAAACATCCTGTAACCCTTGCTCGGATATGGTCACAGGTGTTGACATAACCACAGAAATTGGCCGGCCGACTATGGATGTGGATGCGGATGCTGATGTCGTGTGTGATGTGGATGGTGGTGCTGCTGCAGGTGCTGCCGGAGTGGAAACTGCAGGCGATGTTGGTACCATTACTGCAGGTGCTGCCAGTGCTGGTCGTGCTGGTGATTCCGTCGTGATGTTGGCTGAAGCTACATAATGACTTAGTGCATGTTGTGTGGTGGCTGCGGTGGCTGTTGCTGGTCTGTAATGCGGAAAATCTGGTTGTCGCCGTTTCGTATGCTTGGTCTTGGGTATCTTTCCCATAGGAAGTACATTAAGCGGAAGTCTATTCTCAAAACGAGTGGCTAGAACTTCAATGTTCTCACTTTGTTTACCACGCTGTAATGTTACTACTAACACACGATGTTTTTTCAGTCAATGCGTGCATCACAACATAACGTGTAGCTGTATATAGGTATTTGCAGTCCAAACAGAATGTGCATTGAAAAAGATGATCATGATTGATGTGTAGCATCAGGTCCGAATTGCGGGAAAACTCGTGCTTACACAGCTGTCCATTGAGCTGTAATGCTGTACACGGATACTTCTTTCCGGCATGAACTGGCGGTGACTCTTCCAAGCTGTCGGACAAGGCGAGATCCTCGACAAGTGACATCTTATTTCCGCATATTGATAATGGTGCGGGCTACCTAATCTAATCTATTTTTACTAACTCGCCAAATGTTATTAATAGTAGTAATAAATAAATAATAAGAAAACAGCAGAATTTGGTTTGTGACATGAAAGTAGCCTAATGCTTGTTCTTCCCTTGCGTCGAGTTTGACGGGAAGACGAAGTTTCAGTGCGCGATCTCCTCCTTTTATACTTTTTGGTGACATCACAGGACGGTGGATGACCACACCAGAAAGTCCTAGGGTGATTCGGCCACGCCCTATAAGGAAAGTTTGGATTTATTTAAACCTGGAGTCAGATGACATAACCCTCCCATGTAAAGAAAGTAATTATAAATACAACAAGGAATAATACGCTTCACTTTCGTCTCAACTCAAAGGAAAAACAAGTCTCCGATTAACGTAAAAACTTGGAACTACTTATTCCCGTGGAAGCTCACCGTTTACTTAGTGTGAAGCGGTTTTTAGGATTGGATGCTTATAAACTTGCCTGTTTTAATTTCAGGCTGGAGTGCCCAATGGGTTGTGGGAGAGCGCGATGACATCGGCGACAATTGCCCCGACCCACCCCTCTCGTCTCTTCCATCATGCTGTGGTAGAAGCGCGTTTTGGGCGGCTCTTGTGTTTAAAGCCTTTGATCCAGTTTACTGGAAATAGAAGTGAAGGTCACGTGGTTTCTTGTCGTGAACGCACGTGGTTGATCGGAAACTTATGCAATATTTACGTAATGGCGGACTGTTGATGCTGCTGATTATTTGTGGTTGATGCGAAAGACGGAAATATATGTTTTAAAATCTGTTCCTCGAAACAGCATCCCTGTAGGCGTTCGATCTTATACATGCACCTGTGGTTTGTCTGCAATAAGTGTGTTCCAGCCCGTGTTGATCTTGTGCGGGAATATGTAGGTAAGAGAATATTTGAAATTCTCCTTGATATTATACTGTCGAAGTTTTGATGCCGCTTCATCGGCCCGTGGGTTAATGATCTGTATACACGGTAGAACGATGGTGTTCTTAACCAATATTAGGACAATATAGCTTTCTATAATTATTGTTTGGTTTAAACAGCTCCATGTCTTGCAGAAATTAGTATACTAATTCCGCCAAGCTGGACTGTGTTTCCCGGGTGGGCGGACTGCCAAGCATCCTCCTCTGTGGGTAGGACTAGTCCCATCCCTACCTAGACCAAACTTAATTCATTATAATACAGCTCGGAAAATGCATGCCTCGGTTTACAATTACAATACCGTCGTATGGAGATAGTGAATAGTCAACCCGAGTGTCTATGTTTCTGTCGTGTTGATGATTTTCATTGATACGCGTGGCTGTTTTTCTGCAGATGATTCTTGTGCTGTTGTGAAGTGTGACATTTATATTACCCTAGAGCGGGGCGGGTAATTGAAGTGTGGCGTCAACTTTATCGTACATGATGTATTTCACTCTTTAATGGCCGAGCTTGTAGGCGGGACAGAGTTACTTTAGAGCATGGATGATGAAGAAGGATGCTGTCGTAACTTGAATCAATCCATTATCGAATTCAACTTTTCGGTAGCAAAATCCTACTCATGACGGATGACAGACTGCACGCATCTTGCTCTCTTAATAATAGTGGCTGTTATTACATGTGAATGATGTATAAATGATGTATAATATTTTAGCTATTTCCGTACAATGGTTCCGGGGGGGGGGGGGGGTCAGGGCATCTTGATTTATGTCTGAGTATTTATACAAATCAGAGTAAAATTCATATATTCTTTGCATTATATCATACGGATCCGTTACAGTGTTATTACCCTTATCAAATAAACACTTAATGACATTATTTTCTTGGCGCTGCCTTTCAAGGGTTAAAGGAATTTAGTGCTTCTCTCCCCTTCCAAAGCCCATTGGGATTTGGATCTGAGGATAGCGCCATTACAAATCAGTTTCCAAGGCATGTAATTCATTTTCCAAATCCTTAATTTTTCCAACATTAACCTTTTTCCTGCCAAATTCTTGTAAATCTCACATTTTCTATGTTTGTCTGTTGACTTTTTCCTTGCAAAGTTTTGTGAAATTTGCTTAATATAAAATTTTAGATTGTCATACCATGTAAAAGATTTTTTTATATACAATGGGCAGTTTTTCTTCTTTTCAATTAAATCAACAATATCTTCTTTATAAAGTTGATCAGTGAGCCATGGCACTGATGCCATTGAAAATCCACAACCCTGGCCCACGCTCAGCTTTATTAAAGTCTGTTGATAGTTCTACCCATGCGTGATCACACAGAGTTGTGTATTTATAGCCACTATAAATTACATCAGCAGATAATTGTTTGCTGATTAAAAAATAGTCTAGGCGGCTTTGGGAACATTCACCTAGGACACCTCTTGAAAAGACAGTTCTCAATGGATATCTGTCACGCCAAACATCAGCTAAGTGGTGTTTAGTCACAAGCTCATAGAGCATGTCATGTGAACAGTCCCGTACACAGTTAGCTTGTGGTCTTCTATCTAATGCTGTCAAAGCCAAGTTAAAATCACCACCCAGAATTATATTTTCGAATTTCAGCAATTTTATTAGTAACAAAATTAAAAAATTGGCTTCTTTCTCTTGTTTCATTGGGTGAATAAATGTTAAAGATATTTACAATTTCATCACCAGTTTCATAATTAATATGAACAAACCTTCCATCAGTATCTTTAGTAACAAATTAAAATTTGTGCTTGATATCATTCTTAACAAGTATTGCAACTCCCCTTCTATTATTATCAAAATTACTAAAATAAATGTCACCATCCCATTTCCCAGTAAAATACAAAGCCAAATTATCATCCCAAAATGTTTCTTGCAATAAAATAACATCATAATTCCAAACCTGTAAAAAGCCAAATATTTTATCACATTTGTCATAATTTCTCAAACCATTATTTAACATGATTAATAAAAAGGAAAATATAATAAATGTGATATTCATAATTAAGCCTATGTGTCCAGAGGTTTTCCACGACCTTTGCCCTTATTAAATGGGGCAACAAATTGCCTAGAAACTGTGTCACTTGGTGGAACTGAACTGATGTCTTTAGGCATTGGGGTGATATCTTCTGAAAACATATCATCCACATCAGACGTAGACTTACAAATTTGACCAGAAACATTAGTTTTATTTTCACCCGTAGCCATGCCGACAACATGATTAGTGTTCATAAGCGTACCGCCTCCGCTAGTAATATCTGTATCGCTCACCTGCTTACCAATCAGTTCACTCACAACTTCATCGTTATTTGATTGACAAACTTCTACAGTTTGTGAACATTGCTCACCTTTGTTAAGCTCCTCAACTAGACGCTTTGCAGGCTTTACAATTGTGTGTTTCGTTCGTTTTCTCTTCTTCTTTCTGTCTTTATTATAGGCAGCATTGTCAATAACATATTCATCTGACATGTACTCATCACCTGCACTGCTTGAGGTTTTATCAAACATGTCATTACTAATATTCTCACTTAACATGCTCTCATCCCCCTCATGAACTATCACATCAATTACATCAGTCACATCAACCATCACTCCAGCCGCTCCAATCTCCATATCGACGTCACCATCTTCATTACAGGTATCAATATCATTTTGTGAATGTTCATCATCTTCAGCATTCACGACCCCACCTCCAGGTGCAGCAAGAGGCAAGTCATCATAATCCCTGCACATACATTGAAACATTCCACATTCATCACACAAAATGGCACGGCAGTTCCTCTTTGTATGGCCACGGCCAGTACAACGCTAGCACACAAAATTAGGAAGTCTTTAATTAAGTGGTTGTCAGACATACATTTCCAGCAGACTTTCACCTGGTTATTGTGGATGACACGAAAGTATCTGACGTCCTCTGCTGTTTGAAACTGCATGCTATAAGGGAGAGCTTTCAACTTGGCAGAAAACTGACATTTAACATACCGAGTCCCATCTGCTATATTAGTACCACGGTACACTCTACAGATCAAGTCAGATTTTATTTCTACTCCCAGATCTGTTAATTTCTTAATAATAATGCCATCTTCTAAATAAGCTGGCATGTCCATAAATGATACAACAACAGGGTCGTTAATAATCATCATGCACGAGTAGTGCTCACCTCTTATAGTAATCCCATCATTGATCATCATCGCAGGGTCCTTATTAGAAACAGTTACTTCATATCCATTGCCACCTTTCTTAACACAAGCATAAATGCTGTCATTTCCACATAAGTCTTCCAAAGAATCAATTAGTTCACTTGCACGCACATTTCTATTGTCTACTACATTTACTTCCACAGTACATTCCATAGCGTATCTTCAATCATTTAAAAGCACAGCTGGTCCGGTCCTAGGATCCCTACCCTGAGCCATACTGGCTAGGGCGAGGGCAGACAATTAATGTACACAAACAAGAACTTATTTACAGTTGTAACACAAACATAAATTCACAAAAACCTCCATACTATATTCCCGAAAATACAGGACATTAGAGAGCTTTGAAGAAACACAACTGATCACAGTGAAATCCAAAACTCGAATCCAGAGCTATTCCAGCTAGGTGCATTGCCACACCACTTTCTGTTGCTTTTCAAAAAAATTAACTTCATTCATCTGTGATATGTGTCATGGATTTCTGGGCAGAACACCCAGATTATAATCCTTACGAATGGTTTCTCTGACAATGCGAAATTGGTGGCCAACCATAATAAAGATTATTTAAAATCGTACCCCTGATTCTGCTGACAGTTTAGATTTATCTGATGTGACCGCTCAAACGTCATGTACTCTGGAAATCAGTAAATTTCTAAAAGTTTTGTCAGGAGTGGGATTCGAACCCACGCCCACATTCGTGGATCAGAACACCCATATCATATTTTATGTGGAAGCATTAGACTTGAGTCTGGCGCCTTGGGTAGGGAGGGCATGGGGGATCGTCCGTAGCGTGCACTGTAGATGGCTGCGGTGTTGCTCCTTTCCATATGATCAGTTGGATAAGAAGGTGATTGCGGAAAATGTTGACTGGTGTTGATGGCGGTAGTGTACTGTTGTAGGGAAGTCCGGGCTGCTGTTTGGTGCTGGTGTACTGCGGATTGGGCATATCCATGTTCCCATGCTGGTGAATGCCGAGTCTGTTGCAGTTGCGGAAAAGTCGGGATCGCCGAAAGTGATGCACTTGCCGCATCTGTGCGGGAGGGAATGTTGCGGAAAAATATGTCTCTAGCTTTTTCGATTTTAAAACGTTAGGTGATTGCTATTCTTTGTTGTTGCTGATGTTGAATGTCTCCGTTATATCTTCCTTATAACTGGATGTGTATGTGATGTTCACACAACGGTGAATTGACGTATCCAGCCTTGCGGGCAAGTGTGTTCTGTGTGCTCCTGGATTTCTGTGTCCGGTATGATGTTCTGACTGTTCACGGGGTGGGGGGGGGAGGGTGGCTTGGTCTGGCGTGTGTGGTTAGGGTTGCCCATTGAATGGAGAATTGGTCATCTCCCATCACACGACGGTTGGTACTCTGTCGAAAATTCGAGCCGAGAGTCTGCTGAACAGGCTGCTTGCCTGTCCACTGCCTGTGGTGGGGTGGGGGGTCAGTCGGGGAACACCATGGGTGGGGAGTGGTCACGCGATTTGGGGGCATGGACAGGTATACCGAGTTGTGCAGTTCCGCTGTTCTTCAAAACGAGCTAAGGCCTCATCCGGCCTCTTCACTTCCATGCTATTCACTACATGTTCCACTCCACAAGAAGCATGGCCCAGGGCGGCCTCAGCTTCCGCTTGTGGTAACTCTATAATGGGGGGGGGGGGGGTATAGCATGAAGTAGGTGGGAGTGGGAAGAGGTCGGCAGAACAACTTTTCCGTCCTTCGCCTTGGACAACACAAACGAGAAAGTCTTCAGATATGACTTCCCAGATCTAGTAAATCTACACTGAGGAGGGAGATGGTGAGTGCGTATCTCGTCATCGTCCTCAGCGTTAGTCGATCATTCACCGGACCCCTGGCTTGGTAGGAGGGAGGTCGAACTGGCACCACGGTGCTCTGGACTAACGTCGGCAATACTTGTTTCCCCAGAGACATTTGTCTGGGTACCGGCGTCACGTGGAATGCCCAGTCTGAGCTCTGGCACTGGTTCATCACTGACACAAGGTTTAAGTCGATCGAAGTGGATGACTGATGTCAGGCCATCCGAAGTGCGGATACGGTAGGTCATGTCCGACGTCTTACCTAGTACCACATAAGGGTCTTTCCACTGGTAACTCAGTTTACTCAGCACATTTGCAGATCATCATGAATCATATACCCAAACTATTTTTCTGGCTTCATGCGGGTCTCCATGCTCCCGCCGGTCATGCCATGTTTTCTGACGCCGGTGTGCAGTGGATAAAGTTGATCTCACTAGTTCATGGATCTGTTCTATCCGCGGCTGCATGAGCTCTACATAGAGAGATGGTGAATTTTTCTCCCCCAGAATCCTGGGCATGGCCAGATCCAGTGGTAAGGCTAATTCAGGGGTATAACCCATACTGGAATGTACTGAAGTGCGGTATGCCATGAGCACATATGGGAGTCGTAGATCCCAATCTCTACAATCAAGGCGTGTTTCCTTCATCAATGTCTCCGCAAGCGTCCAGTTGAATCTCTCTACCGTACCATCACTGCGGGAATTGTACAGAGTCGTACGGGTCTTGACAATGTGAAACAATTTGCAGATCTTGGAGATCAGCCGGCTCTCAAAATTACTTCCTTGATTGGAGTGCAGCTCATAGGGCATTCATAACCGGCAGAACACATTGCCTGCCAAGACCTCCACTAGTCTGGATGCATCTTGGTCCGGCAAAGCAAATGCTTCCACCCACTTCGTAAAATAATCTTGTAATACGAGGATGTACTTATTTCCTTCATCCGTCGTATTCAAGGGTCCGAGCACATCAATAGCCACTCACTCCCATGGCACGTCTTTGACATGGGATACATTTGGCAACCCATGCCTTCACACTATCCGGAATTCTGATCCAGTGGAATCTCTGTTTTATCCATGTTAATGTCTGCTCATCAGCTAGATGACCTGCGTTATCATGTAGTTGTTGCATAATTGTATTCCGATAAAGTTCGGGAATTACTATGAGGTCGTTGATGTAGAGAACGCCATCAAGCATGTGGCGTTCCTCGAACCGCTGGTAGTAGTATTTTGCTGTTGCGGATAATGGTGTAACAGATTCCTGGGGAGTATGTACCCCTCCTGGATCCATGCATATATATTTCATGTTTGTGCATCTGCTGCTTGTTCGTGACCGACTGTTTCCATGTTCCACTCTGCACACCACAATTCGGGGAACATCGGAGTTGGCTGTGTTTATGTGTCATGGTGGTGGCTACTTCGAGTTCATCCTCAAGCACGATTCTGCTCAAGGCGTCACATTGAAGTTAAAAGTCTGCAGGGATTCCTGCCACGTCGCCACCTGGCCCTCTGGATTTTTTAGGTTTCTGGCTCAGCATAGTGAGGCGTGATCCATACGGAGAGTAAATGGGCAACCGTACAGAAAGTGGTTGTAATACTTGACAAAGTAGACCGCAGCCAGTAGTTCATGCTTAGTGGTCACATAACGTTTCTCTGTCTTATTCAGAGTATGCGAACCATAGCCCAATACCTGCTCTGTCCCATCCTCCATGACCTGAGAAAGAACTGCGCCAATAGCGAAATCGAGGTTATGGTTAGGATGAGCAAGAATCGAAGTGGTCGTCAAAAGTGCCTTCAACGCCCTGAAGGAACCTTCACACTCACTCGTCCACTCGAATGGTTCATCTTTTTCAGCGAACTTGAAGAGGGATCTCGCTGAAATGATGGATGTATCAGCGATAGTACTGTCAAAGACCAAGGAAGCTCCGAGTTTCCGTGACAGATGCAGGGGTCTGTCACTCCGCCATGGCTTTTGTTTTTGATGGCTGGGTAGTCCCAGGAATTCGATGCTGTGTCTAAAGACATGACATTTCTTGGGTTTGAGCTTTAAGTTAGCATGCAGAATCTAGATAGCATGTCTAAATTGGATAATGTTTGCTCAAACGAGGGACCAAAGACGATTACGCGTCAATGTAACACAGACAGATTTTCCATTGCAGGGTAGTTAATACCTGCTCAATGAGCCGCTCGAATGTTCCAGGAGTGTTACACAAGCCATAGGGCATCTTGCGGAACTGGAAAACACCGTCTCTGCACACGAATGTGGTCTTCTCCATGTCAGCCTCATTCATGGCTACCTTTCAGTACGCACTAGCTAAATCCAGGGTGCAAAACCACATGACTCTGGACAAGGAATCTAGGGCCTGCTCTATCCGGGGTAGCAGATAGGCGTCCTTGATGCTAAGATCATTAAGGCAGTGGTAATCCATACAAAACTGCAAAGATCCGTCCTTTTTGACTGCTAGTACTATGGGACTGGTCCAGGGGGATGCCGATGGCTCAATTATTCGGGTCCGCAACATGTCCTCGACTTGTTGGTGTGCCTCCACTTCCTTATGGATAGGGAGACATTGAAAGGGCTGTCGGACGGGTCTGTTGTTTCCGGTGTTGATGGAGTGTCTCTCCGAGGTCCATGTCTCCTGCCGAGAAACTATCGCAATATTTATGAAGTAGTTTCCGTACTTGTTGCATTTGTGATTGCATCAGTCCAATTGTGGCATGCAAATATAGGTCATGTAAGTGTTTGGGCAAATCATCAGAAGTTGTTGCTGGTGAGATTGTGGGTGGGGTGGTTTCTAATGATATCATATCCACCAAATGGCCACAATGGACTCCTGATTTGTGTGTTATTGGGTCCGCAGTACCATTGAATACTCGGAATGGTAGATGATCTTTGTTGGTGGTGTCCACGATTATGCGGGGACTGGCGCATTGTGAGGCGATCATGTATTCAGGGTCGGGTTCCAGCATGGCTGTGTGAGTATTGTTTCCTAATTGTGATGCAGTGGCCCACAAGATCCTTTCTTGACCCGGCTCAACTGTGGCGGCTGTTGCTAATATTACCATACACATATCATATAGTGATGATTCCAGTCCCATGGGTATCTGTCGTCCGTGTATGTCTAGTTCCTGTTGTCTGCAGTGTATGACGGCTTCACTGGCACTGAGGAAATCAGAATCAAGCAGGGAATCGTTTTGAATAGAGGCGATAACAATTCGCTGAATGAATTGCATCTCCTCTATCTGTATTACGAGGTTTACTACTCCAGCCACATGAACATTGGCTCCTGTAGCTGTTTGCAAAAATATGTTTGTAGGATTAAGGGGTGGCTTCTTATGAGGTGGGAAGCTCTCATACAAGCGCTTGTTAAAAACGGTGATGGAAGCGCCAGTATCCACAGTGGCACTGGTAGAAATTCCGCTAAACAGACAGGCACACTTATATGTCACCTTGCTGTGAGCCAGCGGAAGAGTCTCCAATGATACCATTTGCGGAAGTGGAGGTGGTGCGGTATCATTCTGTCTATAGTTGGCTTGTTTCCGGATAGCTTCCGTGAGTGCTATTTGTGGCTGAGTGTGGAAAGGACCAACTCATCGTCACTGCTGCTGTGATTGCTTAGGCGATGATGGAGTCGGGGGGGGGGGGGGGGGGCTAGCAATGGTGGTGGCATTGTTGTGGATTTCGTGTAAGCTGTGTTGGTGTATACTGTAGTGTGGATAGGATTGTCGCGTTCGTGGGCGAGGGCTACCTGTGTGAGCCACTTTTTACAATGCATCATGGGATGTTTAGTTGATGCGCAGAAGAAACACTGCCAGCATGCCACTTTACCTTTCTTTGTACGATGTTTCTTTTTGCGGATCCATGGTGCCAAATGAACGCTTCCTTCGAGATCACTGCTGGTGCTGGAGGTTGTTGGTGAAGCTGTACGAGGTTGTGAGTTGCATACCACCAAAGGACACTGGATGTTAAGTGCCTTGGCAGTCGGACGTGGTGCTTGCAGAAACGTGTCAGTGAAGGTGCTACAACCACTGCGCAGGGTGTGTGGGGGGTGTGTGTGTGAAGATGACAGTGCTGCGGATGCGGTGTGTGTCATAGGCACTGTCATAGTAGAAGCCGGGTTTTTGTGAGTGCATGATGTAATAGGAATATGTTGACAAGTTTAAATGGCCACCTGATGTTGGGGTTCAGGGGCCGCAGATGAGCCGGGTTTTGGAAATGGGCACTGAAGCAACTCTGTAATCGGTGCCCGTGCTAGTTTGACGGATTCTCAGGCTGTGGGGTACATCGGTCAGTGGTTGAAGCTGTAGATGGAGGTCGGTTTGGACATCGGTCCTTCCAGTGGTCCGGCTGACCACATCCAAAGCACGTGGTTGGTGGTGGTACTGAAGCTGTGGTGGGTTGCGGTCTAGTTGTGGACTATGTTGCTACAGTCGTGCTGAGTGTTGTTACGAGATTAGTGAGCACGGAGATCTGCTTAGTGATCTCTTCTGGTCTTTCATGCATGTTTTGCCTATAGTTGTTGTTGTGCTGGTTCCCGCATCCTTGGGCGTTGCTGTGGCCTCTGCGATGGGATTGGCGTGTGATTCGGATTGGTCTGCTCATGCTGTGTGTGCTGTTTGTTTGCTGATGTGTTGGTGGTTGATGTTTGATTCGGTGGTAGTGGCGACTTTTACATCATTTACCTCATTGATAGGCTGTAGTTGGCGGCGATTATTTTTCCCCCATTCCAAGAAATTCTCGATCCGAACCACAGTGGCCGTAAGTTGTTGTAGGCTGCCATGATCCATGAGAAATAATTTTTCTTTTAAGGCGGGTTCTCCGCTCAACGTGTCGATGAAGGTGTCTAAATGTAAGTGTGTGACGCCATCGAGATTTGTGCTGAGGTAGGCGCGGATAACTAACCAACGGATGTGGCTTGCTAACTCCGGTAGTCTTTCCTTCAAGCATCGATGTAGATTCATGAGTTGGAGTCGACTCATTTCTCCAAGGGATGTGCTGTGATGCTGAATCTTTCCGATAACGCGTTCTCCAGTTCTGTGTATGATGCGGTGTAGTCTGTGCCTAAGTCTGCCAGAACTTACAGAGCTTTTCCGGACAGATTTGCGGCCAGGTATTCTCCCATCTGACGATTGCTCCACCACTTTGTCCTACTTATTATTTCGAATTGAACCTTATAATGGGCCCAATCAGTCTCTCCGCTAAATTCGGATGGGGCGGGAGAATGATCGGGCCAATTCCTTGTGGAGAAGTGATTGGCGCGAAACCCAATGGTGGTGCTGGCGAAACTGATGAGAATGCGGATGCTGGTAGTCGATGTCCCTGTCGATGCTGTCGCGTCCATGAAGGTGATTCCCGTCGATTATGTATTGCATGGTACGTTGGTTCTGCCAAATACCACCATGATGCAGGTCCATAGACAGGTGTAGGTCTATAGACAGGTGGAGGCGTGATGTGTAGACAATGCAGACATTCCTGATGCCGGGATATACGTAATGCGGTGCCGTGTAGTATGGTGTAGACACACGAAAAGGGGGAGATATGGGATATGATACATGAGCGTCCGGCCACTGGTCACCCATTGATCATGTTGGTGAACATATTAGTCGTGAAGGTTGTGGTTGCCCCCATGGGGGCTTTGACATGGTCATCTGCGATCCGGCATAGATGGTGGTAGCCTATCGTGGAAATCCGATAAAGTGATGTATTGAGTTCCTACCTGCGAGGCATCACGGAATGTCCAGTGGTTGATCGGTGAGAACTTGTGTTGAGGCAGTGCTGGTCGTTCCGCACCGGGGAAATCAGCGACATTGCCGGTGAGCACACGAGCAGTTTGTCCATTATATGATGCTACTTCCGTATCTAGGGAGAGCTGACTGTCTGTTGAATGAGACTTTAACTCGCGGTTGTTAAGCATTGGCATGGGTTCGCTTCTTGTTTGAGCCCCACATCGGGCGCCACTTGTAGCTCGTAGGGTACATACTGGTCCACTATGACGTTTCCGCCCATCGCACCACAAATGCACGATGAATGGGGTGGTTGGTTAGCTGCAGATCTTGGGGTTGCGGATCGCATATAACGTCTCTCTGAGAAATACAAAGACCGACTTCTGGAACCGGTGGAACACTGATGTTCCAGTGGGGCGGTGCGACCATTGCCGCCAAGATTGAACCACATGGTGTCGTCCCAACTATTAGTGTCACCGGTATGTCTATCCATACTAATTTATAGATATGGAACAATTTATAATTAAACAGTGGAAATATTTATATACTATACAAACAAGGTGAATCGTTTGACAGTAAATGAGCACACAATAATACACAACATAGAGCTATCTGGTGTTCTTTCCACGTGGTGTCGTCGGAGGTACCACACAGGTTCTTGAATCCACAGAGGTATCCCCGCAAGAGAAGCATCCACAACGAAGTCACTAGGTAGTTTAATATAAACTAATATACCCCTAACACACATACAAAGAAAATATTGTTGTTGCACGAGGTAAGTGCCTCGCGTGAGCCTCTGTCACAGGAAAATGCCTTCAATGCCGAAGCAGAGGAAAAGAGCTGCCAAAAAGGGCTACTCTTTTGTTCAACAGAAAAATGCTAAGTGAAGATCCTAGTGAAACCATAATTAATGAAATGCATACTAGTTTATGTGAAGACGGGACGAACGATTTCCGAAGAATTTCCAAGTCACCATCTTATGCAGTTCCAAAGATACTGTATTGGTAGATGCCACTTTATTTATGCGGGCCTTCTGCTACCGGATAACCTATCATTTAGTTGTTAGACACAGAAACTAGTTTTGGCTGCAAGTGGCAGGGATTCCTACCTAACTTTAAATACAGTTGTCCAATGGGCACAGATGCTTCGCTCCCTGTGGGTCGCCTGGACTAACATGTACCTCCAACGACAGCATGCATACATGTTACGACAAGGCATCCGAATTCGATGAAAATCCAGCTACCTTGTCCCGCAACGACATAAAACTTTGCCTGGACAATGGCTACGTTTCACACACGCAAGTTTTGATTCCTGACATGTCTTTATGGTGGGGGTGGAGAGACGGATATCCATCATGAGCATCCTTCCCGTGTGGGTGTGATGAGCTCCAACGCTTCATCCAGACACTGCAACGAATTGGATGGAGATCCGTATTTCATTCGTCACCGCGTGCTACGGATCTAACAGTTGAACTGTTATTAGGATTAAGTTCCAATATACCCAAATATGCACTGTGGGCCAGTAGATAAACTAACTAATTCACATTTATAACTATATATACACCTGTGCAAAAGTTAAGCACCAGCAAAAACAATAGAACGTAGAAACATGATGGTACAACTAGGCTGCCATACTTTTTGTCCCCGCGTTAGCTGACATAATTCCAAGTACGAAATGCACATGCATGCATGACTTCACGCCGCTTGATGTCCGTGGGTGGCGGGAAACAGCACACGTGTTCAGTTATGTAAAAGTCCAGTTTGAGGTGTAGAACATTACATACAGATTTAGGCGACAAGATTAGGAATTTTGTGTTCATGACCGTGGTTTATTTGCACACAGAGAATTAGCTCTTGATTGTGAACCGCTATGGCAAGACGAAGGTTAAGTGATCGTGTGAAATGGCAAATCATAGGCATGCATACCACTGGTATGTCATGCAGAGAGATTGGCAGACAGCTGAACATTAACCATACTGTAATCAGTCGTTTGATTGCAAAACATGGGCAAACTAACGAGGTGAAGGACAGGCCTAGATCTGGAAGACCGAAGAAGACTACTGCCCGTGATGATCGAGCCCTAGTACGCCTTGTTAGGAGATCTCCATTCACCAACAGCAGAGTGCTCAGCCAGCAATGGGAAACGCGCAATAGAGTGTCAATGTCTACCGTCAAAAGGAGACTGTATGCTGCTGGCATGAAAGCTAGGAGACCTGTCAGACGTCCTCTCCTCACTGCACACCACAAAGAGTGGTGCAACGAAAGAAGACACTGGAACATGAGATCCTGGAGACGGGTACACTGGTCCGATGAAAGTCTGTTCCTGCTTCATGCCACAGATGGTCGAACTCGTGTATGGAGGTCCAGACGCACGGCGTACGACCAACGTAACATCATGGAAGAAGTTCCATTTGGTGGAGGTTCCGTTATGATATGGGGGTGCATCTCATTTGATTGTAAGCTGGATCTGTTGACTGTACCTGGAACACTAAATGGACAAAGATATCAAGATTCCATACTGGATAGAGTTGTGGTCCCTCATTTTGTAAATTATGCACCTGGAACCCACCCTATATTCATGGATGACAACGCCCGACCACATCGTGCTAGAGCTGTGCATGAATACCTCCGCCAGAATGCCATCGAAACCCTACCATGGCCAGCAAGGAGCCCTGACATGAACCCTATTGAGCATATCTGGGACATTCTGGGAAACATGGTGAGAAGGAGGGATCCTCCTGTGCAGAACCTACAGGAATTAACAGACGCACTCCATCTTGAATGGCAACGAATACCACAATGGCGTATCAGTCGGTTGGTGACCAGCATGAGACGTCGTGTCCAGGCCGTCATCCAGGCACAAGGTGGATATACCCGGTATTAATAATGACAGTCTCAAACTCGTGCACAGATGTTAAACTTCGTTTTCAGACACCATTAATGACAATCTAGCCACGTGTGTCAACTGTAGGGCAATAGTTGTCAGTTGTGTCAACGTAACCATATTCAGGCCTCGTTTTCAAGTTCAAACAAAAACATACAGCGTTTCCCCACCATCATAATCAGCATTCCTCTAGTTGCATTATTACCTCTTGCACTAAGATGGATGGGTACATAAATGTTTATGCTATTGCTTTCTTCATAGCACATGAATATACCCTCGCATGTGCGTAAAAATAGGGTGGTGCTTAACTTTTGCACGGGTGTATAAATTAATAATGGGTACGCATAAGTGTGTCAGCACTGCTTACTACCTTGCAAATGTGCGCAGCTCATTGATGAATAACAACCCGAGGCCATCACAAAAATTTCCACTTTGCGTGCCACTCCATGGGTGCATGCGTCTGCTCTTATCAAATTTTCATCTTTAAAAAATGTTTTTAATTTGATTTTTTACTACTGCGCATCCGTGCTTAAGGAATTTTGCCCTTTAATTTGGCTGAGCCTTCAGGAGTAAGGGGCATGTAGACTTCTGCCTGTTGGGTGTGGGTGACATTACTTACTGAGTTATGGATGTAGATGTATAATTATAATATTTTTACTGAAAAACTTACCGCTCTCTCTGAAAATGTTTTGGTCACATGCGCTGGAGCAGCTTTGCATGTACTTACGTGCTTTCTCATCCGTGTCGCATTATTTGCATAGGTCTGATCACAATATTTGCATTTTCCTGTATAATTATTTTTTCCAAAGATTTCTCTGTTGAAATGATTCCATACTTTCATATCAAGTCTTTTTGGCATCTTAAAGGGCTTGTGAGGACTTGCGGTCGATAACGAGTTTCAATTAATTTTATGGTCTACTACACTATTTAAACACAATGGCGTCACTTTGGAGTGAGAAAAATATGTTAGGCAGCCCAAATAACGAGATTAAATGATGTCTTAATCTGAATCACATCATCACTCGCTGTGACGTCACACCGGGAACGGCGCTGTGAGCTGGGTCAATATTTCTGTCTGTAGTACAAAGGTAACATATTGTAGCGAGTTTTGGTGGTGGTTCAGAGTTTGAATCTGGGGTCGATTTAATTGAGAAAAACCGGGTGGTGGTCACATAGCCGTTATTTGAGAAGCATTCTTTGGTTCTACATTCTCTGAATGCAGATTCAAAGACTGCTTCTCTCGCGTAAAAGCTGTTTGAAGGCGCGGTACAGGGCGATCCTGTAAATGAAAACGAAAATTCGTATTCAAGCCCGGATTTGGCTTCGGAACCGTATTTTCCGCGTGACTATCACACAGTTGTTTAATTAACTCATCCACATGTTCCCTCATCTTGTATAACTCACTCACGCTCACTACAGGAGACTGGGGAGAGGGACCACCAGGAGGCTCTGGATAACCAGAAGACTCACAGTGGTTCGCCACCGCAGTGTCCATAAAAGAGAGGGCCGGCTGCTGTCCTGAAGCAACCTGAGAAAGACTGTCAACCAAAGGGGTAGACACATTTCCACAAGGAGGAACAGAAAAATCACTGGAAGGAAAAATAGCTCCACTAGTGTGACTATCCTGGAAACCTTCCAAAGAACTAATATTTGAATTTGCATCTTCCTCATTAGTACTCAGCCGTCATTGCTGTAATCAGTGTCATACCCATCTTCAAAGTGATCCTTAGCGTATATAGTGACTCCATCCTGAAAGGTCACATGTGATTCTGAGATGCTGTGTTGAGGTCGCATCTCAATTCCTAATGGGGTGTGTGTACTAGGATGCGCAAATGCATCATCACTAAGGTGCTCGAATGCACTGGGGACAGCGTTTGTTAGCGAATATTCCGCCATTTTGGATCTACTCTACAATGTCTATTTTAGAATGCCTATGTGTGATAACTTATGTGGCCTAAGACAGGATCTTGCCTATTAACAAATGCCAATTCTAGACTGTATGGAATACAAGATTCTATCTTAAAGCCAGATAATTAATCATTAAGTTATTTTACCTTGGATTACCACAGTTGTATTATGGATCCTAGGAATCCAAACAGTGTAGAAAAACTACTATTTAGCGAGTTGCTAACTCGTTAATGATCTGAACTTAAGGTACGATCAGTGATAGTAACACTAATATTAAGAACAGGCCATACATTGCTTCAGGAAATTAAAGCCAAAGTGAAGTGGCAATTCACAGTAGTGGGGGCTTAATAATTTCCTTTCACAAAGAATAATTAAATACAAGTTTGGATTATTCACTGACAAGGTAGAAATGCAATTAATAAAGACCTGACCCTAGCATATCTCAGTGTTTAACACATACGGCTTAAGGACAGGTCATAAGATTAACCCCTAATGTAAGTGTGAATGAAATTCAATAACTGCTATAATGTATGCTCTGTTGCTACGGAAGAAATGCGTTTGACAAAAGCTCTATTTCAGAACTTAATAACTTAAAATTAAATGGATGCCATTATGCTGGTAAACAGTAGTAAGTATGAATAGTTCCCAAGTATTATAACTGCTAAGACAATTATCCAATCATTTGTGTCTAATTAAACTTACAATGATTCAATTAAATGATATAAGCCATGAAACAGTTGTAATGTCAATAGGTTCCCAAGTTATTAACGGCTAAGGGAACTGACTGTTAACTGATCAGTTATACTGAATTACGGTTACAATGATTCAATTAAACGATATAAGCCGTGAAACAGTTGTAATGGCAATAGGTTCCCAAGTTATTAACTGCTAAGGGAACTGAATGTTAACTGATCATTTATACTGAATTAAGGTTACAAAGATTCAATTAAATGATATAAGCCGTGAAACAGTTGTAATGTCAATAGGTTCCCAAGTTATTAACTGCTAAGGGAACTGAATGTTAACTGATCATTTATACTGAATTACGGTTACAAGTACAAAGCCACAGTTAAATGATAACTGGTCAAATGTCGACTTATATGAAATAGAAATTGGCAGATACCAATTTTAATGAAAATTTGCTCTCGTCTGTAAAAAGAACTAGCAGTTTTATTTGGTTCTGGCGATGCTATGTTTACAATTTCATGATTTTCTGGCTTTGAAACAAGTTTTACACATTGTCAAGACAGTAAATCATAAATTGTACAAGTATCGACAGTGGTTGCTAGGGGTAGCCGAGAGGAATGATATGTGATATGAAATAGCACCTATACCACTATGAGATCCCAAACATGGAGTGCACTGGATTTACCTAATATCATGGACACCTGGACAGACAATTTGGGGAATCGGGTATATAAAAGGCTACAGACTCAAATGGGTAGTTTCAGAAATCCATAAGTCAGAATAATATCAACTACTGGAGGACATGTCCTTAATTTAAGCAAAACAGGAACTCTAGAATTTAATCAAGTAAGTGGTTAATTAGATAGTGGGAATATTATTAACCAAGCCCTAAGACTTACGCTATACACTTACATCAGCTCCTGTTCTTTAGAAGTACGCCACAGTGGCTTATGAAGTCGTCAATCGGTTGAAATGCCGGTCCTCATTGCTGCCAGTTTCCAACCATAAACCCAAAATGATATAGTACGCGAGCACTCGAATTAAGAATCATTACATGCTAAACAGCAAAATTAAAGATCCCTCGTGGAGCCCGAAGCTCAATACGGAAGCAGAGCCGGCCCTATGTGATGCAGGGCCCTAGGCGGGGGGTCTGGGGGTCCTCCCCCAGAAAATTTTGAAATCTCGATGCTCTGAGATGGCCTCTCCTGCATTTCCAGAGGTAAGTATGGGACATTATTCGGTTGATAAATTATGTTTTTATCCAATAATTGGACAGCCAAATGTTGTTTCATATTTACCTCTGGAAGCGTATGAGATGCCCTGAGCGTGTCCAGTCCAGATTTCAATTTTTTAAAGAACCTGGCCACCACACCGGGCTTAGAGCAACCTCAACATTATCATGATTATGGTCCATGAAGCCTACTGTACTTACACCAAAAAACTTACTGCCATCAAATTACTAGTAATACTAACACATGACTTGTAGTTGCATTGCTTTTAGCACGTTTGTGACTGTTATATTCAAGTTATTTATCATACTGAGATCAAAGATTTATAGGAACATGAGAAGAACCATTTACATAACCATTTTTGTCCATAGTTCTGTTTTCAATAATTTGTTGAAACTTAGCTAGAATTCAACAAATACGAGATGATGTCAATAAGTTTTAAGTTTTCCCCTATTATGAAGTGTAAGGGCAACAGTTGCGAAATTTGGCAGGCACATAGGGCCAGAATGGGCTAATGTGCTGGAAATGGTAACCAGATAACACAGCTTACTGGGCCAATGCCAGGTCGATACCGAGCTGATACGGGAAGTATCGGCACAGTTTTGGCCCAGCATTGGCCCAGTAAGCTGTGACTGCTGTGTTATCTTGGTGCCATTTACAGAAACTTATGACCCACCCTTTTCCATACCCCTATTACAAACATTTTTCATGAATACGCTTAACTTATGATTCATGATTTCTGTTAGGCAGCTTAACAGACATTTGACAGAAATCATGATTCCTGTTAAGCGTATTCATGAAAAATGTTTGTAATAGGGGTATGGCCATGGAAAAGGGTGGGTCATAAGTTTCTGTAAATGGCACCAAGATAACGCAGTAGTCACAGCTTAATGCGCCTATGCTGGGCCAAAACTGTGCCGATACTTCCCATATGAATATTAGAAAATCATGTACCATTTTGCAGACGCTTAACTTGAAGGCCGGATGACACCATAATATTCAAAGCGTGTGGTTGAAGTACAATCAAAATCCGTCTCGCACATATAAGCAGTACGAGCATACCATAAGAAATAAGCGAGAAACGCGAATTTAAAAATACGCAAACAAGGACTTCTGATTTCAACTTGTTCAACTCCGGCAATCGATAAGCCAACTCGTTCTACGTCACTAGCGGGACGGCAAACATAGCCCTGCATAAGAACGCACAGTGAAAACGGCATATATCGAAGGCGCTGCCGCTGAAATTACCTGCAGTAAAAGCGATATTTATACTTCGTTCTAATGCTGTTTTTCCTGCTGAACACGCTAGTGCATTTTAATTTGTTATTCAACCGACCGATCTGACACTAATCGTTGTCAACCCGTGCGTATAAAATACCACAAATTTCGCTCAAAACTACAGTGGAAGGGAGGTCAATCGCTACCTTATAAGCGTCGTTCGTGTGAATAAATCAGGTTGATTACGTCCCATAATGGTAGTGTATTTTAAGGTGGAACTCGCTCAGCCCGTTTGTGAAAGGTTGTAAGATATTGACCAATATCTCTTTTGAGTTAATTACTGAGAACTTTTCAAGGAAATCAGTGCTTATTTTTTAAATGTTGATGAATGCCTGATCTATTTATGCAAAGTTGTACAGCTAACGTCGTTTGCACTTTAATGTATTATTCGCATGAACCTAATTTCTAGAATAGTACATTAAGGCACTAACACTATGTAATGTAACATACTGTATTATTCTAGTTTGTGTCCATCAAGTTTCATAATTGTGGGTTATTTTGCTTCATAGTTACTAGCCACATATGATGTAACTAACTGACTGATCGGCCAACTTAATCGTGGTAGGTTTAGAAAAAACCACCAGCTTGTGACTCCAAAAGCAGGTGTCCGCTATGGACTGGGTGGATTTCTCAAAGGTTAGAAATTGGCTTAAGCCATGAAAGTGGCTAATTTCCGATGGCGCCGGTCAATCAGATTACAGTCTACAGATGCCATAAAATGTTAGCCAATTTCTTAGCTTATGCCAATTTCTAACGTTTGTGAAATTCACCCCAGGTTAGGCAGGTTTGACTGTAATTCTGAGGTTGGCTACAATTTGCAAACATCCTTAAAGATAATGACTTTGCTTCTGTGAAAGCTCGTAAAGTATTACTTTAACTTAAAGTAATACTTTACGAGCTTTCACAGAAGCAAAGTCATTTATGAGATCATTCATGTCCAAGTCTTTGGCAATGTCATTTTCTATTGACAAAACGGCCAAATCATTTAGCCGTTCTTGTGACATTGTGGTCCTGAGGTATGTTTTTATCAGCTTTAACTTAGAGAAACTTCTTTCACCAGACGCAACTGTTACTGGGATTGTAAGTAGAATCCTAAGTGCAATCCAAAAATTAGGAAAGTCTGCTGAACGTGTCTTGATCGAAAGGAAGTTCAATATCTTAAGAGGGTCTCCATGGACTGAATCAGGTAGGATTGATTTCAAAGCACACATCTCTTCAGCAAGCATGCCTCCATCAATATCACAATCTTTGGTTGCTGTGTCCGATTTGACTATGGTAAGTACTTTTTCTAGTTCTAAGGCACACGTGTTCAACTCAGATTTTGGTAATAGCTGAAACTCATACAGAAATCCAAATATCTTCTGGTGATTTTTCAACTGTTCAAATCTTGTGTCAAGTGATGAAATAGCTGCGTCTATTACTTTATTGAAGCAGTTTATACGGAAAGCATTCCGTGCATCTGTGACAGGTTCATCGTTACCTTCATAGTCACACATTTTCTTCTTCCTACGAATTCTAGTGTCCTTGAAAATTGGCTCTGTCTGAAGATTATCTGCTAATTCACTTGCTGTCGCAATTGCACTTTCAAAGCCATTTCCCCGGTATTTCTTTATCCACCTGCATGTGTTCTCAAAACTTTGTAACGCACTTGTTAATGCTATAGAGTCACATTGTAGCTCTTTGCTGACATGATTGATTTGAAACAAAATGTCATACCAAAATACGATAGCAACAAGGAACTTGAAATTTTTCAGTTCATTACAGAGCGATGCTGCTTCACTACGAGCCATAGGATCGTTTGCTGTTTCTGAAATTTTGGCTAACGCATCGTAGAACTCAACAGTTTGATATCGGATTGATTTTACACTTTGGACGCGACACTCCCATCGAGTGTCACTCAGGGGCTTGACAGATAAATCCTTAACAAACTCCCGGAATATAGTCCACCTCTGCGTCGATGCTGAAAACAACACATACACACGTTGTACTATGCCAAAAAATGTCATTGCTTCAGGAGACGTCTTTGCCAAATCACCAAGCAGCAGATTATAGCTGTGACATGCGCATGGGGTGAAAAATGCTCTTGGGTTTAATTCTCGAAGACGCGCTTGTACACCCGATTTGTGACCTTTCATGTTTGCACCGTTGTCGTATACTTGACCACGAATATCGATGGCTTCCAGTCCCAGCTCATTCAACTCATACAGCAAGACGTCAAGAAGGTTTTTACCTGTACTTTCATATACCTCAATAAACTTTATGAAATGTTCATAAATTCCAGGAGAAACGTTTGAAATTGATGAACCATCTGACACATAGCGAATTGTTAATGACATCTGTTCGCTATGACTGAGATCAGGTGTGCAGTCTAATATGACAGAATAGTATTGAGCAGCCTTTATTCTTGAGACGATGGTTGTTCGCACCTTATTGCCCATAAGAGAAATCAGTTCATTTTGTATCCGTTTTCCTAAGTAGTGGTCATTAATTTCTCCATCTTTCACTCTTCCCAAATGTTCTTTCATAACCGGGTCAAATTTCGCAATCAACTGTACGAGACCCAAAAAGTTTCCATTGTGTGGCTGGTACAATTTGTCAACAGAACCTCGAAAAGCCATGTTGTGCTCGGAGAGAAATTGTACAATTGCTAGAAGGCGTTCAAAAACATTTCGCCATCGGCTTCTTTCATCATTGATTATTTGTTGGTTTAGTTTATCAACAGTACATTCACTTTCTAGTCTTTGTTCCAAGTCAATCCATTTCAGTGTAGCTTGTATGTGTACACGTGACCTCTCGTGCTCAGATAGACGTACAGTGTCATTTTTCCAGTCACGGTATCCATCAGATCCTAAAGCCATATTACAGTTCCCAAAAAGCTTGCAGCAAAAACAGAATGCACAGTCATTTCCTGTGGAGTACACAAGCCACTGGCGATTGACAATTTCTCCATTTGGTAGCTTTCTTTCATAATGGTTATGTGAAAACCTCCGTCCTGTGCTATCCTTTGGATAGTCATAACTTTCAGGGTTTTTTTGCTGTGGCCCTTTTCTTACTATGAACTCACGATTAGCTGTACTTATATATTTCGGCCACAATGACGGATCTGCAAAATTCGAAATGACATCGCTAATTTCTTGAGTAGAGGAAGGAACTTGGGTGCTAGAATTTACAAGTGGCATTTCTTCATGATCACAAAGTTCTGTGTCTAAAACTATATTTTCGGCTACATTAATATGGCAATCTGTCTCTTCTGTTGCTCTACACTTATCTTCAACAATTATATCATTGAGTGGTTCATTTTGCTCCTCGTCGCCACTAGCAGAACGTGAAACGTATCTCTCATTGTGCGTACTTTCGTCCGATTCTGCGGCATGTGGTTGCTCTAACGGAGATTTAAAAACAAACTTTTCAATAGCCCCACTTTGCTTTTTAGCATCTGTTACCTTGGCGATTTCAATGGCACGTTTCTTGCTGCCACTAGTATATTTTCTACCAGTGTCTCGGGTTCTTTTGGACATTTTTACAGGAATAACCGAATAACCACAACGGTAAAACAATTAAGTTATTAACCACTCTAATCTCAACATCAACAACATTCTATCTTTAGCAAACAGATGCCCGCATACATTTTGGATACAATTTTGTTTGCTGATGTTGCTGCCTTAAAGCCAACAATATCTTCATTCAAAATTTTCTCCACAATATATAATTGTATAAATTTGCACACGAATTGTATACAGAAATGTTGACATCAGAGTGTTAAGTGTTATCCCAGATCAAGAATTCCTTATTTATAATAGCAACTAACATTGTGCAGAATGTTTTGAAATTAATTTGCCTGAAAGCTGTTTCTGTCTGAGGTAGCTATAGCATACAGTCAAATTATTTTCAAAATATTTAACTTGTTTTGTGTAAGGCTGCCCTGAAATTTTGATTCTGATATTTCATCGGAGAAATGGTTAATTGCTGCTTATTTTATTAAAACTGGCACACCAAGCTATCTATCATAATTCAAAATGCATAACTGAAGATAGACACGTAGACACCGAAAAACTGTCAGCACAAAAGGCAGCGAGACTCCCACAGTACCCTAACTTCCATAAGGACACTTTTTGTTTATTGGTTTACAGATTTTCTCCCTCAAAGCTAGGGTACGTGGCGGGAAAAAAATAAAATAGCCATTTCCTTCTATATTTTTCTCTGTGTGGAAAATCTATAATCGGAAGCGAAAATAATCGTCGCTATTTAAACTGTGCAAAAGCACAATTTTATATTTAAAGAATTTCACGTAGAACCAAATATAGGCTAAATACAATTATATAATATATGCTGCATTGTAGTGATTTTAGTGAGTCACTACAATGCAGCATATATTAGATAAACTAGTGAGCTAGTCCTAGAATAGCCTATATGATATGGCAAAACATAGCAAAGAATGGAAAGAAAATGACAGGTTAGGTAGATGTGTAATTTCTTTTCATTTTATGCAAAATAGGTAGGCCTATGAATATGATGTACGGTACTAAAAAGAGTGGAAATTAATTTTCTTCCAAATTTGCCAATTTTTCGGAGAAATGGCGGATCTGTATGGTCTGTAAACCAATAAATAAACAAACTGCCTAAGAGATAATAACTATTAGGTCTATAATAATATTATATACGATGACATTGACACTGATACACGTCACTGTTGGCATAATCGCCTCATAAACTTCACCACTTTAGCTTTCCTGCTGACTGACTAACTGTTAATGAGCGCGCTGCGTGCACATTGATTCTACAAGCTCAAGAGGTCAGCAACTCTCAGCAGTCTAGACATTACGTCATCATGCACCATGGCCTAGATTTGAACGCATTGTCAACTATCGTGGCGCGGGGGGGGGGCGATGTCAGTGGGTGCATCTGTATAATCTGTGCAATATTATAGACATTTAAACAAAAACGATAAACTTAGGTTATAATAGCTAGCACATATATGCCTACTAATACCGCATACGCACAGCTTCAATGTATGTGTAGCAGGCCTAGTTTAATTATACAGTGCTATGCCTATGTGTATGCATTAAACCACCACCACCACATTTTGCGGGGCCCTCTGTGCGGGGCCCCTCTTGAGCGGGGCCCTAGGCGACCGCCTTGCTTGCCTAGCCCTAAGGCCGGCTCTGCACGGAACACTACACTACTCAAATCACAGCTACATTATATCTCAATGTACACTTTATCTGAGCAACATACTCGTGTATTAGCAACCGAAGTATTAAGCAAACTGACAGAAATTCGGACTAGCACAACAACTAAGAGACTACGCTGAGTTCAGCGGCCTACACCAGCTAGGGCAATTCAAGGTCGGACCCAGAGCCCAATTTTTACCTGGAATTTAAACCCAAAAAGTGTTGCATGCACCAAAAATCCAGACACCCATGTAGAAAATTCTTGGCAAAAAGTGCTAATTTTTAACATAACAATAGGTGAATAGATTGTCAGATTACCATATCAAAAGAATGCTGGTTTAAACATCACCATTGTGATGGCCCACTCATTTAAACATTAACATAACAATAGGCATTGGTACGGAGTGAAAATGCACCGGACTGTAATAGGGTTATGTATGTGGAAAATCTGACAAGGCTAAATTGACAGGAATGCAGATTCCACTACATTGCAACATTTACAAAATGCATAATTTGTCACATCGCCCAAAGGAAATGGCCATAATTTCCTCTATACAATGTTGCTGTTTGATGTTGCTATGGGAAAGAGCAATCATATACTGAAACATTGACTTTCAAAAGAAACATGGGAACATGAAATATTGAAGAATAACTAAAAACGCTGCCGTGATTGGAATAGTGCATTAGCCTACATCGTATGTAAAGCAGAATACCGCGAGACCCGGCTCGTATTTCAAAGACAGACCCGCTCATGCCCAAAATCCAAGATCGCCAGCCCAGATCATTTCAAAAATCAATAAACGGGGGAAATGATCTTTAAATGTCAGAAGCGCATACACTTTCAGCAACGTAATTCAGCAATCAAATTCTTACAAACTACCGCTTACTTCACGGATTTGATGACCAAATTTCAATTCACTGTGAATTGGGCATAAAAGCGTTAGGCCCCTATACTGCTACCGTGACCGCCCGAGGAATTATTCAAGCGTAGAAGATTTAACCACATGCTCAATACGGCCAAATACCTCATGTTGCTGAATGATCATACAACAATTACATGACGCCCATATGTTGCTAAATTATTACTAATAATTTATGAAATAATGGCAGCAACATCGTATCATCATTGAAACGGCAAAATGGCCTGCTTTAACGCAAATAGAGTGGCTTCAAAATATGGCTTAAAGTTGAATAATTTTGAACACGGCATAACGTTGAACGTACCTGATTAGCGCTATTATTATGATCTACAGTTCAGCGTAAAATTTAGGCAAATTTATTCGATAATTATTCAATTCACAACAGCCAAAATGCACTCTTTAAATTTGTACAAGTGGCAATTATGCTAATATATTTGAAACCATTAAGCCTGGAAGCCGTTGCTACCCTAAACATCAACGACTTTCAGCACCATTGATAGCACAATTGTCAACCAGATTAGAGAATTTCTAATAACAAATCCAGTCTTGTTTCAATATTTTAAAACGTGCGTTTAACAGGACAGACTTCACCTACCATAACATAAATTATATCAGGTTGAAGCTAAGTCTTCAAGAAATAAAAAAATCTTAATTTTTTTTAATCTGTTATGATATTTACTCATTTTTAATGGTTTCATGGATAGCTATATTCGCATAATAATAGGCCTATGACTATGGAAAACCATGGACAATGCTGAAAATCGGCAATAGTTCAATGCATGTGACAAATACTCTGTAGTCTAGTAGGTCTAATTGCGGATTCATTACCATTCTTGAAAGGACTGGATGTACTATGTAATATCTGGGATAGATGGATGTGAGTGTGATGATCGAGATGGATGTGAGTGTGATGATCGAGATGGGTGGGAGCGGTTGACGATGGCTATAATTGTACTATTATTCATATCTAAATGTATAGGCTACAGAGTGCAGCTATAATGTACAATAAGTGTGTCCGTGTGTCCTTTGTGAAATTTCCCGTGATTACTAATTAGAATGTAATTGTTTACCTATAAGCTTTTGGCAATGTGTTTGTATAATAATAATAATAATAATAATAATAATAATAATAATAATAATAATAATAATAATAATGTAGAGGCATGTACGGGTCAACACGTATGTTGGTGTGGGGGGGGGGGGGGCGTCACGCCAGTGACAACCATATGAACTATATCGTTTTCAAACCAACTTCTTCCATGTATGGAAGTAGCGTACACTCATATTTCAATGTTATGAAAAAGCAAAACTGTAGCCGATGAACAAATTTTAAATAGGTAGGTGAACTGACAGATGTTGAGAGGTCGCTAGCGTATCATCTTTACTTACAGTGCAGCTCATATATAAGTGTAAATGCTTCCAAAGGAAAAACACAAATATGTTAGTTAGAACCATATGAACATGATACAAGAAACGTTATGTTGAATATTTTGAACACAATTTGGGTTGAAATCCAACCCAATTATGTTCAAAATATTCAACAGTATATGTTATTTAAGTTGTACTATAAGCGTGCGGTCGGCAGTTAAAGGCCAGCTCGTGCATGCAACAGTTTATTTATTGTTGTTGTTGTATGTGACATATACCAGATATAACACTGTCGCTCTCTGTATTGAAATTGTTCCTTTCAGCGGTCAGGAGTGTTCGAAAATTGTTCAACGTGAAGCAGTACTGACGAATTATCTCTACTGAGTAGACACACTGACACGTGCGATCTGACATGTATAGATGTGATGATGGATTCATTAGGAATGAAGTTAGAATGCTGTTATCGTCCAAAACATGCTCACTATGCACAACACACATCGGGCATAAGCTACGCTGTAGTAGGTCCCGGTACACTCGTTCCGAATCACTGCTAAAGGTTGACAAACTGTCAGGAAATGGTGATGGGCTTCTGATCCATTGTTACATAGTGGCAATCAGGTTGTATCATACCGTGACTATATTTAGTCCTGTTGCACTGCAGGGTATAGCAGTTGGCCAGAAAGCACAGCGTACCGGTAATGTGCGTATATCGCGTGGAGCAGTAGTGACCGATTCAATTGCTATGTGGGCAGATGAAAGGTTTATAGAACAGTTACTCAGATACTGTAAGGATGAGTATAGCGGTATCTGACTATTGAGCTTATCCGACCATAACCTGTTGACCAGTATCCTAGTAAGAGTCTTCCATGCTCCATTTGCTGGTGGATGATATAGAAGAACGTGGATAGAAGGGAGATCGTACTTCGTGAGTATATTACAAGTGTCAGCAAACCAGCTATTCTGATCGTATCCTTTCATAGCAGTCTGCCTCAGAACTACCGAGAAGAGTATGGATTCTTGGTCTGCACAAATGTTCCTTACCAGCGTTAGCTTCTGTATGTGCATACGTGCTTCAATCGGAAGAGTGCCAAGCAGAAGATACGGAGATGGATGGGCTACACGATCTGGAAGGCCCAGGAGTAGTATGTCCGGGATTAAAATGATACCACGTCCCTGAATAACGGGGGAAATCGAGAAATCCGCCTCCCAGGCCCTGAACGTCCATTTAGAGACTAGCATACTCAGTGGTATAGCGCGCATTACAGGGTCTGACTGTCCATTTAGAGACAAGCCTTACTCAGTGGTATACACCATGATTACTGTTGCACAGCTTCGCGCTATGGCAAGGCAATTTGGCCTTAGAGTAGCCTCTAAGGCCAAGAAAGCCGACCTGCTCCAGCTGATCGGACAGGCCCGTGCCGAGGAATTCATTGCTCTACTGAGCCGATCAGTGAAGACGGGACGGTTTCCGGCGACCACCAGAGATAATCCTTTGAATCCCCACAAGAAAGCACAGCGGCGGCGTGAGCTTCATCAGTTGGATGAGGAGGTGACGGCTAGCTTACGAGCCAAAGCTGTAGCGACGCGGATGGCAGACCATCCACTGGAGCGGCTACCTGCCCTACGCAGGATCGCTAAGCGAATGATGAGGGGGCCGAGGGCTGAACCCTTAGCCCGGAGCATGAGGCGAGAGGGTGAGCAGATTCTAAATGAGCGTCTGGGTGAGATGGAAGGGGAGGAGAGAGGAAGACGGACAGTACGCTGGACGTTCTTCCAAGGCCTCAATGGAGACATTACAGGGCAGATCATGGGTAAGATCCAGCAGACTGCCCGGAACGCCTTCTACCTCCGGTATACCCACACCTATCGCATCAAACACATCGAGGATGGTAGGGTGATGCTCTTCCACAAGAACGCTCCAGGGAGTCCGTGGCTGAACACGATGGGAGCAGCTCAGGACTGGGTGGCGGCAAGAGAGCAAGCCCGCCTCGACCCTGACAACATCGACCGCCCCAACACCAAGTGGGCTTTCGTGCGATCAATCAATGTTGTGGTCAAGGCTGTCATCGACCACCAACCTTTGCTCGGGACAGGCCCGCTCCCAAACTGGCTACGACAGAAGAAGAGTATGGCTGCACTTGATACCTACAAGGATAACATGTGTCTCTGGAGATGCCTAGCAGTGCATCAGGGGGCGAGGCCTGATAGAAGTACTGAGCCCACGCGTGAGCTCGCGAGACAGTTCTATGACCTGGACGGGCCTGTGCCTGACATGCCAAAAACCTCTCTGGATCAGCTGGATAAGGTAGAGTTCTTCGCGAAGATCGGGATTCGCGTGTATGAACCAACTGAAGAGGGTACCTGGCACCTGGTCCGGCAAGCGGCCCACTACCACGACACTATGACCATCGGGGTGTACGATCACCACGCCTTCTATATAAAGAACATCTCCAAGCTGGCACATACACTAGTCTGCGGGCACTGTCAGCAGGGGTTTACACAGGCATGCCATCTTCAGCGTCATGCTGACCGTTGTACAGGCGGCATAACAACCGTAGAGTGCCCAGGGGAGAAGGTTGATGCACCGCAGTCTGCGCATGAGAAAGCCTTCTATCCGCCCCAACCCGCCAGTTCAGCGGCTACTCGTTGGGTCACGTATGAGGCAAAAACCCAAGGTATCCACATACACCATGTAGAGTGTGGGCACGGTGGCGAGCGTTGGATCGAGGGGGCTCACGTAGATGGTTATGATCCGACTACCAACACCGTTTACCAGTTCCATGGCTGTTTCTGGCATGGATGCCCTCAGCACCAGCAAGGTGAGGCGGCCGAACAAAAATACCTCAAGACAGTCCGGAGAGAGGAGAAGCTGAGAGCAGCAGGTTACACGCTTGTGGTACAGTGGTAGTGCGGGATAAAACGCTGCCCAAGCATCCCTAAACGAGTTCGGACCATCTCATACCCGTACTTCATCGTCTATGACTTCGAGGCGCTCCTAGATGGCATCAAGACTCATCCTACGGAGACTCTCACGATTGAGAGTAACCACATACCGATCTCTGTGTCAGTCGGCTGCTCCTTGGAAGGCTCCGCCAGTGAGCCCACTCACCTCTGCAATCCTGACCCAGAAGCTCTGATCAAGGCTTTCATGGAGGAGATTACCAGGCGAGCACACAGAATCCGTACAGAAGTCCGGGCACAGTTCATCCCTTCAGACATGGCCAAGCTCCCAAAACGCCAGCAGCGACTGATTACCGAGTGGTGTGACCAAGTCCCGGTGCTGGGCTTCAACTCTGGCCATTATGACCTAAACCTGATCAAGAAGCACTTCGTGGATGAGCTGACCAACACTGGCACAGTGAAAGTCGCCAAGCAAGCTAGTCAGACCATGTTCCTCATGACCCCCGAGCTTAGGTTTCTCGATGTGATTAACTACTTGGGGCCAGGAGTCTCCTACGAGGCATGGATCAAAGCCTATGGATGTACACAGCAGAAGAGCTGGCTCCCATATGAATGGTTCGACACCCCCGAGAAGCTTAATTACCCCGGACTCACCGACTACCCAGCGTGGTGGTCCAAGCTCAAGGGGGGCTACCTCCTGGGGCTATCGGAGTGGAAACAGTGCAAACAGACATTCAGAGACCAAGGCATGCAGACGTTCGCCGACTGGTTGTGGTACTATAACAACATGGATGTCAGTCCATTCATCAAAGCCCTCGAGCGGATGCGGGAGTTCTACATGGAACGAGAAATAGACATCCTCAAGGATGCTGTGTCTCTCCCAGGAGTGTCTCTGCAGTACCTCCTACGCGGAACCGCTCAGCACATGCCGGATGTTAGCCTCTACTCCCCGGGCAAGGAGGCCTACGAGATGCTGAAGGACGCGGTTGTTTGAGGGCCCAGCATCGTGTTCACCAGATAGCACGAGGCAGGTGTGACACACATCCGCCAGAGTGAGCGGGGCTGCCAACGTCTACTCGGCTATGACACAAATGCTCTGTACTTGTCTACGATGGCTAAAGAGATGCCATGTGGTAAGGAGACAGTACGGCAGTGGTCCGGTGCTAGCGACGTAGCCAGATTTAAGAAGGATCTGCTGGCTGACCACTGGTTCGGTTTCGCTGAAGTGGACATAGAGGTTCCTAAGGCCCTGTGGGCGAAGTTCGAGGAAATGCCACCTCTCTTCTACAACAGAGAGATTCCAGCTGAGGCAGTATCTGTTGAGATGCACACATACCTAGAGAAAACAGGTAGGAAACGTCCCACAACCAGTAAACTAGTCGGCGCCCTCTCGGCCAAGAGGAAGCTCTTGTATGCACCATCACTCAAGTGGTACATCGCCCATGGGCTGGAGATTACAGCGGTCTACCGCACCATAGACTACAAGCCGCAGAGACCCTTTGAGTGGTTCGTGAACAATGTTACCGATGCTCGCCGTACAGGAGATGTTGATAAGAGCAAAGCACTCTTGGCAGATCTGTTCAAGCTACTAGGCAACAGTGCCTATGGGAAGCTCATCGAGGCTCTAGAGCGCCACAGCAACACGACCTTCACCAAGGATGAACGAGTGGTAGATAGAGCCCTCCGCAGTGCATGGTTCGAAGATCTCGAGGAGATCGGCGAGTCCTACGAGATCCAGAGACGCAAGGCAAAAATCACCATTCGCCGGCCCTTCCAGGTGGGGATAGCCGTATACGAGCTCGGGAAGCTGCGGATGCTGGAGTTCTACTACGACCTCCTGGATCACTATGTGCCTCGTGACAGCTTCGAGTACCTCCAGATGGACACACACTCTGCGTACATCGCAATAGCTGCCTCCAGCCTCGACGAAGTCATTCGCCCTGAGATGCGAGCAGAGTATGAGGCTCATAAGTGCGAGTGGCTAGCTTGGGACAAGTGGTCTGGACGGACTCCAGGACTGTTCAAGCTCGAGTTCGAAGGCAACCGTGGTATCGCTCTCTGTTCCAAGTGCTACTACGTGGAGTGCCCCGATGGGAAGGTGAAATGCTCAGCCAAAGGTATGTCTAAACGCCAGAACGATGTCTCTTGGCAAAGGTTCTTCAGTGCCCTAAATGGTAGCATGGACAGAGCTACAAACCGAGGCCTACGCATGCGCCACCAGGGCATGGTGACGTATAAACAGGAAAAACTTGGGCTCTCAGCCTACTATGATAAGCGGCATGTGTTGCCAGATGGTGTCCATACCGAACCAATCGAGTACCATATCCCTTAGACACCTGACGACGGTGGTAGCTGTGTGTCTGGAGGGACCACCTGAAGCTCCTCCCGAACAAACGGACGTTTGGGACAGCTCTCCGAGCGTGCCAGATAGTACAGCGTAGGCTGCCCCTCCATCTCGATATACCTGTCAAGTCTGTGGACATCTAGTGACCAGTTAGGATCTGTTGCACGTCGTCGCCCACCTTCCAACTCACCAGGTTCATACAGGTACCGAACCAGAGCATAAGATGGAAGGCACACCTGTTCCTTGTCCGCTCCACCGGAAGGTTGGGCAACAGAGGATCGTTGGATAGCCTCTACTGGCTACTTACCAGTTAACCGTGTTACCTCAGTATTGGATCGCTCTACCACCCGGGGCAAACCTTTCACCCACACCCTGGACCTCTCTCCGGCCTGTGCCTATGAAGCATCGACAGGTCAGAAGACAGCAGAGCTTATAGTAGTAGTGGCAGCTGCAGCGGTCGTGCTCTACGCACGCTCAAGCTGAATACCTGATGTGTTCGATACGAATACCTTAACATAGCCAAAGTAAAGTACCGTCACACCTAATTGGCGAGTCCCAGCTATGAGGTTTCCAATGTTGAAGCTGAGCCGGTTGCCCTGATTAGGTGGGATGTTCCTGCCACCGACGTGGTGACGGCCCTTGAGTGCTGACTCGAGGTCGTCGCTTCCACTGGTTAGTCGCAGAAGTGCGTATGACTTAGTTTTCTGTATACCTATACAGACTACCGTATCAGTGTTCCCGACGAGATCTCGGGCTGGGATGGTACCTCGGATCTCCCGCGGGTCTCCCTTCTCATCGAAGTCTAGGAAGGAGATAAGGGCAACAGTGTCCTCTGAACCGAGGCGTGCCTCGCCCAAGTGAGCAAGATCGCCTAGCTCTTTGCTTTCTAGGTCTGTGAGTGACAGAGTCATAGTGCTATATGCACGGCTTAAACCCACTAGTCATACCCCCAGTGAAATAGTTGGGCATAGGAGGACCACGCAGTCGGCCAAGGGAATAGGTAGCAGTGCTCAGGGTACTGGCCCTCTCTGCAGGGGCACGCCTTGTGGGCGGTCCACCATTCCTGGGCATTGGCAATCCTCAGGCTGCATGCTCGACTATGGACTACACACCACCCTCCAGCCCGCCATGCCTCATATGCTGCAGGGGTCTCGTCATCCATCTCTCACTATTCAGAAGGGTTAAACATAGGCGACGATGATCTCGGCCATTGCACTCGTTGCTAGCCCTAGAACTGCGGCCTCCATTAGTGTAACACGTTCACTCATAATCTTGGCGGCGGCAGTGTAGGCGGCACCACTGAGGGCGATCTTTGGGATGGGGTGAGTTATTCCGAGACAGTGGCCGGCCACCCCACTCACTACGGTAGCGAGGACAGCTGCAGTGGCGGCAGGAAGAACCTCATTTCCCCCTGTCATCTTCACCACAGCCACATTCGCCGCCACGTTACTGGCGACATGGACTGCCAGAGGTTTAGCCTGTGTCAGTAACTTCTGTGTCTTGGTTCGCAGCAGGTTCTCTACCTTCTGAAGACTCATCTGGCTCTCAGGCAGTTGCTTCACGATCTGTACCGTTGACGGCATTGTTTAAACCCTGAGTATACAACGCAGTTAAACGCGTGTGTTCCCTGTCGAGTGAGCTAATAAGATCTTCCCAGTCTGCATCTGCCAGGTGTCCGGGTTTGTACTCAGGAATATTTATCTCTCTATTGAGTCATCTTAAACATGTCCGCGCTATGCGAGAAGTACTATGAGGTCTTCCAGAGGGAGCTGAAGGCCTACGAGAAGAAGACGCCAGATGAGCTCGCTCAGCTCTCTGGTGCTGAGCTGACAGAGGAGCTGACAGCTGTGAAGCTCTATCTAGGATTTGGAAAGGGGCAGATCTGCTTTCTCGAATACCTTATCATGGGTGGGAGTATCGTCGAGCAGCTCCTGCGAACTAAAGGTTTCTACAAGGATCGGGAGTATCTGTCAGATGTGTTCCAGCAGTTGCAGACCTCCATGGCCTCACCTAACTCAGAGCTGAACAAGGCTCTGCGATACTACAAGCTGGAAAAAGGATGCATTGCGGAACCCTCCAGCCCTTGGATGTGCATGTTGGCAGCGTGTATAGGGGCTGTAGGGCAGGCCAAGCTGGCTCAGTGTCTCACTGTGGTCCCAGCCGAGACGGCTGCTACTGACGAGAGTCAGGATAGTCTTATAGCTGATTTGCTATCGGCGAAGTAGGCTGATCCCGAGCACCACGATAGTTAGGCCTGACACCACTCGTAGAGCTGCCACGGGAAGTGGTATCGTGTCGACTGGCTGCAGTGGCGGAGAAGCTGGTTCGACTGGCGTGTCGACTGGCTGCAGTGTCAGGGTTGGAATGACTGTATGGCCCGTATTACGTCTAGGTGTATTGATATCCACGTTGAAACCGAAGTGGACACCGGGAGAACTCCCCTCGACTATCATGTTGTTATAGCCCCTGACTTGGAAGTCCTCGATGTTCACGATCATGTTGCTCGGAATCAACCGTAGGTGTGGTGAAAGAGCAAAGTGAAGTTTGCGATGGGCCTTCTGCAGCCCCTGCTGGAACTTAGCAATAAGACTGCTGGGATCTGCCACGATGATCATATCCTCAACGAGACTGATGAACATGGCCTGGACCTCTGCTCCGCTGACACCATCTATGGAATGACGCAGCTTGGTCTGCGCTGTAAGGAGGCAGTAGCACAGGGCTTCCAGGGACTGGTTGATCCAAACGATCCCTGCCGGTGTGAGGCCCGAAGTGGTGTGTGGGACAAAGTACTTCCACACATCTGGGGAGTCCTGCCTGATTCCGGTGATGTGCATATTCTGCACTATCGCTCCAGGATCGGAGTCTGGATCGAACGAGAATGTCGCTGTCTTCCGATGGCCTACTCGTCGGGATGTTCGATAGGGGAATCCTGAGTAGTCATGTCTCGGGTCACCGTACATAACCCCTAGACCGCTGTTGTCGCCGCCATGCCACCGATAGTCTGGGTGAGCTCTGAACTCTCTCTGTAGTCTGCTGGCCGCTGAGACGCTATGACTGTTGAGCTGTGGGTCGACATCGTTTGTATCAGGGAGGCTTGCACCCAGCTCATGGAGGATTCGTCGCACAGTGAAGTACACGTGGAATCTCAGACAGCTGGCGATGAGCACAGCTTCAGGAGTACCAGAATAGGAGTGAAGCATGGTGGAACTTACTCCACAGCCTGCCGTGGCACACCACACGGCAAAGTTCAGCTGCTGATTCCAGTATGAGAGGCTTGGAGCAGCCATCCAAGTATGAGCTTGCTTCGCATCCTTGATGGTGATGGGGCGGTTCGTCAGTGGTCGTGGGTTGACGGAGAAGCTGATTCGGGCCTGTCCATCCACTGTGATAGAGAAAGGTGTTAGCTCTGGTATATCATCAAGTAGGCCTCTCAGGCCAGTCAAGAGTGTACCCAGGAGGGGCGGTTGGCTCCGGTTGACTGTTGTGAGGTCCCGTGGGAAGGCCATCTATACTGGTGTTCTTAAAGCTAATGCAGCACATTATTTGTAGTCGTCTCGACTCCAGAGACCGGCGAGGTGACCTCGCCGTAACATCTCGTTTTTTAACTCCTCCATATCAACCCACCCGCTGGAGCCTTTGAGGTATTGCTGTCGAACTTTAGGTTTCTCAGTGCGGTACAGGGCTTGGACCTTCAATATATGGCGGTACTCTTCATCGGTGACCTGGCCATCCTCGAGAGCTTTGCTGACAGACTCGTCGATAGTCCGTAGTATACTCTGTGCTAGTGTCACATACTTAGCATGCTTCTCCAACCTCCTTGTGATCTGCCGCTGCCCCACCCCCAAGCCCGTGGCCAAGACAGTGGTGGCTAGTGTCACGCCACCCAGAGGGATGGCGACGAGGGCACCCACCCCTGTAGTGAGACTGGCCACAGCTGCCACACCAGCACTGGCTCCAATCACGCCCGCAGCAGTGGTTGTATGCGCGAGGACGTTGTAGGCTGTCTTATATCGACTGCGCGTTCTGCCGTACTTTTCTGCCTCATGGACGAGATTCTGCCTGATGGTATCTATCTGCTGGAGTCGCCAGCCGTGGATGGTACCGCCCTCGTCAGCAGTCAGGGAGGGGTATAGTTCTGGTTGCTTCCGCCACTCTGATTTTGCCATAGTATATCTGGAGGCTTAAACCGGCATCACCTGCAGAATCTGCTTATGAGTCATAGAAGGGTTCATTTTGGAGAGCCTGGCAAACCCTGCCAGCTTTTTGGTCTTGAGACAGATGGCTCTTAGAACGTGGTCATCCAGCACTATGTCAGGTGCCAGTAGCGTTCTGAGACGTGACATCTGGAACTTCACCTTATGACCAAGATAGTAGGTCCACCGCTGGATGGCTTTCTTGGTCTTACACTTCTGCGCCATCTCCTCTTCCCACTGTATGACCTCTGGCTCATCCTCGTCTGTGAAGACACCTGGCTCATCATCGTAGACATCTGGCTGATCGCCGTCTGTCAAGACTCCTGCATCCCGCTTACTCTCCTGGGCCTGCCAGTAACGGAAATTTCCCCCGTGCCGCATGGCACTGCACGCGTTCTGTTGATACCAGTTCTCCCGCTGTAGGCGCTCTCCTTCTTGTTGACAGATCTGTTGCTGTGCGAGCATCTGTTCGTTTTGTGCAGTGGTCGTGAAGGGGCAACCCTCTTTCTTCAGCATCTCGGCAAAGGTCAGATATTGCTGGTATGATATCATGTTGTCGTCAGGTCAATGAGTAATAAGAGTGTAAACTCTAAATGGGCGTCCGATACCCCATCCGGACGTTAAGACCATGTAATGCGTGCTTGATCAGCTCGTATACCACTGAGTATGCTTGTCTCTAAATGGACGTTCAGACCATGTAATGCGTGCTTGATCAGCTCGTATACCGCTGAGTATGCTTGTCTCTAAATGGACGTTAAGACCATGTAATGTGTGCTTGATCAGCTCGTATACCGCTGAGTATGCTAGTCTCTAAATGGACGTTCAGACCATGTAATGCGTGCTTGATCAGCTCGTATACCGCTGAGTATGCTTGTCTCTAAATGGACGTTAAGACCATGTAATGCGTGCTTGATCAGCTCGTATACCACTGAGTATGCTAGTCTCTAAATGGACGTTCAGACCATGTAATGCGTGCTTGATCAGCTCGTATACCGCTGAGTATGCTTGTCTCTAAATGGACGTTAAGACCATGTAATGCGTGCTTGATCAGCTCGTATACCGCTGAGTATGCTAGTCTCTAAATGGACATTCAGACCATGTAATGCGTGCTTGATCAGCTCGTATACCGCTGAGTATCATTTGCTAAGTAGTATGACCGCGATTAAAATGATACAACGTCCCGGAAAAACGGGGGTAATCGGGAAATTCGCCTCCCGGGTGCTTTCATTATGGGGGTGTGGCGTCGCACTACGTCGCACTACGTCGCACTACGTGCTGGCATAGTGAAGGGGGGCCCTAGATGCGGCAGTTTTTTAGAGGCCTGCGCTACCTGGACCTAAAAACACCCAAAAAATTTGGCCCTCAATTGTTAAGGGCCTGGGAGGCGAATTTCTCGATTTCCCCCGTTATTCAGGGACGTGGTATCATTTTAATCCCGGTCATACTACTCCAGGATTTGTAACAGCAGGCTTATGATAGAACTTGTCAAGGAGTCTCACTTCGGTTTTGTTGAGAATAAGTACATCAATCCCATGTTGCAGAACTGGAAGGATATAGACTTCTATTAGATGCATGCATACCAAGGGTGTTATGCCATTTATCCCGTGAAGCCCTGCACCCATAAGCGAGTAGATAGCTGTAGTATATTCATAGTTCTGTTTCCTAAATTGGATTGTTATTTTATCCATGATCCTAACCATATTATTATTACTATCTGGCAACACTGCTTTGTGTACAATGGTACCAATATGTTCGCCTCCATGTAGAGTTTGGTATGAACAATAAACTACGCCGTATGTCATATATTTAGCCTTCATGTGTTTGAATTACCCATGCAAATATAGATCAAGATATTACAGCTGGCGACGAAGTGGTTTGAAAACTGAATTTGGGGTTTAAAACCTGGAATATGGCATCTGTCGGCAAAATGGGCGAATTCGTGAGTAGCAAAGAAACATTCACATGTTATATAGAACGACTAGGACAGGTTTTTTAAGCGAACGATGTGGTACCAGCTAAGAAAGTGCCTATCCTATTGACAGTTATAGGTGCAGAAACCTACAATTTGTTAAGAAATCTAGTCGCACCAGATTTACCCAACACCAAATCATTTGATGAACTAGTCAAAGAACTGCAAGACTATTTCATGCCAAAACCTTTAGTAATAGCTGAACGTTTCAAGTTTCATAAACGTAGTCAGAAGGAAGGAGAGAGTGTAGTGTGTTATCAAGTAGAACTAAAGAAACTTGCCACGTACTGTGATTTTGGTGATCTCCTGAACCAGGCCATTCGTGACTTGTATGCGGATTGATCGATGAAGCGACGCAGCAAAAGCTCCTGTCCATGTCGGATTTAACACTTCACAAAGCCGTGGAGGTAGCCCAGGCTATGGAGCTTGCTGCGAGAAATACGAGTGAATTTAAACCAGGTCAGTTGGTGAATAAACTGTCTAGAAATAGTTCCAGTAAGCCAGTACCTAGTCATACACAATTCCCGAGAAAGTATTCATCATCAGCATCCAATAAAAACAATCCAAATAAAGCTTGTTATCGTTGTGGGAGTAATCATATGGCCAATTCGTGCCAGTACAAAGAAGAAATGTGCTACCATTGTTCGAAAAAGGGCCATATTTCGAAAATGTGTCGGTCAAAAAGTCTAATTCGAAGCCAAATATAAAATGTGTGATGCAAGAACCTGGATCAGACGAAGATGGAGACATTGGCCTATACTCGGAGGATACGTCGAAATCTAAAGGAACATATCAGGTCGAGGTACATCTAGATGGAAAACCTGTCGTGATGGAAGAAGATACGGGAGCTGCGGTGTCAATAATTCCTGAGAGACTGTATAAGGAGAAGTTTCCAAATTCACATTTAGAGACTGTTTCAATGCAGTTGCATAACTATTCTGGTGACCATGTTCCAGTGTTAGGACAGATCCATGTTATGGTGAATTATGATAGACAAGAACTTCAGTTGCTGGTTATTGTTGCCAGGGGAGATAATCCATCGCTCCTTGGTCGCAAATGGCTTGAAAAGCTCAAGTTGAACTGGTCTAATATTTTCTTGATAGCGGAAAATAAGAACATTGACAGTCTAGTAAGAAAGTTTCCATCAGTGTTTCAGGATGGCGTTGGAACAATAAAGGGATTTAAAGCAGAACTTCGTTTACAGAAAGATGCAAAGCCATATGCCAGCATGGATGGGATATTGGACGCCCATTTAGAGTTTACACTCTTATTACTCATTGACCTGACGACAACATGATATCATACCAGCATTATCTGACCTTGGCCGAGATGATGAAGAAAGCGGTCCCCCCCCCCTTCATGACCCCTGCACAGCTAAAGGCCTTAAACGAACAGAGGCTCGCACAGCAACAAGAAGGGGAGCGACTACAGCAGGAGAACTGGTATCAACAGAACGTGAGCCTTGCAAGGAGGCGAAGGAATAGAGAAAATTTCTGATACTGGCAGGCCCTCCTGGAGGAGAGTAAGCGGGACGCAGGAGTCTTGTCAGACGACGATGAGCCAGATGTCTTCACAGACGAGGATGAGCCAGGTGTCTTCTCAGACGAGGATGAGCCAGATGTCATACAGTGGAGAGAGGAGATGGCGCAGAAGTGTAAGACCAAGAAAGCCATCCAGCGGCGGACCTACTATCTTGGTGATAAGGTGAAGTTCCAGATGTCATGTCTCAGAAAGGTACTGGCACCTAACATAGTGCTGGATGACCACTGTCTAAAAGACGTCTGACTCAACACCAACAAGCTGGTACGGTTCGCCAGGCTCTCCAAAATGAACCCTTCTATGACTCATGAGCAGATTCTGCAGGTGATGCCGTTTAAGCCTCCAGATATACTATGGCAAAATCATGGCGGAAGCAACCAGAACTATACCCCTCCCTGACTGCTGACGAGGGCGGTACCATCCACGGCTGGCGACTCCAGCAGATAGATACTATCAGGCAGAATCTCGTCCGTGAGGCAGAAAAGTACAGCAGAATGCGCAGGTGATATAAGACAGCATACAACATCCTCACGCATACAACCACTGCTGCGGGTGTGATTGGTGCCAGTGCTGTTATGGCAGCTGTGGCCACTCTCACTACAGGGGTGGGTGCCCTCATCGCCATCCCGCTGGGTGGCATAACACTAGCCACCACTGTCTTGGCCACGGGCTTGGGGTGGGGCAGCGGCAGATCACAAGGAGGCTGGAGAAGCATGCTAAGGACGTGACTCTGGCACAGAGTATGCTACGGACTATCGAAGAGTCTGTCAGCAAAGCTCTCGAGGATGGACGGGTCACAGATGAAGAGTACCACCATATATTGAAGGTCCAAGCCATGTACCGCATGGAGAAACCTAAAGTGCGACAGCAATACCTCAAAGGCTCCAGCGGGCGGGTTGACATGGAGGAGCTAAAAAACGAGATGTTACGGCGAGGTCACCTCGCCAGTCTTTGGAGTCGAGATGACTACAAATAGAGTACTGCCTGTACGGTAGCTTTAAGAACACCAGTATAGATAGCCTTCCCACTGAGGTTTACTGGATGATATACCAGAGCTAACACCATTCTCCATCACAGTGGATGGATGGTCCCGGACCAGCTTGTCCGTTAACCCACGACCGCTGGCCAACCACGCCGTCACCATCAAGGATGGGAAACAATCTCATACTTCGATGGCTGCTCCAAGCCTCTCATACTGGAATCAGCAGCTGAACTTTGCCATGTGGTGTGCCATGGCAGGATGTGGAATAAGTTCCACCCTGCTTCACTCCTATTCTGGTACTTCTGAAGCTGTGCTCATTGCCAGCTGTCTCAGATTCCACGTGTACTTCATGGTGCGACGAATCCTCCATGAGCTGGGTGCAAGCCTCCCTGATACAAAAGACTTCGACCCACAGCTCAACAGTCATAGCAACTCAGCGGCCGGCAGACTACAGAGAGAGTTCGGCCCTCACCCAGACTATCGGTGGCATGGTGGGGACAACAGCGGCCTAGGGGTTATGTACAGTGACCCGAGACATGACTTCTCAGGATTCCCCTATTGAACACCATGATGAGTAGGCCGTCGGAAGACAGCGACATTCTCGTTTGATCCAGACTCCGACCCTGGAGTGCTGGTGCAAAATATGCACATCACTGGCTTGCGGCAGGACTATCCAGATGTGTGGAAGTAGTTTGTCCCACACACCACCTCAGGCCTCACACCAGCAAGGATCGTTCGGATCAACCAGTCCCTGGAAGCACTGTGCTACTGCCTCCTTACAGCACAGACCAAGCTGCGTCATTCCATAGATGGTGTCAGCGGAGCAGAGGTCCAGGCCATGTCCATCAGTCTCGTTGAAGATATGATCAGCATGGCAGATCCCAGCAGTCATATTGCTAAGTTCCAACAGGGGTTGCAGAAGGCCCATCGCAAACTTGACTTGGCTATTTCACCACACCTATGGTTGATTCCGAGCAACATGATCGTGAACATCGAGGACCTCCAAGCCAGGGGCTATAACAACATGATAGTCGAGGGGAGTTCCCCCGGTGTCCACTTCGGCTTCAACACTGTTATCAATGCACCTTCGGGATCAGCCTACTCCGCCGCTAGCAAATCAGCTATAAGACCATCCTGACTCTCTACAGTAGCAGTGGGGACCACGGTGAGACACTGAACCAGCTTGGCCTGCCCTAGAGCCCCTATACACGCTGCCAACATGCACATCCAAGGGCTGGATGGTTCCACAGTGCATTCTTTTCCCAGCTTGTAGGTGTAAGCCGTGTATATAGTACTATGACTCTGTCACTCACAGACCTAGAAAACAAAGAGCTAGGCGATCTTGCTCACTTGGGCGAGGCACGCCTCGGTTCAGAGGACACTGTTGCCCCTATCTCCCTCCTAGACTTCGATGAGAAGGGAGATCTGCGGTACCATCCTAGCCCGCGATCTCATCGGGAAAAAAATACGGTAGGACAATCAGCCATTAACATGGCCAAGACTGTATACAAGTGGATGGGTATCAAGGACAGGGCGACCATGTGAGGTATGCTCAGAGTCGATGGGGCTGGAGCCATCAAGGTTATGGCAGAGTCCTATGCACAAGACCTGGTTAAGGATCTCCTGCAATGATGGAGCTCATTCCAACAGGATGGAGAGAATCTCAAGGTAGGCACCATCAGGCTGAGCAAGATACTGTTGATGGCGCAGAGGGTGCTACTGCCAGCCTCCAGCTACCAGCGGTGAAGAAGTCAGGGTTCTTGGTTTGCCGTTTAAGACCTAGACACCATCAGGCTGAGAAAGATCACTGCTGATGGCGCAGAGGGTGCTACCACCAGCCTCCAGCTACCAGAGGTGAAGAAGTCAGGGTTCTTTGGTTTGCCATTTAAGACCACAGGATAGTCATGGCTTCCCGTGCATGTATCATACAGATACTGGATGTACTAGACACTGTGGGTGCTGACACATGCCCTCTACGCTATCTTATCAGCTGCTGCTGGGATTTCATGCTTGATGCCTCCATTGCATCCTTCGTAGCCGCCGGAGGTGCAGAATTCCCCGCTCTACAGGCGAAAGAGCTGGTGTAGGAAGTACTGCTATTTAGTCTCCCAGATATAGATGAGGCTACCGGCAACCAAGTGCTAACCATCCTCCACATGCATGTCTGTACCATTCAACAGTAGGCCGGCTGATGCTGGCCATGTGGTGCTGATCATTACCCCATCAGGACACGGGAAAAACATCTTGCTGTGGGCTCTTCTGGCCGAATATCTACACTCTCAATACATCCTTCTGGTGTCTGACTCCGCCACTGAGGCAGTTGACAGTAATGATCAATGGTACAATGGCCCAATCACCAAGACGCAGAACCTGCAAGCACTGATGGAGAAGCTGCTGGCAGCCCGACTGACAGAACCACTTGTTCTAGTTATCGATGACCCTGCAATGGACCAGAAGACAGTCACCTACCTCAACAACATCAGCAGGCGCATCTGGCACACAAAGATAACTGTAGTAGTATAGCCGGGATTAAACGGATACCACGTCCCTGAATAACGGGGGAAATAAAGAAATTCGCCTCCCAGGCCCTTAACAATTGAGGGCCGCATTTTTTAGGTGTTTTTAGGTCCAGGTAGCGCAGGCCTCTAAAAAACTGCCGCCCCTAGGGGCCCCCCTTCACTACGCCAGCACGTAGTGCGACGCCACACCCCCATAATGAAAGCACCTGGGAGGCGAATTTCCCGATTACCCCCGTTATTCCGGGACGTTGTATCCGTTTAATCCCGGCCATACTACTTAGCACATGGTCTTTACGTCCATTTAGAGACAAGCATACTCAGTGGTATACGAGCTGATCAAGCACGCATTACATGGTCTGAACGTCCAGACAAGCATACTCAGTGGTATACGAGCTGATCAAGCACGCATTACATGGCGTCCATTTAGAGACAAGCATACTCAGCGGTATATGAGCTGATCAAGCACGCATTACATGGTCTGAACGTCCATTTGGAGACAAGCATACTCAGCGGTATACGAGTTGATCAAGCAGACATTACATGGTCTGAACGTCCAGACAAGCATACTCAGCGGTATACGAGCTGATCAAGCACGCATAACATGGTCTGAACGTCCATTTAGAGACAAGCATACTCAGTGGTATACGAGCTGATCAAGCACGCATTAAATGGTCCGAACGCTCATTTAGAGACAAGAATACTCAGCAGTATACGAGCTGATCAAGCACGCATAACATGGTCTGAACGTCCATTTAGAGACAAGCATACGCAGTGGTATACGAGCTGATCAAGCACGCATTACATGGGCTTAACGTCCATTTAGAGACAAGCATACTCAGCGGTATACATGCTGATCAAGCACGCATTACATGGTCTTAACGTCCATTTAGAGACAAGCATACTCAGCGGTATACGAGCTGATCAAGCACGCATTACATGGTCTGAACGTCCATTTAAAGACAAGCATACTCAGCGGTATACGAGCTGATCAAGCACGCATTACATGGTCTGAACGTCCATTTAGAGACAAGCATACTCAGTGGTATAGCATGCATTACATGGTCTTAATGTCCATTTAGAGACAAGCATACTCAGCGGTATACGAGCTGATCAAGCACGCATTACATGGTCTTAACGTCCATTTAGAGACAAGCATACTCAGCGGTATACGAGCTGATCAAGCACGCATTACATGGTCTGAACGCCCATTTAGAGACAAGCATACTCAGTGGTATACACCATGATTACTGTTGCACAGCTTCACGCTATGGCAAGGCAATTTGGCCTTAGAGTAGCCTCTAAGGTCAAGAAAGCCGACCTGCTCCTGCTGATCGGACAGGCCGTGCCGAGGAATTCACTGCTCGACTGAGCCGATCAGTGAAGAAGGGACGGTTTCCCGTGACCACCAGAGATGATCCTTTGAATCCCCACAAGAAAGCGCAGCGGCGGCGGGAGCTTCATCAGTTGGATGAGGAGGTGACGGCTAGCTTACGAGCCAAAGCTGTAGCGACGCGGATGTGGCAGACCATCCACTGGAGCGCCTACCTGCCCTACGCAGGATCGCTAAGCGAATGATGAGGGGGCCGAGGGCTGAACCCTTAGCCCGGAGCATGAGGCGAGAGGGTGAGCAGATTCTCAATGAGCGTCTGGGTGAGATGGAAGATGAGGAAAAAGGAAGACGGACAGTACGCTGGACGTTCTTCCAAGGCCTCAATGGAGACATTACAGGGCAGATCCTGGGTAATATCCAGCAGACTGCCCAGAACGCCTTCTACCTCCGGTATACCCACACCTATCGCATCAAACACATCGAGGATGGTAGGGTGATGCTCTTCCACAAGAATGCTCCATGGAGTCCGTGGCTGAACACGATAGGAGCAGCTCAGGACTGGGTGGCGGCAAGAGAGCAAGCCCGCCTCGACCCCGACAATATCGACCGCCCCAACACCAAGTGGGCTTTCGTCCGATCCATCAACGTTGTGGTCAAGGCTGTCATCGACCACCAACCTTTGCTCGGGACAGGACCGCTCCCAGTCTGGCTACGACATAAGATGAGTCTGGTGGCACTTGACACCTACAAGGATAACATGTGTCTCTGGAGGTGCCTAGCAGTGTATCAGGGGGCGAGACCCGATAGAAGTACCGCTCCTGCCCGAGAACTTGCTAGACAGTTCTACGGTCTCGCCGGTGGATGACGTGTCAAAAACCTCTCTGGATCAGCTGGATAAGGTAGAGTTCTTCGCGAAGATCGGGATTCGCGTGTATGAACCAACTGAAGAGGGCACCTGGCACCTGATCCGGCAAGCGGCCCACTACCACGACACTATGACCATCGGGGTGTACGATCACCATGCCTTCTATATAAAGAACGTCTCCAAGCTGGCACATACACTAGTCTGCGGGCACTGTCAGCAGGGGTTTACACAGGCATGCCATCTTCAGCGTCCTGCTGACCGTTGTACAGGCGGCATAACAACCATAGAGTGCCCTGGGGAGAAGGTTGATGCACCGCAGTCTGCGCATGAGAAAGCCTTCTATCCACCCCAACCAGCCAGTTCAGCGGCTACTCGTTGGGTCACGTATGAGGCGAAAACCCAAGGTATCCACATACACCATGTAGAGTGTGGGCATGGGGGCGAGCGTTGGATCGAGGGGGGTCCCGTAGATGGTTATGATCCGACTACCAACACCGTTTACCAGTTCCATGGCTGTTTCTGGCATGGATGCCCTCGGCACCAGCGAGGTGAGGATGCCGAACGTCGGCACATCAAGACAGTCCAGACAGAGGAGAAGCTGAGAGCAGCTGGATACACGCTTGTGGTACAGTGGGAGTGCGGGATAAAACGCTGCCCAAGCATCCCTAAACGAGTTCGGACCGTCTCATACCCGTACGTCATCGTCTATGACTTCAAGGCGCTCCTAGATGGCGTCAATACTCATCCTACGGAGACTCTCACGATTGAGAGTAACCACATACCGATCTCTGTGTCAGTCGGCTGCTCCTTGGAAGGCTCCGCCAGTGAGCCCACTCACCTCTGCAATCCTGACCCAGAAGCTCTGATCAAGGCTTTCATGGTGGAGATTACCAGGAGAGCACACAGAATCCGTACAGAAGTCCGGGCACAGTTCATCCCTTCAGACATGGACAAGCTCCCAAAACGCCAGCAGCGACTGGTTACCGAGTGGTGTGACCAAGTCCCGGTGCTGGGCTTCAACTCTGGCCGTTATGACCTAAACCTGATCAAGAAGCACTTCGTGGATGAGCTGACCCACACTGGCACAGTGAACGTCGCCAAGCAAGCTAGTAAGACCATGTTCCTCATGACCCCCGAGCTTAGGTTTCTCGATGTGATTAACTACTTGCGGCCAGGAGTCTCCTACGAGGCATGGATCAAAGCCTATGGATGTACACAGCAGAAGAGCTGGCTCCCGTATGAATGGTTCGACACCCCCGAGAAGCTTAATTACCCCGGACTCCCCGACTACCCAGCGTGGTGGTCTAAGCTCAAAGGTGGCTACCTCCTGGGGCTATCGGAGTGGAAACAGTGCAAACAGACATTTAGCTCTCGCGGCATGAGGACGTTCGCCGACTGGTTGCGATACTACAACAACCTGGATGTAAGTCTATTCAGCGAAGCCCTCGAGTGGATGTGGGAGTTCTACACGGAACGAGAAGTAGACATCCTCAAGGATGCTGTGTCTCTCCCAGGAGTGTCTCTGCAGTACCTTTTACGTGGAACTGCTCAGCACATGCCGGGTGTTAGCCTCTACTCCCCGGGCAAGGAGGCCTACGATATGCTGAAGGACGCGGTTGTTGGAGGGCCCAGCATCGTGTTCACCAGATACCACGAGGCAGGTGTGACCTGCATCCGCCAGAGTGAGCGGGTCTGCCAACGTCTACTCGGCTATGACGCAAATGCTCTGTACTTGTCTACGATGGCTAAAGAGATGCCATGTGGTAAGGAGACAGTACGGCAGTGGTCCGGTGCTAACGATGTAACACGATTTAAGAAGGATCTGCTGGCCGACAACTGGTTCGGGTTCGCCGAAGTGGACATAGAGGTTCCTAAGGCCCTGTGGGCGAAGTTCGAGGAAATGCCACCTCTCTTCTACAACAGAGAGATTCCAGCTGAGGCAGTATCTGTTGAGATGCACACATACCTAGAGAAAACAGGTAGGAAACGTCCCACAACCAGTAAACTAGTCGGCGCCCTCTCGGCCAAGAGGAAGCTCTTGTATGCACCATCACTCAAGTGGTACCTCGCCCATGGGCTGGAGATTACAGTGGTCTACCGCACCATAGACTACAAGCCCCAGCGCCCGTTCGAGTGGTTCATGAATAATGTTACCGATGCTCGCCATACAGGAGATGTTGATAAGAGCAAAGCCCTCTTGGCAGGTCTGTTCAAGCTACTAGGCAACAGTGCCTATGGGAAGCTCATCGAGGCTCTAGAGCGCCACAGCAACACGACCGTCACCAAGGATGAACGAGTGGTAGATAGAGCCCTCCGCAGTGCATGGTTCGAAGATCTCGAGGAGATCGGCGAGTCCTACGAGATCCAGAGACGCAAGGCAAAAATCACCATTCGCCGGCCCTTCCAGGTGGGGATAGCCATATACGAGCTCGCGAAGCTGCGGATGCTGGAGTTCTACTATGACTTCCTGGATCACTATGTGCCTCGTGACAGCTTTGAGTACCTCCAGATGGACACAGACTCTGCATACATCGCAATAGCTGCCTCCAGCCTCGACGAAGTCATTCGCCCTGAGATGCGAGCAGAGTATGAGGCTCATAAGTGGGAGTGGCTAGCTTGGGACAAGTGGTCTGGACGGACTCCGGGACTGTTCAAGCTCGAGTTCGAAGGCAACCGTGGTATCGCTCTCTGTTCCAAGTGCTACTACGTGGAGAGCCCCGAGGGGAAGGTGAAATGCTCAGCCAAAGGTATGTCTAAATGCCAGAACGATGTCTCTTGGCAAAGGTTCTTCAGTGCCCTAAACGGTAGCATGGACAGAGCTACAAACCGAGGCCTACGCATGCGCAACCAGGGCATGGTGACGTATGAACAGGAAAAACTCGGGCTCTCAGCCTACTACGATAAGCGGCATGTGTTGCCAGATGGTGTCCATACCAAACCAATCGAGTACTATATCCCTTAGACACCTGACGACGGTGGTAGCTGTGTGTCTGGAGGGACCACCCTGAAGCTCCTCCCGAACAAACGGACGTTTGGGACAGCTCTCCGAGCGTGCCAGATAGTACAGCGTAGGCTGCCCCTCCATCTCAACATACCTGTCAAGTCTGTGGACATCTAGCGACCAGTTAGGATCTGTTGCACGTCGTCGCCCACCTTCCAACTCACCAGGTTCATACAGGTACCGAACCAGAGCATAAGATGGCACCTGTTCCTTGTCCGCTCCTCCGGAAGGTTGGGCAACAGAGGATCGTTGGATAGCCTCTACTGGCTTCTTACCAGTTAACCGAGTTACCTCAGTATTGGATTGCTCTACCACCCGGGGCAAACCTTTCACCCACACCCTGGACCTCTCTCCGGCCTGTGCCATTTCCTGGGCGTATTGGTGTGGGAACAGTCTCTCTGCCAGTGTCCGATTCCACCGCTCGACGATTGTCTGGGCACGGTGGTGACCAACTTCACCTCGTCTAATTGCCACACCATGTTTCCGCATGAGGGCCGCGGTCTCGCCTCTGAACTCCTTACCCTTATCCACCTGCAACAATTCTGGCCACTGGAGGGGATTTTCCGGATCCTCGTAGACACCCTGGAATGCCTGGGCCACCTGGCCAGCTGACTTGTCTGTGAGCGGTGTTGCAGCCTTGTACCTGCTGGCGACATCGACGATGGTGAGGGCATACTTGTAGGTCTTACGACCAACCGAGTCGTGTGGAAGGAATAGAACATCTGCCTGGTGAACTCTATTCGGGACAGTTTCACCGAAATGGGCATACCTGATGTGCCATGGACGAGGTTTGTATATCTGCCACATCGCCTGGCGGCTGAGCCACTGGCTAATTGTCTCCAAGGTGAAGTTGTGGCCCGTGCGACGTACAGCCTCGAGTAGTTGGTGGGGCTCACGGTAATATCCACCAGGCTGATAGTAGAGTTCCTCAAGAAAGACCCCAGATTTCATCACTGACGTCCACTCCCGTCCTGTCATGCACGGTCTGGGTGAGGGTATCACTGACGTCCACTCCCGTCCTGTCACGCACAGCCTGGGCGAACTCTACACAGACGAACAGACGGCCGTTGTGCATTCGACTATCACTGAAGACCTCCTCAAACACCCCTGTACACCAGCGTCTAGTCTCTGCTGGATCTTCGCTGAGCGGTAGCTTATCGACTAACCCTCGGAAGTTAAGTGTCTTGACTAGGTCATACAGAGACGCCATCCTTATATAGTACGTCTTAAATGTTCGGCGGCCCAGATGGCCGCAAGTCCCATGGCAACATACGGTAGCCAAGGGCCTGTGACTCCGAAGAACATACCTACTCCTGAGGCGATGGCTGGTATGGCTTCAGAAATCTTCTCCACACCCTGGAGAGCATTGTTGGCGATCTTGCGGACCGTCTCGCCCGCCTTCGTTGTGAACAGAGCGATCAGAGCCCCAACTGCTGCCAGCGGACCGATAGAACCTTTTACATAAGTGCGATAGATTCCTTTTGCTCTGTGTATTAGTTTGAGGGATTCAGGCTCATCACCCACGGTCTCCGCTACATCGTAGTCGTCTGCATCCTCCTCATCATAGTCCTCCTCATCTATATCCTCGACTGGATCTTCATAAGCCTCTGGTTCATACATATCCGTATATAGTAGCTTTAAACTGTAGTCTATAGCATGGCCTCCGCAATCTTGAATGCGGGCGTGTTTGCCTTAGCGAACTGGGGACTCAGCTTCGCCGACAAGAAGGCGGCAGAGGTCGAGCGTGAGCGTCATAACCAGGCGATGGAGAAGCTGTCTACGGAGAAGTTTGAGTACAGCAAAGCCCTCGAGCATATGCGCCAGAGGGAGGCACGCCGACGATAACTCCGAGCTCAGGCCAACCAGAGCCTCAAAGAGGCAGATGAGAGTCTCGATGAGTACTACGAGGCCGTATCTGAGCCAACGCTCGACTATGAAGCATCGACAGGTCAGAAGACAGCAGAGCTTATAGTAGTAGTGGCAGCTGCAGCGGTGACGACAGTGGTCGTGCTCTACGCACGCTCAAGCTGAATACCTGATGTGTTCGATACGAATACCTTAACATAGCCAAAGTAAAGTACCGTCACACCTAATTGGCGAGTCCCAGCTATGAGGTTTCCAATGTTGAAGCTGAGCCGGTTGCCCTGATTAGGTGGGATGTTCCTGCGACCGACGTGGTGACGGCCCTTGAGTGCTGACTCGTCGCTTCCACTGGTTAGTCGCAGAAGTGCGTATGACTTAGTTTTCTGTCTGTAGAGTTGGCAGTCAGCCAGCTCACGTACCTCACCAAGAACATTGGTCCCAGCAACCACAAGTTTGAAGTCGTCCAGCTTACCCACCTCCTGGATGGCGACTCCCTTCTGAACCAGGACCGCAACAGTGACACAGTCCCATGCACCACGATGCAATGTCAGCTCTACCTCTTGGTTAGCTGTGGCTTGGACCTGCTGGTTTTCTCGCTCCACATGCACGATCCGCTGTTTGGATCCCGTTTGCTTCAGTTCCTGGTCATTCTCGTCATGCCAGACATGAAGTCTTGGAGCATTCATCGACACATCTGCGAGAGGCTCAGTGTACACCCGGAGGAACAACCTATCCTGCATGGCAGCTGGATTCACGTGTGTGTTCTCGAGGAGGGTGAAGAGTGGAACTGCCACAGGCTTCTCGACACCTACCAGTAGTTCGAATGCCGTGAACCCCTCACCCACAGCGTAGTACCCCTTTCCCTTCGCATAGAAGGTTGGGTCACGAGCCAGCGGACCTAGGACTCGGTACTCATCGTTCACATAGGTGGTGTCCAAGGTGCTGTTGCTCTGTACGATCTCCCACCTGTTCAGAACCTGCGGGAGCTCTACCGTCTGTTCTGTTGTGCTCTGAAGCTTGAACTCGAGTGTCATGCTCTTGATCTCGTGGATCTGTGCCGAGATTGCAAAGTCAATGTACTTCCCAGCAGCGGACAACGGGTTATCATCGTGTATACTGGGTCGAATGACCATCAGACAGTCCTTCCGGGGATCAGTACAGTGCGATGTCGCGGGTTCAACGGCCCCATCTGGATGTTGCACATACTGCAGCATGTTTAAGGCCTGGGTATATAGAGGGGTTAAACGGCTGCCATGTTTGGTAAAGTTCTCCAGCAGATTATCTTTGGGCAGCAGGCCAAGTCGGCATGACAGCCGCGACGTGCACTGTCCCACAGTGACAGGGTCCGAGGCCTGCTTCGTGACATCAACATTATCCATGAGCGAGTCAAGGTTACACCGCCGACGGATGCGGAGATACTGGCCGCCATAGAGGAAGGAGCGCCAGCTCGTAGTACAAAAGAACTCCTGACTCGGATACTCTACCGGAAGTTTGACAGCACCCAGGGCAGGACACTCGACCTACCTGTGGGCCAAACCAACAGTCCTGTTATTTTAGCTCTCCAAAAGGCGAGGGTCGACCCCAAAGATCTACTAACGGTCGGGAAGTGGGCTGCCGTATTTAGCCTACATAGCCAGGAAGAGCGAGAGATGCTGGATAGCCTCCAGTCTGGGGCAAATAACTACTTCAGGGAGGAGGTCAGTGCCGCTGTAGCGGAGAGCCATGACACCGGTCATGCAAAAGGTACTCAAGAGGGGTTCACTGTTGGCAGCAAGGAGGCTGTTGAGCATATCTTCAATGAAAGAGGGCGTAGGAGATTGGCCAAGAATCTGTCAGCATTTCTGAAATTCCCAGATAACTACCAGGACTACCTCATCAAAACAGCTCGCAAGTCAGATGCTCATCGCGCATGGAAAAAGTGGGTCTTCCGTGAGAAGTTCCAGACGAAGAGAGTCCTACCATCTGACCCTCGGTGGATAGAGTTTCAGCGACAGGCTTATGACGAAACTGACGAAGTTCCTCAAGCTTCTGGCGAGTTCCTCAAGCTTCTGACGAAGTTCCTCCTGGCTTCTGGCGAAGTTCCTCAAGCTTCTGACGAAGTTCCTCAAGCTTCTGGCGAAGTTCCTCAAGCTTCTGACGAAGTTCCTCCAGGCTTCTGACGAAGTTCCTCAAGCTTATGACGAAGTTCCTCCAGGCTTCTGACGACGTTCCTCACGCTTATGACGAAGTTCCTCAGGCTTCTGTCGAAGTTCCTCGAGCTTCTAACGAAGTTCCTCAAGCTTCTGACGAAGTTCCTCAAGCTTCTGACGAAGTTCCTCAAGCTTCTGGCGAAGTTCCTCAAGCTTCTGACGAAGTTCCTCCAGGCTTCTGACGAAGTTCCTCAAGCTTATGACGAAGTTCCTCCAGGCTTCTGACGATGTTCCTCAAGCTTCTGACGAAGTTCCTCCAGGCTTCTGACCAAGTTCCTCAAGCTTCTAACGAAGTAGCGGAGACTGCGCAGCCTGAACGAAAAAAGTTGCAACCGCGGACAGTCTGTCAGCGATGACGCGTAGAGCAGGCTAGTTTCCTGGCTGGATTCAGCTTGTAGGTGAAGGTCTGCGCCTTTTCCAGAGAGGGCTTGAAGTGTGACAGCTCACCTGTCTCCTTGTTGCTGAAGATGAAGCGGCACATCTCAGCTGCCCTCTGTACACCTGCGATAAAGTCCCCTTTTGGCTCCTTGAGGGTTAAGCTGTCGTATATGGTCTCGAGCAGGGCACGTCCACACTTGGAGCTGAAGTATAGCAACCGGGCATTGTGGTGGATGTCTGGTGAGATCTCGCGGGTGTACTTCTGAAAGAGGATGAAGACAGTTATCTTTGTGTGCCGGATGCGCCTGGTGATGGTGATGTCGTCATAAGCGAGGTGACTGTCTTCTGGTCCATTGCAGGGTCATCGATAACTAGAACAAGTGGTTCTGTCAGTCGGGCTGCCAGCAGCTTCTCCATCAGGGCTTGCAGGTTCTGTGTCTTGGTGATTGGACCATTGTACCATTGATCATTACTGTCAACCGCCTCAGCTGCGGAGTCAGACACCAGAAGGATGTATTGAGAGTGTAGATGTTCGGCCAGGAGAGCCCGCAGCAAGATGTTTTTCCCGTGGCCTGTCAGGGCAATGATCAGCACCACCTGGCCAGCATCGCCTGGCCTACTGTCGAATGGTACAGACATGTGCGCGAAGGATGGTTAGCACTTGGTCGGCGGTAGCCTCGTCTATATCTGGGAGACTAAACGGCAGTACTTCCTGCACCAGCTTTTGCGCCTGCTGTGTGGGTAGCGTTGTACCTCCGGCGGATACGAAGGATGCGATGGAGGCGTCAAGCATGAAATCCCAGCAGCAGCTGAGAAGATAGCGTAGAGGGCCTGTGTCAGCACCCACAGTGTCTAGCACATCCAGTATCTGTACGATACATGCACGGGAAGTCATGACTATTATGTGAGCTTAAATGGCAAACCAAAGAACCCTGACTTCTTCACCTCTGGTAGCTGGAGGCTGCCAGTAGCACCTTTTTTGCCATCGATCATGATATTGCTCAGGCTGATGGTGCCTATCCTGAGATTCTCTCCGTCTTGTTGGAAAGAGCTCCGGGGTTTCAGGAGATCCTTAACCAGGTCTTGTGCATAGGACTCAGCCATAACCTTGATGGCACCAGCCTCGTCGACTCTGAGCATACCCCGCATCGTTGCCCTGTCTTTGATGCCCATCCCCTTGTATACAGTCTTGGCCTTGTTAATGGCCGATTGTCCTACCATATCAGTGTTCCCGACGAGATCTCGGGCTGGGATGGTACCTCGGATCTCCCGCGGGTCTCCCTTCTCATCGAAGTCTAGGAAGGAGATAGGGGCAACAGTGTCCTCTGAACCGAGGGGTGCCTCGCCCAAGTGAGCAAGATCGCCTAGCTCTTTGCTTTCTAGGTCTGTGAGTGACAGAGTCATAGTGCTATATGCACGGCTTAAACCCACTAGTCATACCCCCAGTGAAATAGTTGGGCATAGGAGGACCACGCAGTCGGCCAAGGGAATAGGTAGCAGTGCTCAGGGTACTGGCCCTCTCTGCAGGGGCACGCCTTGTGGGCGGCCCACCATTCCTGGGCATTGGCAATCCTCAGGCCGCATGCTCGACTATGGACTACACACCACCCTCCAGCCCGCCATGCCTCATATGCTGTAGGGGTCTCGTCATCCATCTCTCACTATTCAGAAGGGTTAAACATAGGCGACGATGATCTCGGCCATTGCACTCGTTGCTAGCCCTAGAACCGCGGCCTCCATTAATGTAACATGTTCACCCATGATCTTGGCGGCGGCAGTGTAGGTGGCACCACTGAGGGCGATCTTTGGGATGGGGTGAGTTATTCCGAGACAGTGGCCGGCCACCCCACTCACTACGGTAGCGAGGACAGCTGCAGTGGTGGCAGGAAGAACCTCATTTCCCCCTGTCATCTTCACCACAGCCACATTCGCCGCCACGTTACTGGCGACATGGACTGCCAGAGGTTTAGCCTGTGTCAGTAACTTCTGTGTCTTGGTTCGCAGCAGGTTCTCTACCTTCTGAAGACTCATCTGGCTCTCGGGCAGTTGCTTCACGATCTGTACCGTTGACGGCATTGTTTAAACCCTGAGTATACAACGCAGTTAAACGCCTGTGTTCCCTGTCGAGTGAGCTAATAAGATCTTCCCAGTCTGCATCTGCCAGGTGTCCGGGTTTGTACTCAGGAATATTCATCTCTCTATTGAGCCATCTTAAACATGTCCGCGCTATGCGAGAAGTACTATGAGGTCTTCCAGAGGGAGCTGAAGGCCTACAAGAAGAAGACGCCAGATGAGCTCGCTCAGCTCTCTGGTGCTGAGCTGACAGAGGAGCTGACAGCTGTGAAGCTCTATCTAGGATTTGGAAAGGGGCAGATCTGCTTCCTCGAATACCTTATCATGGGTGGGAGTATCGCCGAGCAGCTCCTGTGAACTAAAGGTTTCTACAAGGATTGGGAGTATCTGTCAGATGTGTTCCAGCAGTTGCAGACCTCCATGGCCTCACCTAACTCAGAGCTGAACAAGGCTCTGCGATACTACAAGCTGGAAAAAGGATGCACTGCGGAACCCTCCAGCCCTTGGATGTGCTTGTTGGCAGCGTGTATAGGGGCTGTAGGGCAGGCCAAGCTGGCTCAGTGTCTCACTGTGGTCCCAGCCGAGACTGACGAGATAGCTGATTTGCTAGCGGCGGAGTAGGCTGATCCCAAGCACCACGATAGTTAGGCCCGACACCACTCGTAGCGCTGCCACGGGAAGTGGTGTCGTGGCGACTGGCTGCAGTGGTGGGGTTGGCGCTGCCATGGGAAGCGCCGTGTCGACTGGCTGCAGTGTCGGAATGACTGTATGGCCCGTATTACGTCTAGGTGTGTTGATATCCGCGTTGAAACCGAAGTGGACACCGGGAGAACTCCCATCGACTATCATGTTGTTATAGCCCCTGACTTGGAGGTCCTCGATGTTCACGATCATGTTGCTCGGAATCAACCATAGGTGTGGTGAAAGAGCAAAGTCAAGTTTGCGATGGGCCTTCTGCAGCCCCTGCTGGAACTTACCAATAAGACTGCTGGGATCTGCCACGATGATCATATCCTCAACGAGACTGATGAACATGGCCTGGACCTCTGCTCCGCTGACACCATCTATGGAATGACGCAGCTTGGTCTGCGCTGTAAGGAGGCAGTAGCACAGGGCTTCCAGGGACTGGTTGATCCGAACGATCCCTGCTGGTGTGAGGCCCGAGGTGGTGTGTGGGACAAAGTACTTCCACGCATCTGGGGAGTCCTGCCTGATTCCGGTGATGTGCATATTCTGCACTATCGCTCCAGGATCGGAGTCTGGATCGAACGAGAATGTCGCTGTCTTCCGTCGGCCTACTCGTCGGGGTGTTCGATAGGGGAATCCTGAGTAGTCACGTCCCGGGCCACCGTACATAACCCCTAGACCGTGGTTGTCGCCGCCATGCCACCGATAGTCTGGGTGAGCTCTGAACTCTCTCTGTAGTCTGCTGGCCGCTGAGACGCTATGACTGTTGAGCTGTGGATCGAAGTCGTTTGTATCAGGGAGGCTTGCACCCAGCTCATGGAGGATTCGTCGCACAGTGAAGTACACGTGGAATCTCAGACAGCTGGCGATGAGCACAGCTTCAGGAGTACCAGAATAGGGGTGAAGCATGGTGGAACTTACTCCACAGCCCGCCGTGGCACACCACACGGCAAAGTTCAGCTGCTGATTCCAGTATGAGAGGCTTGGAGCAGCCATCCAAGTATGAGCTTGCTTCGCATCCTTGATGGTGATGGGGCGGTTCGTCAGTGGTCGTGGGTTGACGGAGAAGCTGATTCGGGCCCGTCCATCCACTGTGATAGAGAAAGGTGTTAGCTCTGGTATATCATCAAGAAGGCCTCTCAGGCCAGTCAAGAGTGTACCCAGGAGGGGTGGTTGGCTCCGGTTGACTGTCGTGAGGTCCCGTGGGAAGGCCATCTATACTGGTGTTCTTAAAGCTAATGCAGCACATTATTTGTAGTCGCTCCAGAGACCGGCGAGGTGACCTCGCCGTAACATCTCGTTTTTTAACTCCTCCATATCAACCCGCCCGCTGGAGCCTTTGAGGTATTGCTGTCGAACTTTAAGTTTCTCAGTGCGGTACAGGGCTTGGACCTTCATTATATGGTGGTACTCTTCATCGGTGACCTGGCCATCCTCGAGAGCTTTGCTGACAGACTCGTCGATAGTCCGTAGCATACTCTGTGCTAGTGTCACATACTTAGCATGCTTCTCCAACATCCTTGTGATCTGCCGCTGCCACACCCCCAAGCCCGTGGCCAAGACAGTGGTGGCTAGTGTCACGCCACCCATAGGGATGGCGACGAGGGCACCCACCCTTGTAGCGAGAGTGGCCACAGCTGCCACACCAGCGCTGGCTCCAATCACGCCCGCAGCAGTGGTTGTATGTGCGAGGACGTTGTAGGCTGTCTTATATCGACTGCACGTTCTGCCGTACTTTTCTGCCTCATGGACGAGATTCTGCCTGATGGTATCTATCTGCTGGAGTCGCCAGCCGTGGATTGTACCGCCCTCGTCAGCAGTCAGGGAGGGGTATAGTTCTGGTTGCTTCCGCCACTCTGATTTTGCCATAGTATACCTGGGGCGTAAACCGACATCACCTGCAGAATCTGCTTATGAGACATAGAAGGGTTCATTTTGGAGAGTCTGGCAAACCCTGCCAGCTTTTCGATCTTGAGACAGATGGCTCTTAGAACGTGGTCATCCAGCACTATGTCGGGTGCCAGTAGCGTTCTGAGACGTGACATCTGGAACTTCACCTTATCACCAAGATAGTAGGTCCGCCGCTGGATGGCTTTCTTGATCTTACACTTCCGCGCCATCTCCTCTTCCCACTGTATGACCTCTGGCTCATCCTCGTCCGTGAAGACACCTGGCTCATCGTCGTAGACATCTGGCCGATCGTCGTCTGTCAAGACTCCTGCATCCCGCTTACTCTCCTCCAGGAGGGCCTGCCAGTATCGGAAATTTCCCCCGTGCCTCCTTGCCCTGCGCATGTTCTGTTGATACCAGTTCTCCCGCTGTAGGCGCTCTCCTTCTTATTGACAGATCTGTTGCTGTGCGAGCATCTGTTCGTTTTGTGCAGTGGTCATGAAGGGGCAACCCTCTATCGGGTTCATCATCTCGGCAAAGGCCAGATATTGCTGGTATGATATCATGTCAGGTCAATGAGTAATAAGAGTGTAAACTCTAAATGGGCGTCCGATATCCCATCCGTGCTGGCGTATATGTTAATGGAGGGCTTGTCAAACAGGTGATTTACAGGTGTGAACAGGCTAGGACTGATAGCTTTCCATAGGTTGTTGTTGGCACCTGGGAGATACTCTATCACATCCCGGCCGACTTCTACCAGTGAGCTGCTGTGTGCACGGCCCGGAGGTTGATGCAGCACATCGGCGTGTATGTATGTTGTGCCCCGCTGGGGCACCTCGAAGAGGACCCATTCTACACGGTACTGTACCACCCGTCTCCCCTCTAGAGAGGGTGAGATTATGTTCTCACCACCGGAGAGCAGCAGTCGGACCAAAGCTCAAAGGCATTCTCCCTCCACCCCATTGGGGGTGATGGGGTGGAGATGCTCACAGACCTCAAGGATGTGTCGAAAGGGCGCCTGGGTCGCGACATAGATGGCCACAAGATCGTGTTTCGGTACGATTTCCCGAAGAGGAAGTACGTCCTCGAGCCGTTGATTGAGCTCTCGGATACAGAGGTGGCAGACCACAACACCCTAAATAACGACATCGGCTTTCACCTGGTCAAACCCTATTCGAGCGGTGCCCCGCCGTTGGTCCGTGATGGCCTGCTATTGACCATGGCAAAAAATCTGCAGTTCATGTTTGAGAAGAAAGAAGTGTGGTACCGCGCCAGACCTGGGGGTAACTGGCAACCATGGTTGCCCCTATATAGGCCTCCTGCACTCATTGACATAGAGGTTACTCCCATCTCCACTGTTGTGGAAAAGGATGGGACAGTTCGAAAGCTCTACAATCGGGGATCATCCTTCCTCACCTACATAGGTGAAGGTGTCTCCCTGACGAGGGTGGGTCACCGGATTGGGGTTACAGGTGGAAAGCTCCTGCTGCGTCGTCCATTCGATGGACCAGAAGAAGCTGTCCAGGAGGGCACCCTATGGGTCGATGGGGTGTCACATGTCTCCAAAGCCAAGAGTGCTGTTAAACTGCTTCAGCGAGTGGGACTCATTAGCCCGCAAACAACTCATATAGTCCTAGAGCTACGTTTCTTAGCCGGCGGCAGAGTGAAGCAGCTAGCCCCTGCCCCTGAGGGGATGAAGATCACTATCGATCCGGATGGAGCAGGGCTCGATCTGGCACAGATATTTCTCGAGGGGTTCACTCTGTTCAGTTTAACTCTTCATATATAGCCATGCTTCTCATCGTATTGCTCGTGCTGGCATCTACAGCAGTGGCGCTGATAAGACCATGTAATGCGCGCTTGATCAGCTCGTATACCGCTGAGTGTGCTTGTCTCTAAATGGACGCCATGTAATGCGTGCTTTATTAGCTCGTATACCACTGAGCATGCTTGTCTGGACGTTCAGACCCTGTAATGTGGGCTTGATCAGCTCGTATACCGCTGAGTATGCTAGTCTCTAAATGGACGTTACGACCATGTGCTAAGTAGTATAGCCGGGATTAAACGGATACAACGTCCCGGAATAACGGGGGTAATCTGGAAATTCGCCTCCCGGGTGCTTTCATTATGGGGGTGTGGCGTCGCACTACGTGCTGGCATAGTGAAGGGGGCCCCTAGGGGCGGCAGTTTTTTAGAGGCCTGCGCTACCTGGACCTAAAAACACCTAAAAAATGTGGCCCTCAATTGTTAAGGGCCTGGGAGGCGAATTTCTCGATTTCCCCCATTATTCGGGGACGTGGTATCCGTTTAATCCCGGCTATACTACTACTGTCTTCATCCTCTTTCAGAAGTACACCCGCAAGATCTCCCCAGACATCCGCCACAATGCCCGGTTGCTATACTTCAGCTCCAAGTGTGGACGTGCCCTGCTCGAGGCCATATACGACAACCTAACCCACAAGGAGACCAAAGGGGACTTTATCGCAGGTGTACAGAGGGCAGCTGATCTGTACCGCTTCATCTTCAACAACAAGGAGACAGGTGAGCCGTCACACTTCAAGCCCTCTCTGGAAAAGGTGCAGACCTTCACCTACAAGCTGAATCCATCCTGGAAACTAGCCTGCTCTTCGCGTCATCACTGACAGACCGTCGGCCGCAACTTTTTTCATTCATCAGAAGGCTAAGGAACTTCGTCCGTCTCCGCTACTTCGTCAGATGCTTGAGGGCCTTCGTCAGAAGCTGGAGGAACTTCGTCAGAAGCTTGAGGAACTTCGTCAGTTTTGTCAGAAGCCTGTCGCTGAAACTCTATCCACTGATGGTCAGATGGTAGGACTCTCTTCTTCTGGAACTTCTCACGGAAGTTCCACTTTGTCCATGCGTGATGAGCATCTGACTTGCGAGCGGATTTGATGAGGTAGTCCTGGTAGTTATCTGGGAATTTCAGAAATGCTGACAGATTACTGGCCAATCTCCTGCGCCCTCTTTCGTTGAAGATGTGCTCAACAGCCTCCTTGCGGCCAACAGTGAGCCCCTTCTGAGTACCTTCTGCATGATCAGTGGCATGGCTCTCAGCTACAGCGGCACTGGCCTCCTCCCTGAAGTAGTCATTTGCTCCAGACTGGAAGCTGTCCAGCATATCTCGCTCTTCCTGGCTATGGAGGCTAAATATGGCAGCCCACTTCCCGACCATTAGTAGATCTTTGGGATCGACCCTCGCCCTTTGGAGAGCGAGAATAACAGGACTGTTGGTTTGTGCCACAGTTAGGTTGAGTGCCCTGCCCTGGGTGCTGTCAAACTTCCAGTAGAGTATCCGAGTCAGGAGTTCTTTTGTACTACGAGCTGGTGCTCCTTCCTCTATGGTGGCCAGTGTCTCTGCATCAGATGGAGGTGTAACCTTGGCTCGCTCATGGATAATGTTGATGTCACGAAGCAGTCCTCGGATCCTGTCACAGTGGGACAGTGCACGCCGAGGCTGTCGTGCTGACTTGTCCTGCTGCCTATAGACAATCTGCTGGAGAACTTTACCAAACATGGCAGCCATTTAAAACCTCTATATATCCAGACCTTAAACATGCTGCAGTATGTGCAACCTCCAGATGGGGCCATTGAGCCCGTGACATTGCACCGCACTGATCCCCGGAAGGACTGCCTGATGGTCATTCAACCCAGTATACATGATGAGAACCCATTGTCTCCTGCTGGGAAGTACATCGACTTTGCAATCTCGGCACAGATCCACGAGATCAAGAGCATGACACTCGAGTTCAAGCTTCAGAGCACAAGAGAACAGACGGTAGAGCTCCCGCAGGCTCTGAACAGGTGGGAGAACGTGCAGAGCAACAGCACTGCTGACACCAACCTTCTGTGTGAAGGGAAAGGGGTACTACGCTGTGGGGTACAATGAGGTGTTCACGGAATTCGAACTACGGGCAGGTGTAGAGAAGCCTGTGGCAGTTCACTCTTAACCCTCCTAGAGAACACACACATGAATCCGGCTGCCATGCAGGATAGGCTGTTCCTCCGGGTGTACATTGAGCAGCTCGCAGATGCGACGATGAATGCTCCAAGACTTCATGTCTGGCATGACGAGAATGACCAGGAGCTGAAGCAAACGGGTTCCAAACAGCGGATCATGCATGTGGAGTGAGAACACCAGCAGGTCCAAGCCACAGCTAACCAACGGGTAGAGGTGACATTGCATCGTGGTGCATCGGACTGTGTCGCTGTTGTGGTCCTGGTTCAGAAGGGAGGAGCCATCCAGCAGGTGGATAAGCTAGACGACTTCAAGCTTGTGGTTGCTGGGACCAATATTCTTGGTGAGGTACGTGAGCTGGCTGACTGCCAACTCTACAGACAGAAAACTAAGTCATATGCACTTCTGCGACTAACCAGTGGAAGCGATGACCTCGAGTCGGCACTCGAGGGCCATCAGCACTTCGGGGGCAGGAACATCCCACCTAATCAGGGCAACCGGCTTCAACATCAGAAACCTCATAGCTGGGACTCACTCATTACGTGTGACAGTACTTTACTTTGGCTATGCTCGTAGAGCACGACTCCTGTCGTCACAGCTGCAGCTGCCACCACTACTATAAGCTCTGCTGTCTTCTGACCTGTCGATGGTTCATAGTCGAGCATTGGCTCGTATAGTACTCATCAAGACTTTCATCTGCCTCTTTGATGCTCTGGTTGGCCTGAGCTCGGAGTTGTCGTCAGCGTGCCTCCCTCTGGCGCATATACTCGAGTGCTTTGCTGTATTCAAACTTCTCCTTAGACAGCTTCTCCATCACCTGGTTATGATGCTCACGCTCGACCTCTGCCACCTTCTTGTCAGAGAAGTCGAATCCCCAGTTCACTAAGGCAAACACGCCCACATTCAAGATTGCGGATGCCATGCTATAGTCTACAGTATAAGGCTACTATATAGCTGTCCCCAGTGACGGATATGTATGATCCAAAGGCTTATGAAGATCCAGTCGAGGATATAGATGACGAGGACTATGAGGAGGAGGATTATGATGCAGTCTACGAGCTCGGTGGTGAGTATGATGATGTAGAGCCTGAATCCCGCAAGCTAGTACACAGAGTGAAAGGAATCTATTGGACTTATCGGGCCGCTGGCAGCAGTTGGGGCTCTGATCACTCTGTTCACAACGAAGGCTCGCGAGACAGTCCACAATATCGCCAACAATGCTCTCCATGGTGTGGAGAAGATTTCTGAAGCCATACCAGCCATCGCCTCAGGAGTAGGTACGTTCTTTGGCATCACAGGCCCTTGGCTACCATACGTTGCCATAGCACTTGCGACCATCTGGACCGCCGAACATGTAGGCCATGCTATATAAGGATGGAATCTCTGTATGACCTGGTCAAGATACTTAACTTCCGAGGGTTAATCGATAAACTACCGTTCAGTGAGGATTCAGCAGAGACTAGACGGCGGTGTACGGAGGTGTTTGCCTGAATGACGGCCGTCTGTTCTGTTTAGAGTTCGCCCAGGACGTGGATGACAGGATGGGAGTGGACGTCAGTGATAAAATTACCCAGGCCATGTGAGTGGACGTCAGTGATGAAATCAACCGTCTTTCTTGAGGAACTCTACTATCAGCCTGGTGGATATTACCGTGAACCCCTCAACTACTCGAGACTGCACGTCGCAACGGCCACAACCTCACATTGGAGACAGCTAGCCAGTGGCTCAGCTGCCAGGTGATGTGGCAGATATACAGACCTCGTCCACGGCACATCAGGCATGCCAATTTCCATGAAACTGTCCCAAACAGAGTTCACCAGGCAGATGTTCTATTCCTTTGACATGACTCTGTTGGTCGTAAGACCTACAAGTATGCCCTCACCATCGTCGATGTCGCCAGCAGGTACAAGGCTGCAGCACTGCTCACAGACAAGTCAGCTGGCCAAGTGGCCCAGGCATTCCAGGATGTCTACGAGGCTTCGGAAAATCGCCTCCAGTGGCCGGAATTGTTGCAGGTGGATGAGGGTAAGGAGTTCAGAGGTAAGACTGCAGCCCTCATGCAGAAACACGGTGTGGCAGTTAGGCGAGGCGAGGTAGGGCATCACCATGCCCAGGCTATCGTTGAGCAGTGGAATCGGACACTGGTAGAGAGACTGTTCCCACACCAATAAGCCCAGAAGATGGCCGCAGCGAGTGAACATTCTAGAGTATGGGTGAGAGGGCTGCCTGCTGTGGTGGAGAGATCCAATGCTGAGGTTACTAGGCTAATCGGGAAGAAGCCGGTAGAGGCTATCAGACACTCTGCTGTTGCCAGTCACAGCTCTAGAGGAGTGAACAAGGGAGAGGAGTGCCTACCACCTGATGCTCTGGTTTGGTACCTGTATGAGCCTGGTGAGCTGGAAGGTGGTCGACGGCGTGCAACAGATCCTAACTGGTCGATAGATGTTCACAGGCTTGACAGGTATGTGGAGGCGGAGGGGTGGCCTACACTGTACCACCCGGCACGCCAGCACGGAGTGCCTAGGCGACCATTTGTCATAGAAGAGCTTCAGCTAGTCCCTGCAGACACACAGCTACCACCCCCTAGGGTGCTAACATGATACTCGATGGGCTCGGTATGGACACCATCTGGCAGCACATGGCGCTTATCATAGTAAGCGGAGAGTCCGAGTTTTTCCTGCTCATACGTCACCTGGTTGCGCATGCGTAGGCCTCGGTTTTTAGCTCTGTCCACCCCGCCATGTAGGGCGCTGTAGAACCTCTGCAAAAGAGACCTCATTCTGCCGCTTTGACATTCCCTTAGCCGAGCACGTACTTGCAGCGGTGCTCTCCACGTAGTAGCATTTGGAGCAGAGAACCATACCATGAGAGCCTTCGAACTGGAGCTTGAACAGTCCCAGAGTCCGTCCAGATCATTTGTCCCAAGCTAGTCAGTCCCGCTTATGAGCCTGGTACTCTGCTCGCATCTCAGTGCGAATGACATCGTCGAGGTTGGAGCCTGCTATAGCGATATGCGCAGAGTCAGTGTTCATCTGCAGGTACTCAAAGCTGTCATCAGCTACGTAGTAATCGAGGAAGTCACAGTAGAACTCGAGCATTCGCAGCTTCGCGAGCTCATGAACGGCTATCCCCACCTGGAAGGGCTTTCGAATAGTGATTCTCGGCTTGCGACTCTGGAACTCGTATGACTCACCGATCTCCTAGAGATCTTTGAACCATGCACTATGCAGGGCCTTGTCTACCATGCATTCATCCTTCATGAAGCTGGTGTTGCTATGGCATTCTAGGGCCTCGATGAGCTTCCCGTAGGCACTGTTGTCGAGGAGTTTGAGGAGATCTGCCAAGAGCGCTTTGCTCTTATTTACATCTCCTGAGTGGCGGGCCTCCCTAACATTCTCCACGAACCACTCGAATGGGCGCTTGGCCTCATAGTCTATGGTGCGGTATACAGCAGTGATCTCCACGCCATGGGTTATATACCACTTGAGTGTCTGTGCGTACAGCAGCCGCTTCTTGCCAGAGAGGGCGCCGACCAGCTTCTGGGTGGTGGGTCGCTTCCGCCCTGTGTGCTCTAGATATGCCTGCATCTCAGAAGGGACAGCTTCTACCAGGATCTCGCGGTTATAGAAGAGTGCGCCATTTCCGCGAACTTTGCCCACAGAGCCTTGGGGACCTCTATATCCACCTCAGCAAATCCAAACCAGCGGTCTGCTAGGAGCTCCTCCTTAAAACTGGCTACACCAATGGCACCAGACCAACAGGGCATCTCTTTGGCCATCGTTGACAAGTACAGAGCATTTGCGTCATAGCCGAGTAGACATTGGCAGACACGCTCACTCTGGAGGATGCATGTCACACCTGCCTCATGGTATCTGGTGAACACGATGCTAGGCCCTCCAACAACCACGTCCTTCAGCATCTCGTAGGCCTCCTTGCCTGGAGAGTAGATCTAACATCTGGCATGTGCTGAGCGGTTCCACGTAGGAGGTACTGTAGTGACACACCTGGGAGAGACACCGTGTCCGAGGATGTCTATTTCTCATTCTGTGTAGAACTCCCGCATCCACTCTAGGGCTTCGATGAATGGACTGACGTCCAGGTTGTTGTAGTATCGCAGCCAGTCGGTGAATGTCTGCATTCCATGCTCGCTGAATACACTGGTTTCACTGTTCCCGTTCTGTGCACGTCAAGAGGTAGCCACCCTTGAGCTTATATGTCCATGCTGAGTAGTCAGGAAGCCCTGGATAGTTGAGCTTCTCGTGTGTGTCAAAACATTCATATGGGAACCAGCTCTTTTGCTGTGTACACCCGTAAGCTTTGACCCATACCTCGCCTCGTATGACATTCCTGGGCCGAGGTAGTTCAGCACATCAAGAAACCATAGCTCAGGTGTTATGAGGAACATGGTCTGACTAGCCTTCTTGGCGACTTTCACTGTACCTATACTGTCAGTCAGCTCATCGACAAAGTACTCCTTGATGAGGTTCAGGTCATACCGCCCAGAGTTGAACCCCAGTACAGGCACTCAGTGATCAGTCGCTGCTGTCACTTTGGGAGCTTGTCCAGGTCTATCGGTATGTACTGTGCCCTAACCCCTGTCCAGATTAGATATGCTCGCCGTTCGATCTCCAGCATGAACTCTCTGGTTAGTTATTTGGGGTCAGGCTTGCAGAGGTGAGTGGGCTCACTCGTGGAGCCCTCTAAGGAGCAGCCAACTGACACAGAGATAGGTATGTGAGCACTCTCGATCGTGAAAGTCCCTGTAGGATGAGTCTGATATCATCTATGAGTGCTTCGAAGTTGTAAACTATGAAGTGTGGGTAGGGGACAGTCCGAACTCGTTTAGGGACCCTTGGACAGCGTTTTATACAGCACTCCCACTGTGCCACAAGCGTTAATCCAGACGCTCTCAGCTTCTGCTCTCTCAGGACTGTCTTGCAGTATCTTTGTTCAGCGTCCTCACCTCGCTGGTGTTGTGGACACCCATGCCAGACACAGCCATGGAACTGGTAAACGGTGTTGGTGGTCGGATCATAACCATCTACGGGAGCACCCTCGAGCCAACGCTCGCCACCGTGCCCACACTCTACATGGTGTATGTGTACGCCTCTGTTTCTCGACTAATACTCGATCCAACGAGTAGGCGCTGAACTGGATGGCTGGGGCGGATAGAAGGCTTTCTCATACGCAGACTGTGGTGCCTCAACCTTCTCGCCAGCACACACGATTGTTGTTTTGCCGCCTGCACAGTGATCAGCGTGGCGTTGAAGATTGCATGCCTGTGTACACCTCTGCTGACAGTGACTGCAGACTAGTGTATGTGCCAGCTTGGAGATGTTCTTGATGTAGAAGGCATGGTGGTCCCACACTCCGATGGTCATGGTGTCATGGTAGTGAGCCGCTTGCCTGATCAAGTGCCAGGTGCCCTCTTCGGTTGGTTCATACATGTGAATCCCGATCTTGGCGAAGAACTCTACCTTGTCCAGCTGATCCAGGGAGGTCTTGCGGACATCAGGTACTGTCTTGCCGTGGAACTGTGTGGCAAACTCTCATTGAGGAGCTGTACTTCTATCAGCTCTCGCTCCTCGGTGGACTGCTGGACATCTCCAGAGACACATGTTGTCCCTTTAGGTGTCGAGGGCAGTCATACTCTTCTTCTGTCGTAGCCAGTCTGGGAGGGGGCCTGTCCCAAGCATAGGTTGGCTGTTGATGACAGCCCTGACCTCAGCGTTGATTGATCGAGCGAAAGCCCACTTGGTGTTGGGTCGATCAATATTGTCTGTGTCGAGACGGGCTTGCTCTCTTGCAGCCATCCAATCCTGAGCTGCTCCTATCGTGTTCAGCCATGGGCTCCCAGGAGCATTCTTGTGGAAGAGCATCACCCTACCGTCTTCGATATGATGGATGCGATGGGTGTAGCGGAGGTAGAAGGTGTTCTGGACTGTCTGCTGGATCTTTTGCATGATCTGGCCTGTGAGGTCTCCTTCTAGACCTCTGAAGAATGTCCAGCATACTGACCGGCATCCTCTATCCTCTGCCCCCCTTTCGCCAAGACAGTGGTCGAGAATGTGGTCGGCTTCTCGCCTCATGCTCCGGGCTAAGGGTTCAGACCTCGGCCCCCTCATCATTCGCTTAGCGATCCTGCATAGGGGAGGTAAGCGCTCCAGTGGCTGGTCCGCCATCCGCCTCGCCACAGTCTTGGCTCGCAAGCTAGCAGTCACCTCCTTGTCCACCTGACGAAGCTCACGGAGCCACTGTGCTTTCTTGTGGGGATTCAAAGGATCATCTTTGGTAAGTGCTGGAAACCTTCCCATCTTCATTGCTCGGGAGAGACGCTTCTGCGACTCCTCAGCATGGGCCTGTCCGATTATCTGGAGCAGATCGGCTTTCTTGGCCTTGGAGGCTACTCTAAGGCCGAATTGCTTTGCAACCTCGCGAAGATGTGCAACAGTAATCATGGTGTATATCACTGTGGATGCCTGTCTCTAAATGGGTGTTCAGACCCTATTATGTGTGGTTGATCACAAGGCGATGTGGGTGGTCCGTCGATGTGATAATGGATGCTTGTCTCTAAATGGGCCTCAGATGTGTGACGGGCATGGGCCGTCCCCGGGTATGAGATGTTGGCTCTAAATGGGCGTCAGATGTGTGACGGGTACAGGCCATCCAAGCTAGGCTGGGTATGGGACGACCGTGCTTTCCAAGCATGCCCCCTGGATAGGATAGTATGCGTGTATAAGGCCCTATGAGAGAGGTATGACTAAGCCGTAAGAACGTGTAGCACGCATGCGCACTTGTCCCTGCCAACACGTGTCAGTATTGTGAGAGAGTGTATGCTTGTATTGTACCGAGTTGGTACTGGGGATTAAATCACTTCATTCTCGTGGTGCCGATCAGGACCGGAATGAAGCGAGAATTTCAAAACTGTTTACCATTTTAAAATCCGACCAGAAATGGCCAAGTTATCCACAAATTCTAATAGTGAGATTTGAACCTGTGATTTTGAGAGAGGTATGGCTAAGCCATAAGAACGCATAGCATGCATGCGCATGCGTCCCTGGCAACCCGTGTCAGTATTGTGAGAGAGTGTATGCTTGTATTGTACCGAGTTGGTACTGGGGATTAAATCACTTCATTCCCGTGGTACCGATTAGGACCGGAATGAAGCGAGAATTTCAAAACTGTTTACCATTTTAAAATCGGACCAGAAATGGCCGAGTTATCCACACATTCTAATAGTGAGATTTGAACCGGTGATTTTAAGTTTGCTAATAGCACAAAAGAAGGATTTGAACCAACGCATTAACTACCTCGACCATGTATGCATTAGTAAATATAGCTGATAAGTTATGTGTTCTCATTGCTGCGCTTATCAGTCCCAGATCTTTGCTATTATTGCGCAACAATTGTATAATACGCATTAACTGTCTCAGCCATGTATGCATCGCATTAACTATGTATGCATTATTATAGCTGATAAGTTATGGGTTCACACGTTGCTGTGTTGGTGCGCAACAGCGATTGCACAACTCACGCTCAGAGATAAGATTTCTAAGAGGCAAGATTTTAGATAAAGACCCACCGCGACACTCCCCAGTGCGGGGTTAAAGCACCACAGACACACATGCACGAGCTGGCTGGAATATCAACAGGGTGGGGTAGAAGATAGGTGGGGTAGAAGATAGGTAGGATAGGTACAAAAATGTCCCACAGATAGAAAAACCTCCTCAGGATACCGGTCAAAATAGAGAGAGAGGCTGGCCACTGGCCGTTATCCTGAGGAGGTTCTCCTGGACATGTGGGGTCCGCATGGGAGTTTTATACATATGTCTCAAATTTCTATGTCCCAGGGATTGAGAGGGCAGTGGGGGCCATGGGTCGCCGATCGGCTGCCAGTTGAGAGAGGTGGTATTATTTTAATTCCGACCAGGATTAAATCACTTCATTCTCGTGGTACCGATCAGGACCGGAATGAAAGGCAAACACCAACCACATGTCTCAACAACCCTAAGTCCCCATGGAGTAAGAGGGTGGTGGGGGCCACGGATCGCCGATCGGCTGCCAGTTGAGGGAGGTGGTATCATTTTAATTCCGACTCTACTACTTCTGCACATGTCGGTGCTGCACACTGCACAGTTCCAATGCTGGCTCCATTTCCTGAGGCATCTAAGGTGTCAAGCAGGTCATTGGTGTACAGCTTGTACAAGTCTGTTGACAGAATTGCTCCTTGCCTTATGCCTTGCATAAAGGGAATAGAATCTGAAAGTTGGCCATTCCATTTTACTCTGGTAGTAGCATTCATGTGAAGGTCTCTGATGAGGATCCATGTAACACCTTTTATGCCCGCAAAATAGAGTTTGTTTACCAGACTCGCATGGTGCACCACGTCAAATGCTGATTTGGCATCGAGAAGGGTAACATAGTTACTGAACCTTTTGCTTCGCGACTCAGCACTACACTCTTGTCGCAGCATGGCACTATACATAGGGGGTATCCCCGAGGTGAAACCAAACTGTAAATGGTTTTGACACTTGAGTATTTTCTGCTGTATGCGAAGCTTTAGCACAATCTCTAGGGTTTTGCATATCATTGATGTCACCATTAAACCCGTGATATGAGGAGGCTTGGTTTGGACTTCACTTCTTCTTGTAGACTGGTGTTAGCAGACCGACTTTAAGGACATCAAGAATGGTTCTTAGGTGACCAATTGCATTGAGAATCAGAGTCACTATATAAATTGCTGCAGCTCCGCCCTCTTTCAGGTGCTCAGCCGAGATACCGTCTGCATAAGCGGACTTGCCACTGTTCAACCGCTTGACTGCTTTCATCACCTCTGGATAAGTGAATGGAATAAAATCATCAATTTCAGAAGAGAGATGACTGAGTACAATCTCATTAAATTCCAATTCTGCTTTTCTTGAGTCATTGCTCGAGGTACTCGTTGGAGTACCAACTTGCATAAAGTGTGAGTGCCACCCTTCTAAAATTTGTTCTGCCGGGAATGTAGTGCCCTGCACTTTGAGTTCTGCTAGTTTGGGTGCTGCACTACCACGTTGCTTACGGATTAGTTTGTAGAACCGTTTCTTATCACTGTTCTTAGCTTCGATAAGTTTCTGCATGTCTGCATCACATCTAGCAGCCTGAAGCTTGTGCTGAGCTTGCCGTAGTGGTGCTTTTGACCTCCGTGTATGAATGGTAGCTGGGTGACTTTGATCACTTGGTCTGTCACAGATCTTCCATTGGTGGAATGCATTTTTACTTTCTATCACAGCGCTTGCAATTTCATCATTGCATAGATGGTGAGATTTGCTTTGTTTCTTGGTTGAAATTGGTGCAGCAGCCTGTGTCGCCTTAATCAAGGTATCGCGAAGCTTAGCATATGTCAAGCATAGATCGTACATGCTATTCATCTCTGGCTTGTACTCCTGAAGAGACGTTTGCACATAATCTCGGTAAGCAAGCTTATTGATTTTGTCCCAGTTCAGTCGTGGAATTACGTCTGCATTTGCATGTCTGACAAATGAATCCCTGGACTGGACCATCGTGGTTAGCTCAGTAGATAAAGGATAGTGATCGGAACAGTTATTACTCAAATCATGGCAGTGAGTATTCTGACACAAGTGCTCCATGGAACTAGACATGAGAAAATAATCTATTGTTGAGCGGCTCATACCGTTAACATGTTGGAATGTTGGTCCATCTGTTTTATACACCAGTCCTTGTTGACATACAAAATCTCGCAACAATCTCTGCCTCTTGACCTTCTCTTCAGTGGTGAGGTCACAATTGAAATCGCCAGCTAGGAGAATACGATGTGACATTTTGTACTTTTGACAAATCTCATGTAGTTGGTCGAGTATTTCACTAAACTCTTGATTGACATCAGTATCTCTTCTGCAAGGCATATATACAGATGCTATCAAGTAGTGGGAACTCGTCAGTATGTATTTCAACCTCGACCACTGCCTAAATTGTAAACAAACCGTGCGCTGTCAATAATTATGTCAATGTAGACCATACGCAAATAGATTAGTTTAGATTAAATTTATATTTACCCGATATTTTAGTTAACTTTAACCACATAACTGGAGTAACTGCTATATTGCAATCATAAATTTATTCATACGCCTACACAATGGTAAATTGCGATCGTACGTTCACTGAGCGGTGTAGGCCTACTTAATTATCATTTAAAAAGTTGTGTACATGCATGCCTATCATCTATGCAAAATCTCTGCAGTCAATCCAGAAAGATAAGATATATATGCATTTGTAGAATTGTATTCCAAGAAGTGTGTGGGTGGGTTTGATTAAATATAGCCTAATTCACGTACACGAAATCCGATGTTGCTGTCACCTCTAACAGGCCTATACATTAGAATTGTGATGTCAGGCACCGTGACCATGAGGTCAGTCCTTTAAATTTAATCAACAAAAATATCATCAACTTCGATATTATTGAACCTTTGTTCACACAGGGACACTACATTGTTCGAAATGCACAATGGATTGTCAAAGAATATGTGCATAGGTGCGTAAGACGTGCAGCAGTAGAGAGCCTAGCTATGCTCCCCGAGATAATAATCTAAACTAATAGGAATTGGTGCCATCCCGGTGTGACGTCACAACTCCAGCGCGATAGCTAAACACGTTTGGTTGTCATGGTGGTTGCTATACGCTTATCTCAGCTTTGGCTGGGCCGATTACAAAAATCCAAAAAGTATTTTGTTCTTCTAGTAATGGAGAATCTGTAATATGATTGTCAAGTTAATCAGAGCGATCGGGTATCTAGTCCTCACAATATCGTTAACTGATAACTTCCTGAACTGGCAAAAAGTGGAAGTTGCAGAAACTAAATAATTAACATACACTAAAATTTAAACAATGTTATTGCATAACCAGTAACCACTTGACTGACTTACAACAGTGAATACTAATTTACACCAGACCAGCATGTGCATGGTGCAGTGTATGATGCAATATTATGCTGATGCAATATTGCATCATCCATAATTCCATGCAACTGGTGTACAGTTCAACCCGGAAATAAGGTAATAGTACACAGAATTAACATTTTCTTCAATTTTTAATGATATGCAAATACTTTCCTGTTGAATATTTTGAACACAATTTGCTAGGAAGCCATTGCTGCCAAGACATTACTGCCTATAGCAGCAATAGCTTTTTTCAAGCAAATTGGGTTCAAGATATTTAACAGCATTGTTTGGAAATGTGTTATTTCTGAACTATAGTGATAGTGTAACCTGATGCAAGCCATTTCAGCCATGGCAATAGACAACACAAATCTAAATCTATTCACTTATATTAGTAGCAAAAGCATCGGTATTAATGCAATAGGGAAATAAAAATTTGCAATTGCATCCTTATGTGACCAGAAATTTTTTTGGAAAAATACGGTGGTAAATTCTCCGGAAAATTTTCTTTTTGGAAAATTTTCCGACTCACTACCAATAGGTACTCAAGTAACTATACTATTGTACATTTCATTATTTCCGTAAAAGGTACTGATGACTAATAGGTACCTACCCAGTCTTTCCGACTGAATTTTTATACTTTCTGTTTCTTATTGTATACATTATCTTTATTTCTGTGTGCTTGCAACTAACAAGCACCATAAGGTCTTATGACCTGATATACTGTTAGCACTGTATTAGTTAGTTATGTATATGGCAAGTAGCAATCCTAGTTATTATGGGTTGTTTATATGAAAACTCTAGGATGCAGTACGCTAGGTAATACTATACAGCAGCATTATATCCGTATCACTATATTCCCCCAGCATCAATTTTACACTGAGGTCACTGATCATGCTCACCTTTCTCGAGCCTGACACGTGACCAACTAAACCTGGCTATTCTAGCTCGATAGGATAGGTTTAAAGTAGTTAGGGCCAATCGCTCCATAAAAGACCGTAAATAGTGTATGCCTCTTTTCCATCTGTCGTGGATATGTAACACCATGCACCGGCTAGATTGTATCAAATTGGCCAATTACCAAGGGCCTCTTATTAATATCGAGTGCGTGTCTCTTCCTCCAGCCATATGGATTAATAATTGTCTGGACTCCCAATCCACACGTTGGAAGGATCTGACTCTGGGAAACCATTGGGGTTTCCGAGCAGTGATAACTAAAGTGTCGATTTACAAACACTTCCCCAGTATCTTCGGATATCGGTTAGTTTAGTTCCCCCCCCCTCCCCCCCCCCCCCCGCCAATGTAGGAAGCACTGCGAAAAGAAATTATATTATGTAACACCGTCCAGCAGTGCATCTCTGAGCATCTGGAACTTAACCCTAATGACAGGTGAAATGTTAATTCTGTAACACACGGGTGACGGACGAGATGCAGATCTCCCTCCAACTCGGTATAGTGGCTGGGTGAGGTCTTAGAACCCACCACGCCCTCATGGGAACGTCACTAGCGATGGATATCTGTCTCTTACTCCCTCCCCCGCCCCATAAATGCTATTGCGCTTTCTAAATTGCTTATGTGAACTGTAAATTGTTCTAGTGATGTTATATGTGGTTGTGGTGCAATGGTGATCGGATCGTCATATGATTCGGGAGCTGTCGCTCCGTAACATGTATGCACGCTGTCTTTCTGAGGAAGATACTATGCGGGGCGACCTTCGGGAAGCTGGGCATCTTCGCCAGTCAGATGTATGTTAGATGTATGTGTCTAAAGATAGGTAGGAATCCCTGCCACATGCGGCCAAAGCATAGAAACGTATCTAACAACTAAAGGGTAGGTTAGACTTTTGCAGAAGGCCTGCATAAATAAAGCGGCACCTACCAATTCAGTATCTTTGGACCTACATAAGACGGTGACCTGTGAATTCTTCGGAAAGCATTGACCCTTCTTCACGTAAACCATCGTGCATCACATTAATTATGGCTTCACTAGGATTGACCACTGCACTTAGCTTTTTGTTTGAACAAAAGAGTGGCCCTTTTTGCCAGCTCTTCCTCTGCTTCAGCGTTGTAGGCATTTTCCTTGTGTGTGTTAGGGGTATAATTGGTTTATATTAAACTATTCAAGTAGCCTCGTTGCGATGCTCCCTTGCGGGGATACCTGTGTGGATTTACGAATCTGTGTGGTACCTTCGGCGAGACCACATAGAAAAAACACCAGGTTGGCTCTATGTACTGTATTATTCTTGCTCATTACTATCAAACGAGTAGCATTGTTTGAATAGGCTATTACTTTTAATTATATCAACAGGTCCAGACTTTTAAACTAGTTAATGGATTTGACATACTGGTGACACGAACAGTTGGGACGAAACTGTGAGGTTCAATCTCGGCGGCAATGGTTGTACGACCCCACTGGAACGTGATCATTCCACCGCCTCTAGAGGCCAGTCTTTGTACCCTCCAGAGAGTCACGAAATGGGATCCGTAACCCCGAGAACCATAGCTAACCAGCCCTCCTGCGCATCCTGTAGATGTGGTGCAATGGAGTGGAGAACATCACAGACCAGTGCGTACCCGCGCGAGCTACATAATGACAATTGGTGAAACCCATTCTGAAGCATTGTGGTATATTACGAAGTAAGACGTGCAATGAAAACTAACTAACTTTAATACTTGGGAAAAGATAAACAACATGGCAGTGGCCATAAATAGTTAAAACGTGAAATTAAAACATGGTTACCCGATAGTGTGCAAATACATATACAAACTGGTTCATCATAACTGTTGTGATTTAGAACGGCAATATAGGAGTTTATATATGCAGTATACCACATATTCCGTCCCTTAAATGAAATTTTGCTGAGAACAAACATTTAATAAGTCTTTCAAAGTTTGTTCTTTTTGTCAAAGATACTATATCTCAGTGATTAAACCCTTAGGTGAGTTCCTGGACCGATGCAGGGTTCTGCTGACAGCCGGGTCATCCATGAGTGCTGATTCATCAATTTCAGGCAGAGTGTTTCCGCCTGGCAGAGTGTTTCCGAGACCCGATACCTCAGGAACTGGAATAGTACATTCTGGCTTCGCAGGATGTCACCTCACTAGAGTATTGTTTGTTAGCAGTATCTGGAATACTTGTCGTTGGCATTGTATCAACATGCGGATTCAAAACGTCATTCATGGTCATGTCATTAATCAAGCTCCGGGCACGAATCTGGTCAACATGTCTTTTCCATATGTGATCACCTACTGAAACATGGAAATTTCGACAGCCATATCTCTCTAAAATTACAGCTGACACTCAGCGTGGACCTCGTACACTGAAATTGTGTTGGGCAACAGAAAACTGTCGGAAATTGTCATCAATAGTCTCCTTTGGAAAAGCTAAGGAATCTGAAGATGGATACATAGCAGGAGGTCTAGTTCTTAATTGTCTGTGCAATAACAGTTCCCTGTCGTAGCATGTGACGTGGTCTGATAGGTTAGCAAATAATGACTGATTTTCTCATCAACATCTCCCGATTGGTTTTTCATTGTCTTAAGTGCTTTCTTTAGATTTTGGACAAACCTTTCAGCTTGGCCATTCATAGCTTGGTGACCGGGTATGGTGGATTGAGTTCATTTTTAGAAATTGTTGGAATTCACTGGATGTAAATTGTGGGCCATTGTCACTCACTATGTGTTGTGGCAAACCATGAGTAGCGAATAATGTCCAAAGAAGTTTGATTGTAGCAGTAGTAGTAATTGAGTTCATTGTAAATGCATCAATCCATTTAGAATGGGCATCAACAAAAACCAAGTAATACTGATTTAGAGGTGGCCCTGCAAAGTCAATATGCAATCCTTTCCATGGAGCAGATGGCCACTTCCACATCGTAGCCTTCACAGATGCAGGTAATGACGATTCTTCTTGGCAATCAGAGCAATTTGGCTCATTAACTCATTATCAGAGTCTAACCTAGGCCACCAGAATATTGAGCATGCAACTGCTTTCATTCGGACGACACCAGCATGTTCACCGTGTAGTTCTAGGAGCAATGCCTCTCTTAGTGAATTGGGAATAACAACTCGCAACCCCAAAAGGATACACCCTTGTTCTCTAGAAAGCGCTCGTTCGCTTATCAAAGTGTGGTTTTAAGTCAATATCGCATACTGGGTCTAAGTGCTCTGGCCAATCTTCCATAATGTATCGATAAACACGGATGCAATGAGAAATCTTTCTTTGTTTCATTCGCAATGTCTTTAGATGTAACAGGCAAATTTGTATCAATTGTGTTAATAAGTAGCACAAGATCTTCGTCATTGTGTCTTTCCGAACCTGTAGTATTTAAGGGCAGCCTCGATAATCCATCAGCAACAGCATTATTTTTAGAGAAACAGTATTGAATGTTATATTGAAATGTTGACAAGATTAATGACCAACGCTTAATTCGTGAGGAAGACATTTCTGGGATCAATTTGATATGACAAAAGCGGACGATGATCCTTAACAATTGTGAATAACCATCCCAATAAATATTGGCGGAATTTGCCAACACCAAATATGATTGCTAGCCCTTCTTTTTCCATCTGAGAATAATTATGCTTTGCCTTAGTTAATGTTCATGATGTATAAGCAATTGGACGGTACTTACCATTAATTTGATGTTGAAGTACAGCAGCTACTCCATACGCAGATGCATCACATGGCAATACCAGATCATTGTCCGCATCACAATGAACTAGCAATTTGTTGCTTGTTAAGTCATGCTTAATTTCTTCAAATGCATCATTGCAGTCCTTTGACCATTCCCATTTTACATCCTTCTGGAGTAAATGGTATAACGGAGCTAGCCTCAATGAGAGATGGGGAAGAAATTTGGCATAGTGATTCAATAATCCTAAATATGCACGAAGTTCAGTAGTGTTTGCTGGCGGAGACGCATTATGTATCATAGTAACTTTAGCAGGAGTGGGACGTAGTCCATCTTTGCAATGACAAAATCAAGGAATTCACCTTGTGGTAGGAAGAATTTACATTTTTTCTTCTGTAACCATTTTTCTCTATTGTACTCAAAACTGATTCAAGGTTATGCACATATTCGACCCGGTCTCTACCAGTAACAAGAATATCGTCAAAGTATACAACAGTATATGGAATGCCCATGAGCATGTTTTCCATTATGCGCTAGAAGAGTGCTGGGGCTGTGCTGACACCAAATGAGATTCTAGAGTACGCATAGAGGCCTTTACTTGTGTTAATCATAGTAAGCTCGCACGATTTCTCATCAAGTTCAATTTGCTGATAGGCATGACGCAAGTCTAATTTTGTAAATTCTTGACCTCCATACAATTTAGTGAATGGTTCATCGATTTTGGGAATTGGGTATGTTTCATTTTTGGCATATTTGTTCAATGTTATTTTATAATCGGCACAAAGAGGAATGTCACCAGAGGGTTTGATAACTGGTACTATCAGGGTAACCAAAGATGAATGTTTAACTTTAGTTAGAATACCTTCAATTTAAAGGTGATCTATTTCATTTTCATCTTTAGCACGGAGCGCAAATGGAACATTACGTGCCTTACAAAACACAGGTTTAGCATCAGGCTGAATTTCAAGAGCTGCTTTTGACATCACGCAAATGTCCCAACTCATCTTGGAAAACAACTGAGTGTTTATTAATCAGCTCCTCAAATTCCATATCGGATTCCACTGTAATTTTTATTTGAATTAATAACATGGCACCATGGTTCAATAAAATTCAACCAGTCCAACCCAAGCAATGAAGGTCCACCTCCCTCTGTGATCATTAGTCAGAAATTCTTACACATACAGTTATCAACCGAAACATCAACATGCATTTCCCCTCTAACAGCAATAGGGTCCCCTGTATATAAACGTAGCTTTGTAAAACGATTGTGTATTGGCAAGTTGCGAAGTGCTTGTGATTCATTGTATGTATTATTACTAATCAATGTGACAGCAGAGCCAGTGTAGACATTGAATGTAACCATTTTCATCATTTATCCATCGTTCCTTAATAATTCTTCTAGGTGAATTGGCTTTATTCCACACATTATAAAGGCTAACTTCATTGGAGTCACTATCTCTATCATCATTTGTATGCGTGTTCTCATAACTTCTTAAATTTATTTCGTCATCAGTCATTTTAATGGCATTCAGTTATTGTCCCTTTTCAGATGTCCTAGAAGAGTATCCTGAATTTTGCTCATTGCCATTAGTTCGTGACAGACAAACGCTCTTGAGATGGTCAACTTTCTGACAGAATCCACAGACAGTAGTACGATGTTGTCATGTATTGGCCAAATCTTTTTCACCGCTACAACGATAGCAACGTTTCAGCTTTGCAGATTTCCCTCCTTGATTTTGCGATCTATGAATTTGTTTTTGTAAAAATTTAACATTTGGCATGCTACAGATTGCACGCGCCTCTTGGGTTGCTATTTCATGGCTTAAGGCTATTTGAAACACTTTCTCAAATGTCAGTGCTTCATCTTCCTGTTGTAACTTCCGCCTGTATAGTGCCTTCGTTGTAAATACCGGCTACATAACCTGTCACGCAACCAGATCTGCAACTGGTTGTCATACTTGCAGTTAGTTATCTGCAAGTTTCTGCAGTTCTGCAAAATACACATTTACACTTTCTGATTCATGTTGATTTCGGTGATTAAAGATACAACGTGTCATAATGAAATTTGGTTTAGGCATCATATGTGATTTAAGTTTATCAATTATGTCAGTCAAACTTTTGTCTGACACTTTGTAGGTGCAAACAAATCATGAGCGAGTTTAAATAAATCATCTCCCATTGACGATATAAGTATATGCACACGGCGCTTCTCGTCTGCAATATTGTTCGCCTCCATGCATGAAATAAAACGTTCATAGTATGTAGAAAAGTCATCCTTTCTTACATTAAACTTGGGAATTGGTACTACGAAACCATCAGCCATTTTGTACTTTAATCTCAATGTAGTAACAGTAGCAATATATTTTTGCAACAGTTAATTGTATATGTAGCAGATTTTTCGTAGCTCACGCTCAGTTTACACAGGATTCCAATGACACGCAAAGTATGGCAAATACGGTAACAGCAGTGATTAGCAAACGCATCCAACGCAATATGGCAGTAGAAAGCAATAACACCTGCATTTGCGTGTATAAATTTGTCTGCCTCGTCGTCAAAACTGTAGTATATTACGAAGTAAGACATGCAATGAAAACTAACTAACTTTAATACTTGGGAAAAGATAAACAATATGGCAGTGGTCGTAAACAGTAAAAACGTGAAACCAAAACATCGTTGCCAGATAGCGCGCAAGTACATATATAAAATGGTTCATGATAACTGTTGGGATTTAGAATGACAATATAAGAGTTTATATACACAGTATAGCACAAGCATCAATGCGTTCAATAATTCCTAACTGTTCCATTTTCTATAGTTCCTCTTGATGAATTGCTAATGGTAGAGATCGAGATTTTTGAACAGCTGGTTTAATGTCAGGACAAATGTGAACGCGATGTACACACGATTTCGCTTTGTCTAGGGCACCGTCTATTAATATTGTAGGTGGAACTGGAATGTTTGTTCTGTTAGTATGAGCACAGCCAGCAACTACACCAGTCACTGGATCTGGCAAAGTATTCTGAATTGGTCCTTTGCATTGTAAGCTATTCACCAGTAATCCAGATTTAATGTCCAACTGTAAAAACTTCATTAAGTCAAGGCCTAATAATCCCAGTCTGGTTTGAACAATGTAGAATTTAGCTGACATAGTCATCGCATTTCTTGTAGCAGGAAGTGTTGTACACCGACTAACTTTCAAAGGTTCATTTGTGTATGTAACCAGTTTTAATGGGGCTTGTTGTAAAACAGTATCTGTCTGTATTGCAATTTGGTAATATTTAAACCATACTTCCTGTATCAACAAGTAGTGAAATGATTTGTCCATTAATTGACACTGGGCAGTACAAGTGTCCTTTTATATTTCGTTTTTCAACCATATCATAGCATCCTGTTTCAGTTACTACTTGGACTTTCTTTGTAGTATTTGCCATCCTTCTGCACATTTTCACGTAGTGTCCTTTCATAGAACAGTTTCTGCAAGAAACCGTTTTTGCTGGACAAGTGTCGCATTTTGCTATATGTTTATCTGAACAACATCTAAAACATACTCGCTTAGGTGCGTTGGTAGATGTATTTTGTTTATTTTTAGATGGATAGTATGTGGTATGAGTTTTTTACTTAAATTTTGTATGAACATTTGCGACTTCAGAAGTTGTTCACCTAGCGTGTTGTATCGCCGTATTTCCTGTGATGGACTTGGATTAGCGCAGGGCTGTCTCAATCTGACGTGATAAATCCAATGTTTTGGTTAAAGTCAAATCAGATTCAAGCTAAAGTCGCTCACGAATAAGCAGAATTCATGTTTTTTCAACAATTTGATCTCTGATCATCCCTTCAGCCAAATGTACCAAATTCACACATAGTACCAAGGTCTCTCAATGACGCGACATATTGGTCAGTTGTCTCGCCTTGTGGTTGTGCTCATTGTCGGAAATGATAACGTTCAGCAACGACGTTAACTTTGGGCACAAAGTAAGTTTCAAGCGCTAAGACAGTAGCATCATAAGAGTTATCTGTTGGCATAAGGGTTTTAAAATGTGCTGTCCCTCTGCACCAATGCAATGTAATAATAATGCCTTTTTCTGTTCAGCAGGAAAAGCGTCTGAAACACTTGCCAGTAAGTAGTTATCACATAGTATTTTCCATTGCTTCCACAATAAACTCTGATTCCCTGGTCAACAGAGCAACGATTGAGGAGGCAGAAACGTGACAATAGACATCTCCGCAGCGGCAGCAGCAACAGAACACAACATGCGCACAGAGCAACAAACTTTCATGCTCTGGAGTTGAATGAGCTCAGCAGAGCAGCAGCAGTAACATTTGACTTACAGACCTGGCATTGTACGCAGCTATCACTTTACACATATGCCTAGCATGTCTAGCACAGATTAATTAACAAAATCCGGGTTTGCTCATCGGCAAACTGTATGTTGTATATTTGATACATTGGTATTTGAACTGATAGTCTTATACTTTAGTAAACGGACAGATTACCTAGGTAATGACAAACTTTTAATTAGGCCCTACTAAACCGACTTTAATAACTACACAACTTGACTAAATGGATATTGACTTTAAGTAAATATTTAAAGTAAATTAATAAGCAAATACAGGCAGGCCTGTAAGTATGTGTTCATGTCAAATGCAAACTCAGTAACTGAGGTTCCGGGTAGATTCAGAGCTAGCATCAAACTGGCTCCTCTGCTCAGGTTACCAAACCCTGGCTAGTTGGTAAGACTAATTAAAGGCACATATATGGATAGCAATATACAACACATACCCACCAGCAACCTTATCACTCTAATACTGCTATGTGAGTGTTGGGCACCCCCACCCCCACCCCTACCCACCCCCTCATATCCTCCCACCCCACCCCCACCCCACTGTACCATATCAAAACCCGGTATCTACAGTAAATATCCTAGATGGAAGATAATTACAAAATATTATGAAGATCATTTGCATGTAGAACACTCTAAGACAATCATGACAATATGGTACACAGATATATGTTGTACCGTCCTGTGTTTACACCCATACAGGCGTTAATATTATAATACGGATGTTTGTATCGACTGTCACCTTATGTATTGTAATGTCTTGTTTTATGTGTAGGGGTCCATCGATTCATAGGCTCTGCCTTTGATAGACTGCCCCAACTGTGATGTATGTATCCTATATATATTAAGCATAAAATAAATAATTTTGAATCTTTGAATCTTGAATCTTGGATCATGTTAATTGTTCTGTATATCCCACCTTTATGGTCTAGGCCAACCACATAGGCAGTACTACTGTCTTAACTGATGTAGAGTTTAAAGACAAAGATTATTGTCGTTTCAGTGTGATACCATGTCTTCTCGTTTGGGCTAGTATATACTGGGACTTGGCAGTCAGGATACAAGACCGTCTGTGGTGTAGTTTAAAGCAGAAGTCACGTGTGACCTCCTCCAATGCTTATAATGGGTTTGTTGTAGGAAAAGCATGCGTTGTGTCAAGAATAAGTTTGGTAGACTCCTCATCCGAGTGTAAGGGAGCAACTGATCCGAGATTAATTGAGGACCTGCAATCCTATTGTAAACAGGTCAAAATTCAAAATAAAGTATTCTAAAGTGGGAATTGGAACGAATTATTAAAGATAAAATTTAAGCCATCACATAATGTTCTTATATTTTAAGTGAATGACTGTACTACTGTGTCTAATAGACATTAGCACCCAGGCATAATAACCTTTCAGAGTGCAATACCATGGCATTCCTCGTGCACGCTCTACCTATGCCTAAGCATGTCTATATACTGCCAGGTTTGTGCATGCTAGACTGAACGTTAGACTGAATGTTAGACTGAATACAGCCACGAGAAGAGAGTAGTTCTTTCGTAAGATTGATGTGGATATGTTAGGAGTCGCACCACTATTGTAGATTGTTTGCAAAGCAACAGTGTGCAATGGTGTGTCTGTTTACAGACCGCTCGATTCCACAATATCCTACATAGTACAATACCAACGAACTAATGCTTGCTGTTCTGTTTCCTTTTACCTGTTAAAACACCATGTTGATATTTTTGATGATAGAACATCATCTACATAAATTCGGTTTGTTTTATACATTGGTTTAGCTATCATAGCTCACGCTCCTCAAGACAACATTATACTCATGATCATAGTAGTAGAAGAGAGAACCCGTACACAGTAGGACACGATCACACATACACATTACACACACAAACATACGAACAAACATTCAATTCTAGCATACAAAACACACCATCTACAACTAAAAAAGCTAGCTGATCACATTAAATAACGCACATAGTCCTATGCTCATATACACAGATTAGCACAAATATTTCTCTTTAAAAACTACATGGTCATGCATGTTTTGCTTAGACCAGACGAAACGGATTATCGTTCGTCCTGGGGTTATTTCAACAAAATTACAGAGTCACTAGGACTTGAAATCACCAAGAGACCCCCTTGACAGCATACAAAAGTTAACCAGTTGTTGTCAAGATACACACAAGTATGTTTGTATGTATGTGAATTTTGCAAGAACATTAGCACCACTGCAACATTGCTAATAACGTAGTCTTGCTCAATAGTTACTGCAACTATTCATGATATTACACTCGCGTCTGTTGAAATAATATCAAGCCTGTGACCATGCAAGGGAGACAACTTGTATCACCAACAACAAATTGCCACGCAGAGCGACGTCCCTTTAACAGTGTTTTGTACATCTCAGAGGCTGCAGAAACACCATATTCTGCTTGTATTTTGGCGCTGTACGTGTGTGTGTGTACGAGAAAGATTACCTACACTATGGAAGGCCAGTTCAATCCACTACATGCATTGTCACGGAAAGTACAACAGGCTGCATCAAGGCTTAACATTCGCCAGCTTACCAGTGATGTACACCCAGTGAGTACTACCAACGCTAGTAGTACGAATTTGAATCTGGAGCCTCACAGGAACACTGTATCTGTGTATGGAATAACACCTCAGCCAAAGGCTGAAAAGCAGCATGAGGTGGAATGCATTTGCGACACCAATGAGACGTGTATTGGTCCCACGATAAATAATTTTGAAGCACCACCGATTGCCATGGAGCAGACAAATATTCTGGCATATCCACAGCCAGGCATGCGCATCAATGAATCATTTTCAATAGATCATGAACGCTTTATGGGCAGTAGTAATGATGGTTTGGGTCTGAACACCCCTACATACTGCGCCCACGAACAGAGCTCTTCTCTGCCAAGCCTGAGACGATTTGGCCTATGTAACCATGAGCAAAACACACTACCAGTTAATGCACATGGTATGCCTTGTAGTCCACCTATGGCCGACTCACAGGAACAGGCAAGAGAAGGCCTGGAAGCCATTATCACTGCCTTAGGGGTTGAGGCAACAATGGCCGCAATGGCGCAGTTGCTAGCTGGATATACAGATGCAGCAGCATCACAAAACCAAGCTAGCACTGATAGATTAAATATTGCAAATGGTAGGTGGATGGATGTTAAAATAAAGCCAGAGCCTGTCAGTAATAATGCCACACTACCGGAGCTTGAAACTAGCCATGCTCCATTTACAGAATATTACCAGTCAGTCGGAACATCAACTTCGGTTGGTGTCAGACATGGATGCGCTCCAGCACATGTGGCAAACACTGGTGTGGATGAAATTAATGCTCCAATTGGTGGCAGCCGGGCCAGAAAAGCTTCAATATATATATATATATATATATATATATATATATATATATATATATATATATATATATATATATATATATATATATATATATATATATATATATATATATATATATATATATATATATATATATATATATATATATATATATATATATATATATATATATATATATATATATATATATATATATATATATATATATATATATATATATATATATATATATACCTCATATCAATCTAATGGTAAAGTAGCACATATTTTATGACATATTACGATGGACTATAGCGAATGTCTACCCCTCTGGAGAAAATTAAATATTAGGTATTATCATGTCATTATCTCTGGGCTACGGTCTGGTATAATACACCGGTCTGGTATAATACACTGCTGAACTATGCCCTAACCCCAAAACCCATGTAAATTAGCAACACCAGCCCGTAACTTCACCATTGAAGCATGCTTCTTTCTGGAATGGCTCTCGACACTCTCGCTGTCAATCCAGAATTCGACTCTATGGCTTGACTTGTCACATCCACATTCCCTTTCGAAATTCACATCACCCTGTTTAACTCGCTATGTTCACGATTAGCAATGAAAGAGAATGACCAAACCGGGCTCTCACACTATATTCACTTCCCTACGCCAAGACCAAATAGTTCCCTTCTTTCACCTCCACCTAACAACCAATTCAACTAAATAAATCCATGTTAAATGACCAATGATCGGTCATTAAACTGAATGATCACCACCCCCACCCCACACGTATTACAACCTTATTTCTTAATGCAAACATCTCACTACATGCAATATTACTCCACCAGAGACAACACCATCAACCACTTCACGCACGAAATATACATCCGAAATGTACAGCTAGGGGAAAACTGGTATTGTTTAACCCTGGGGAACGTATATTCCTATACCACTATTGTCTAACACATAAGCAGAAACAACACTCAAATAGGGGACACCGGGATCAAGTGGTACACTTTGGCATCCAATATCAACATATACATGGAAACGTGAAATATAAAATTTATTTATTTCACTCTCTTACACGAGTGATCTTTCAGAGTGAGATGGTACCCTGCTACAAGTATCTTGTCAACCTTCTTAATGAATGGCATTCGTGATGACTCGATGCTGGGACATGAGTTCCACTGTTGGTGTTGTTGTTGTTGTTGTGTTGAATAAATCCCGTCTATCAGACCGCAGGCCCTTGAGACAAACCTCCTTCTGGTTCGCTGTTCCGACGTTCCGTGTTTTAGGGTTTCGTCGTTTGCATTCCGTTCTGGACATTCCGAATTTTATAGTCAACCTTTTAAACACAAAAATCGCTATTCAACAAAGTTATAATAGTTTTTTGGAGCATTTTCAATCCAGTTTCATCCTAACATTTATTGCCGGTTTGTATGAAATAAATATGCACCCAATTTTCTTAGGATTGTATGTTTATTCACAGGCCTTTGAATTTTCGTCCATTATCATCATTTTACGAGACGTAGGACCATGTATATTGTGTATTGCCTCGGTGTTTTTGTTGTAGTATATGGTGTCGGACATGGTTGCGCTCCAGCGCATGTGGCAAACACTGGTGTGGATGAAATTAGTGCTCCAATTGGTGGCGAAATCATCAGCCCGGTTTGTGAATGTTGATATCGGAAGACCACATCCGGTCTGGTCAACAGTGACAGCAAATACATATGATGTAAAACGCGGCGTCATCAAGGCAAGGTCACTAACCGCACCGGTACATACTATGATTATCTGCAAGCACACAGATCCAAATTTAATCAATATGAGAATGATGCCTGTCCTTTTTTTAAGAACGTTATAGAAGACCGTATACATTTCCTAGTTCAGTGTCCAGAATTTGCATATATCAGAAGCATCCATATAGCGGAAATCGAGCATCTAGTGACGGCAGATAGCAGGGAATTAATAAGCAAGGATGAGAATCTTATTCTCCAGATGTTACTCGACACAACTCTCTTGTTTGGCCTTATTGGAAGCGATTCAATGTCGAAAATTGAATCCATCTCCAGGAAACTGCTATAAACTTCATATCAGACTATATATAATATAAGAGATATCATCTCTTAAATGAAATGAATTTAAGAATTACCTAACAAAGCTTACATTATAAAATATCAAGTTAGTATAATTATGCTTTCTGGATGCTCCTAGTCCTACATGTATTTCAATAACAATGAACTCATTTACGCTTCTGGTGAACATAAATTTACTAGTCTATGAACTGTGACCATTTACCTATATACAGATAGGAAAATCACTTGCGTGTGTACATGCATGTACATAAATGTCAGATTTAATGATCGTTTGCGTGTGTGTGTATATAATATAATATATAATTAATGGAAAACTCCAGTAATTTGCGGATTCTAGAGATTCCCCGATAATACACCTAAGGGCCAGACATTGGCGGAAACTCCAAGAACAGAACAGAATATGGCTTGCTCGGTCCAATTCAAAAGTTCTTTCTCATGATATGTAGTTTGTTCTAAATGATTTGACTGCTGTTGATTAATTAAGTCTAAACTGTTAGATTTAAGAGCACCCCTTTGACCCTTACCACTCTGAGTGTGATGTCAATATGTCTTTTGCTGTGTAAATAACAAAGAAACCGTTGTACATTTCTCAACAGTTTGTTTGTTGATTTTGATGTCATCCTTCACCAAATTTGCCGAAAAACGAACACCAGAGCATTTAATTTAATATGAAACTTAAAAATATTGACATCGGAGTGGCAAGGGTTAACACTGATTTTTGGAAATGCTGTGGCTCAGATGGGTGTTCCCCGCACCAGCTGCAGTGTGCCGCCTACACTCATGGGTACACCCTGCTGCGCCTAGCATTGTTTGCATGCTGACTTGTGGAGGCTGTGGTTGGTCTTATTGCTTTTGTTTTGTGTGTGTGTCGCTATCCGAATCTCTACGCTAGTGTTGGTATCGGAACGTTTCATACTTGGGATGATTCGCCCGGGTCGTTTCGTCCCAATTTCGAAATGGGTCGATTCATACCATTAGTGGGACGGTTCGTCCCTATATGGCGAGACAGTTCGTCCATGTTATTATTGTAAAGTATTCACAAAGACAGCATATTTAATTAGTTTAATTGTCGCTGTATACTGCCCTCCACTGACAAAAAGGGGGGGGGGGGTTAAGTAAAACAAATTCAAAATTGAGATTTTGACACATCTTTCCTAATTTGGACATGCTCTTTTCAATGGAACTATTGCCAATGTAAAATTCTTTTTAGATTTTTAGTTATAATTATAAAATAACAAAATGATGTATGTCTTCCCCATCACAGACAATTACAATGACAAAAGGAAGTAACCGCATTTCCTTTGACAGAAGGAAGTTTATTACACATACTCCCTTTTGTCATTGTAAATGCTGAACATACTTCCTTTTGTCAATGAAGTATCTTCAAAGATATCTAATTTGCATATCAAAAGGGCATATGTCTAGCTCGTGTCATGCATGGTACTCTCACTGCAGGTAACAAGTGCATAAAAAGGTATGGATTTGCACTATTGAGTACAGTCTACTTGTAAACATATAATATGGTTTGTTTAAAGTACATGATTTAATAATTTACAAGTCCGGTCTACAAACCAGATCCGCTATTAAATTAAAAAATTGGTCAGTTTTCCTAGAACTAGACTATAAGGCTACAGCTCCAGTTTACCATTAAAAATAAGATAATAAGCAAAGTTACTATTATTATTATAGCGTAGAATGCAAAATATAAATAAATATCTGCAAATAGTATATCCGATGCTATGCTCTTTTAAATATAGAGTTAATATATAAAAGTATGTAAACAAAATAAAATGTGTGAAATTTTTCATTTGTTACCGGGTTCTAAAGATTTGATTCATAAATACCACGGCGATCATATTTTTAAAGTATATTTCTCATTGTACGAAATATGGTTTACAACTTGGTAAAATCTAGTCTAAGACCTGGTTTAAAGCTTAAATCAAGTCTAGCCTAAACCTCCTTATTGAATTCTGGCCCTGATGTTTAAGTTTAGCCTGCTTTAAATAATCATATTTGTATTTTCACCTAAATTGCCTAATGAAATGTTTTTCTGTTAAAATTATGTAACGAAACTGTAAAATTAGTTGAGAATGTGACATTTTGTTTCTAAAAACACTTTTACGTCATGTATTTTTTATGTGAAAATAATTTAATGAAACTAAAAATTTTTGAAAAATTGATCATTTGGTTTTGTTGTAGGAACACATTTACATATGTTTTGTGTTTACCTGAAAATAAATTTTTGGACTCGAACGATTTTTAGTATTTTCAAACCTAAAACAATGGTATATATGTTTATTGTAAGAAGAAACTGGATACAGAACCCTCTTCATCTATCCCATTACATTTCTTTAATTACAAAAGGGAGTAAATGTGAATTTACACTGACAAAAGGATGTAAAGTGTGATTACTCTGGAATTAGATATTGGTGCACTCGTTGATCAACAGTGCAGGGTCCAATATCTAATTCACATGGTGGTCAAGGTGTAAATAAACTTGAACTTGATAACGGTGCAGGGAAACGATATGAATTTCAAGCATATATATCCGCGGCAATATGAAACAGTATGATTTTACACAAATTTATGATTGCCTGCTTGTAACGAGCCTTATTAATGCTCAGGTTTACTTTTTCTTTGCGCAGGCCTTACAAAGGCAAAATGTATAGAGGCTTACTCAGGTGTTACATACAGTTGTATCGGCTCCATAGGTGTGAGAAGTGAAATGAAATGAATGGAAATTATTGACCAGATATTGACGGACACAATAAATAAAACACGATAATTTATAAGCTTTGCTTCTGTAATTTTTATACCCCCGCCAAAAAATTTGACGAGGTATTATGTAATCAGGCCGGCCCATTTGACGGGGTATTATGTAATCAGGCCGGCCCATTTGATGGGGTATTATGTAATCAGGCTGGCCCATTTGACGGGGTATTGTGTAATCAGGCCGGCCCGTTTGACGGTGTATTGTGTAATCAGGCTGGCCCATTTGATGGGGTATTATGTAATCAGGCCTGCCCATTTGATGGTGTATTATGTAATCAGGCCGGCCCATTTGATGGGGTATTATGTAATCAGGCTGGCCCATTTGACGGGGTATTGTGTAATCAGGTCGGCCCGTTTGACGGTGTATTGTGTAATCAGGCTGGCCCATTTGATGGGGTATTATGTAATCAGGCCTGCCCATTTGACGAGGTATGTAATCAGGCCTGCCCATTTGACGGGGTATTATGTAATCAGGCTGGCCCATTTGACGGGGTATTATGTAATCAGGCCTGCCCATTTGACGAGGTATGTAATCAGGCCCGGTCCATTTGACGGGGTATTATGTAATCAGACCTGCCCATTTGACTGGGTATTATGTAATCAGGCCCGGCCCATTTGACGGGGTATTGTGTAACCACGCCGGCCCATTTGACGGGGTATTGTGTAACCAGGCCTGCCCATTTGATGAGCTATTATGTAATCAGGCCGGCCCATTTGAGGGGGTATTATGTAATCAGGCCTGGCCATTTGACGGGGTATTATGTAATCAGGCCGGCCCATTTGACAGGGTATTATGTAATCGGGCCAGCCCATTTGAGGGGGTATAATGTAATCAGGCCGGCCCATTTGACTGGGTATTATGTCATCAGGCCGGCCCATTTGACAGGGTATTATGTAATCATGCCTGGCCATTTGACGGGGTATTATGTAATCAGGCCGGCCCAAATTGAAAATTTGCATAGCCCAAAAATGGATTACGAAAATTTCTTTGGCGTAACCCATTTGAGTTCACGTAACCCATTTTGAATATGATACTATTTGAAGATTACATAACGGAAATGACATGTCAGTATTAACACTTTAATGATCAAGATCAATGTATTCTCATATTAAATATCCATTTACTGGCCATAAGAGGACTATATTTGAAAATTTACCACCGAAATGACTCGCTCAATCATCGAGCCAGACATTCCAGTGGGAAATTATAAAAAATAGTCTGCCTGCAATTGATATTAATAAATGTTATATCGTGCAATATCTCAAAATTGAACTTTGACACGGGAGCCGAATTGTATCTGATCCGTTCATCCAATGAAAATGTGTTTGGCAGATACGGACACTTGAAGTCTTATAAATGAAATCCGCTTCGTTCGTTTTAAATAGCCGATTCATGTATTAGCATTAGGGTTGCACGATTTTTCGATTATTTGATTAATCGCTATTATATAATTCAAAATGAGCATGGATGATTATAAAATGGAATAATCGTGTAATCGCCATGTTGAAATTTTTGTCAAGACACTTTTACGCTTGTGAAACTGCTCGCATTACCAATCATCGAAACAAACATCCAGCTATCAGCCGAATGTGTGAATGATTAAATAAACTAAATAAATAACTGACTTGTTTGTATTGACTCATGATTAGTTTTAGATGAATAAAGATTGTTCACTTGGTCGCTCTTTGTCATTGTTGTTGTAATCACAAAAGCTTATCCTGCATTCCCCATTCTCTGAATAGTTATGCGCTAACAGTTTTCCCAAAAAAGTTCTAAAACTGATACCACGGAAATTAAAGCATTTTCTCCCGTAAAAATTCTCACCGCCTATGTTTAACCCTCTGGGCCCTACCAAGAATTTACAAAAAAGTGCTAGAAACCCTACAGCCAAAAGCTAGAAACTTGCTTAGAAACCTAGCCCGTTAGCGGTAGTGGAGTGATAGCGGCGTAGTGCTACCATGCCAACTATATTAACTATTTTTGGCAAAGTCACAGATTACTATATATAAAACTATATATCATTAGAAAGGGCAATAAAATACCTTTAAGTACATATAAAATTTGTATGAATAAAATATATTTTAGTTAGTCAACGTGCCTCTCAAAATGGCCACACCTTATAGGATAAATACATTGGTCTATTTTTGCAGTTTATCGAATTTTTTTTAAATTTTACAAATGCCATTGATAAAATTAATCACAATGGTATTAAAACTAACAGATACCAAAGTTTCGTGAAGGTTTTCATCCGATAAGATGTGAAAATGACAATTATATTATGTCATGGTACCGTAAGATTTCGAGAAATTCCGGTCATGATTTGGGGGGGAAGCCTCATTCAATGTTGAATAATTCCTTTATACATAATCGAACACATACCAGGGTTTCTCAGCGTTGACAGCGAATAAATGGCAAATTTTATGCTATGTAGCATTACTGGGTGCACTCAGCCGTTTAAAAAGCGAACGCGAATGTTTTACACTAAGATTCTATAGCATCGGACATTTTTTCGTAGCGGCGTCCCAAATAGGAATCGTTTATTGTGAAAGATCGCCAGAGAACGACAGGAATTTGTAGAATTGTACCCGTATATAATATACGAGTACCAAGCTCATTACCCGTTATTGGCAACACCGTATCGCGTACTAAGATTGATGCGTCTGATTGGTCGGGAATACATGAATATTAATTTTTCCGGCAAGATGGCGACACGATCAGCTGTTTTGCAAAATAGTTGTGTGTTCAAATATGTCAATCTATGCATATTTCTTGTACGCCACAAACTAAAAAGTAGACAGATCACTAGATTAACGATATTGCCAATCGGGAAGTGGGATGCCGATATATTTGACAACTTTCGCATCTCAACTCGGCCTAATTAATGCTAGTAATTTGAAGAGTAAGTTATCTCGGAAATTGTAAACAAAGAGTTGAAAGACACGCATCGATGATTGAGATTATCGGATTGTTTATCTATAACCTTATTGTGATTTCGCGACCAGAGGTAAACGAAATTGATTTATATATTTTTGGTTCAGCTGCTCTCTTAACACAATCTATAACTTTCTCGGTTAAATTAGTCATTGAGTAACTGAAAACTTACAAGTAACAGCACATTTACTAATAATCATTGATGACTGGAACTTACAAATAATTACTTAGAAAACAAATATTTCACTATTGCCCTGGTTACAAACATTCTATCACCATTTACTGTGTGGCCAGTATCCTCTGATCAAAGATATAGAGAACCGGGGCCCTGAAATAAACTTGTGTGCCCAAAAACAATTGTCACATTTGAACCTGAAATTCCAGAACTCCACATTTACAGTCATTATAAATGTAAGATGTTGAATATTTGGAATCCAATGTGAAGCTGGTGCTGCCTTAGCCAGTTTAATTAGTTTCAAAATATTCAACAGAACTTTGAAACATTTCGTAGCAAATTTATTATTCGCTCTTGTCGATTGAAAAGGTTAATCCAGTAACTAGTAGTCATACTCCCTCCTTGGACGATATATGCCCACCATTTATTATATTATTCATTTCATTTATGCGCTAAAATCTGAGGGTGGTGTATGACCATAACACCCGTTGTCGGGTCATAATGTTTACCAGTATATCCCTTAGTCTGAGTCTGCTCTGACTCAACCTGCCCCTGTGACAGATATTTGGACAGACTGTCAGTCTGTGACAGTCTGTCCAAATATCTGTCACTGGGAAGGGTTGAGTCAGAGCAGACTCGGACTATACAGTATATCCCTATGACCTTGCGCCGTACATGTATATTGTTAACCATTTAACATTTGAGTCAGACCAAAACTGCTGCAGTTGTCGAGGAAAATGTAAATTTTCCGACCAAAGTAAGATTATTTTTGAAAATGTATCACTGGAATGACTTGCTCTTGGTCTGCATATGGGCATTGTCTATGAGAAAATTTAAATTTTCATGAAAAAATTGGATTGTTAAAGTCTTAATATAACACTTCTAGCATTTGGATATTTCTAATTTATCCTTCCTATTTTTTGCAGGTGACTGATGGGCGATGGCTTCTAAACTCTAAACGGACTCAGTTTTTCCTGCTACGCCTAATGGATTTACTAACATGGATTTTATAAAAATAAAAATTTGATGACCTGTGTGTTACTCTATAATCTAATTTTTGTATGGAAACAGTATATTTGAACTAAAACATGATGATGTACGTTCGAAACATGATCGGCTACTACACACATCAATGGCTGACAGCTATGCCGGCGGCTGTTCTGGATCGACTGCTGACTGTTATCAACCGTATTCCTGAGGGCTCAGCTAATGTGCATCTCACATAAGCTCTATGTATCATTTGAGATTGGGTGGGATTTGAATCAAATATCAATAAATTAAATTTAATCTCTTAATTATACCCACACGTTTTGAAAAAACTGCAGGGATATTACAATCGCCTCCATCTGTGTGTCTGTCCATCCATCTCCTCAGAAAGCTTTTGGTAGAATTCAATCAAAATTATTGTGTAAATTACCGATATGCTTGTGGATTGGGAGACACCATTTACACTAGGCTCCATTCCCAGAGGGGTGTGGGTGGGGGGGGGGTATAGGGTTGATGGAAGACTGTCAAAGTTAAAGGAATATAACCAAATCTGGTGATTTACCATATCATGGCCCTATGGGTGTAGAATGTGAGACAACCTAATACATTAGGCTGTGACACTGCTCGGGTCGGGAGAGGCTGATGGGGGAGGGGCAAAATGTCAACTGAATTTGTTATGTGAGTAGCGGCGACAGCAGAGTGAAATCTACACAATGTAACGTGCACAAGATAAAGGTAAGAGATGAATTGCCCATATCTCATTTTAATGGGAAAAAATTAAAATTTATAAAGGAAAGCCGGTGAATATTTTAGAATTAGTTTGCCTTTGCTGACCTGGTGAGTTGGGCAGCAACAGTTTCCCGTCAAATCAAAGTACTTGAAATTGGTTTCAAAATATTCACCAAGTTAGCTGTATCTATGGTTACCATGAAATTTGGAATTCAGGATTCAAAGTATATAAACTGATCCCAACACGTGCAAATCATCGATGGAGCTTATGTAGAGATGGGCGGGGCAAAGCTAAAAAATTATCCATTAGAAAATCTAAATTTCTGCTCTCCTTCCCTTTGTCAATTCCAGTTTTTACTATGTTTAACCCTTTCATGACAAGTCCTGAAAACAATGTGGCATGGCAAATGATGGTTGTAGCCTAATTTCTCAATCCGAAAGAAAATTACATTTTAGTATGATGACTGAATTAATTATACCTACCAACCTTGTCTCTTTGAGTCCATTCATTATCCCCATACCTACCTTGTCTCCTCGAGTCCATTCATTATCTCCATGTTTTGAAAAGGAAATTTATTGTAAGCAGAGATTGGAGTCTTCCAGATTTATCTAGATTTCTGGATTTTTCATAGACCACTCTCGCACACCAGTTGACACCCTCTCCATGAATTGAAATTAAGCCAAATGAGCCACTATGTTCAGATAGGACTAGTGATTACTAGATTCTACTTTAGCCCCTCAAATTTTCTATACAGACCAAGGGAAGACTATTTTTGAAATTTTACAACTGGAATGACTGGCTCAATTACCGAGCATTCTAGTGGTAAATTTTCAAAAAGTCTTGCTCTGTTAATCAACATTTCTTAAGATCACAGCAGAGGCATTCATTGGCCACCATGACCATTAAAGGGTTGACAAATGAAATTATTGCCATTGGGCTGGTCATTGTATTAACCCTGGTCAATTTCTACTAGCCTCTGGCTCATGTTAATTTTAACTCCTGCTCTCACAGATCACTTCCTCTGATGACATCCAGATTTTTCAAATCAATCCACTCGTCTCTGTGTAATGAAACTAATTAAAACAAATTTGGTATGTGATTATGGAGACTCCCCCAGGGATGGGATGGGTAAAGAGGTCAAAGTGGTGATCATGGGGATTTGCTATAATGCGTCATCGACCAAGCAATCTAGTTATCACTCACTTACCATCATTGTCGAAGACTTGATGCTTGATAAATAACATTATGAACAGGAGTAATCAGAGATTGTAAACCACCGCCGAGACCACCCTACCGTTTTTGTCATATCCAAATTTGTTAAATCTTTATGTATGATCACACAAAGTCTGGAAACTCTTGTATAGGTTATGTTGGTTTGTTGTGTTAAAATTTTAAACGAATCGGATCAGTAGTTTTTTAGATGCAATACTGGATGCATGCACACACATAATACCCTTTCCCCTTAGGGCAAGGGTAATAATCCAGGAATGAATAGCAATAAAGATCAAAAGTACCTGCAATCTAAAGAAACAATCTGTTGAGTATATTTTGACAAATTCAATTAGAATCTATTGTTGTCCAAAACAACACCAGTTTCCAATCAAATTGGACTCGATATATTCAACAAATCTACTATACATAGTCCAGTCTGATTACCTAAGATGAGATTCTCTCTCTCCCTCTCACTTCGAGTAAACTTTATTTGATATTTACACTGATAGCTTACAAATAATACAGTATTCAACCCTTTAATACGCAAGCTTTACCACTGGAACATGTTGTCACCTAATGCAGCAACATCTTCCAGTCCAATCGATCTCAAAATATTCAACAATTTAATCACCAGTCCTACTAAGTAATATGACACTCTTACATAGAAGAAACTGTATTTGACATACATGTAGTTTACAATGGCAGCTTATACAATAAGTGAATCGAAATAAAATGGTACAGTAGATTTACATCAAGCGCATCCGATTTAACCCTTACCACTCTTATGTCAATATTCTATCTTTTAATGTGCCAATAGCCTGGAAAACTGGTACTGTTCTACTTCTACTAATAGAAACTGGTGTACATTTTTTAACAACTTTGGTTTGGTAGATGATGTTGCTATCTATGACAGCAACATCTTCCACCAAATCTGTTGAGACAAGAACACCAGTTCTTTTAATTTAATTTGAAAATTTAAAATTTTGACAGAATGGTAGAGGTTAATAAAATAGTGCAGAAGATAGAATTACAGAATCATCATTTTCATGAAATCTCAACCAGATAACTGTCCTATTCGCCATATGATCCTGAAGAAAAAAAGAGGAGAAACATTTACAAGATGAAAGAACAATAGAAAACGGAAATAAAACTGGAACAGTCAACAAAGGTGATTTCAAAGAGCTAATATGTCTCATGACTGGCATTACTTTAATAATGCATGTTACGGGCCCGTATTGACCCAGTAGCAGCCCCGTAACATGCGGTATCATGATAGATGATTGAGGAACAGAAATTAGACCGTAGATGCAAGCCAATATCTCCCTAGAAGCTAAATGACGGGTGTGATATAATGGTATTAATGGGCAAGCTATGTAAGGATGCACACTTTAAATTTTGTAGGCGTCAGTGTAGCTTTTCAGCTGTATGTAATATTTTACCGACGCAATTATAAATTAGGTTAGACATTCTCACTAAGCGATTCCGGCCATCAAGGAATCGAGTACTCGGTTAAATAAAGGAATCGACACGCTATCGTTGACGATTTTACGCTAGGAATTTCATTCACAGAAAACTATTTATATTTTCCCGTAGAAATTTGTAAACAAACTGAATTAACCAATCAACAGTGGATTTATAAAATTCAGTCATCTGCCGTAATGTAACGCTACGTTTGATTGGATAAAACGCCCGTAATGCTTGCATATTTAGCGATCGAAAACTGGTGCTCTTAAAACCGTCCAGACGGCGCGTAGGTCTCTAGGCAAGTTTATTGAAAACCGTCCAGACGGCTCGTAGGTTTATTTGTACGCTTTTTGCGCGCCGTCTAGACGGCTCGTAGGTTCCTTAGGGTTAATGTATACCTCAAAACATCACCGGGGAAGTGAAATTATTTGATTTGATCGCCTAAATATTGCGTATCCTTTAATAAAGGTCGTTTATTACATCAAAATTAATCCACAATTTGATATAAAATGGCGTCGCGAAAAAATACAAATCACGTGATTCGCCTCCAATTGAAGAGTTTATTTTAGAGCGAGTACTCAGATAAATATTCTGGATTCGAAGACTCGGAACGCGGGAATTTCTATATATTATCATTGCGCGATAGGAACTGAGTATTATACTGATCTGAATAACGGGTACCCGTTTGATAAACTCCCATTAGCGTATAATATCTCGCGAGAACACGCCGCCTCCCATCGCAAAAGAGCCGCTGGCTCGCCAACTTAAGAAGCCGGCTATATTTTCGTTCGTATAATTCAATTTGGATCATTTAATGTTGATCGGCATTACAAATTTGATGCACATTTTCTCCCGGACTTGTTTGGTACATAAATTTGGTCTTAAGATATATTTATAAAGAAGGTATTTAATCATGCCAAGACTGTTTTAAGCGCATTTTGACTCCAAAAGTGTGGAATAAACTTTATTATATCTTGAACATACGTGGCCTACTATTAGTATTAATCTAATAGGTGGTCGAGATTTACAAATCCGAGGCCTGTATTGACTTCTAGAGGGGCTGGAAATATATCGGGGCATAGATCGGTCTGAAGTAGACACAACCTATGACACGATTCTTATTATTATACACGCTATTCTTACAAATTTGCTCTTAAAAAAGATTTTCCTATACAATCTGCTGAGTTAGGGGGTGGGCTTCGAATACAGAGTTTTGCCGTTTTGAAACTGCTAAGAAGTCATTGGAGCTCATATGTCAAAGTTAGGGGGTGGGCTTCTATTAGAGCATAGGCTACAATTAAGCGAAATACAGTACCTTCTGTTTTCCGTCTAGAAAAATATTGATACATTCCTTTGCTTGCAATCAGCAACTGGCGTATTCTGTCCATGTATGTATACCCAAGTGCCTAACCCATAATCTTACAATCTGCAGTAGCATAATAACGCCACAGTGTCATTATATTTTCCATTCTTATTGAGCCATCGTGAAACTTTTTTTATCAAACCAATATTTTGAGTTTTGTGGTTAGCTTTTATAAGGGAGTTTCTCCTTTCAGAAAGTGCTATGGAGTTCTAGGGGTTGATGTTGGCGAAGGCTTCTATTAGGACATAGACTAATGTAAGTTCAATGTGTCAAGTGACTAGACTGCGTGAACGAAAATTGGGTTGTGCAGAAAACATTTGCGTAACCGCCACGCGAAGAATGACCGTTTCATTCGCGCAATTTGGGCAGGCCTGTGTAATGCCGCCGTTTGGGCGTGCAGGCAGCAGAGTGGGTTCTGGATGATAACTCCGTTAGTTTGTCGGATCGCATTGAAACTTCATAGGGTGGTTGGACTAGGTCTGGGGAAGAAACCTATTCAAATCGACGATCATCCGAAATCCAAGATGGCCGCCAGCCACCGGCGTCCATCTTGAAAATTGGTTTCCAGATGATAACTCTATTACCGTGTGTCGGATCGCATTGAAACTTCATGGAGTCATTAGACTAGGTCTGGGGAAGAAACCTATCGAAATTGACAATGATCCAAAATCCAAGATGGCCGCCAGCCACCGGTTGCCATCTTGAAAATTGGTTTCCGGATGATAACTCTGTTACCGTTCATAGGATCGCTTTGAAACTTCGTAGAGTGGTTGGCCTAGGTCTGAGGAAGAAAATTATCGAAATCGACACTAATCCAAAATCCAAGATGGCCGCCAGCCATGGGCTGCTATCTTGAAAGTTGGTTTCTGTATTATATCTCCATTACAATTTATCGGATCACTTCCTAGGGTCATTGGAATATGTCTGGTGAAGAAACGTATCGAAATTAATGATAATCCGAAATCCAATATGGCCATCTTGAAAATTGGTTTCCGGACCCGGACGTTACCTCCTTGACCGTTTAGTGGATCGCTTTGACACTTAATACATTTGATATTTGCGCACTACACCAACATACGCGTGCATTTAATCTAATATAACTTTACAAAATATAAATCTGTCTTCTTAGCGCATATATAAAGTGCATATAATCGATAAGTAATTTATCATTGATTTGGAGAGCGGTCATCAAATGAAGGCGTGGCATAAACTAAGAGCATTGCATCCTGCTTTCTGATTTGCTATATAAGCCTATTCTATATTGGATCAATCAAACCGGCGAGCGATAATTGTGCCACAATGACTATTGGCCGCGCTCAATCAAACGCTATTATTTAGGTGTGAATCACTTAATGATGTCTTTGATAGATTTACAACTTAAACATTCTGTTGAAGATTTTGAAACTAATTTAACTGGGAGCTCTTGCTGGCTAGTAATAGATTACTTGTACGATTACCTTGAAACTGGGAATTCATAAATATTAAAACAAGGAAGATTTGTCCAACACCTGCGTCGTCGATACATGCATATTTTTCGATCAGTCAGCCATGAGGTCAAAGGTTTCTATTTTTGAAGGAATGTTGCTGAAAGCTGTTGATGTTTTAGCTTGTGAAATTAAAATTGGCACATGTCTTCGAGAGCCCCCGGGCAAGCTTCCACTCATTTTCGGAGAAGAGGCCTCCAGTAGACCTAGAGTTATTAAAAAATACGGCACAAATTTGCATTTTGAAAACAATGTTACTAACGTCTGTTGTGTTAAACTTTTACGAGTTTCCACAAAAATTGGTATACGTTATTGAAAAGAATTGCTGTTACGCTTTATCTTTTTACACAATTGTTTCTAACGACGCTAAACACAGGTAAAAATATTAAGCATGTCTGTGTGACGTGTGTGTGGATGGATTATTACATGAATTCATGAAATCCAAGACAATTGCGACGATCTTGTCTGAGCTATTCAAGAGCACTATAAAAATGATTAAACCAACAGTGTGGCCGGCTACAGTCTCTAAAAGGACAAGAAAAACTAAACAGGGGTGTAAAGTTAGATTTTTTATGGTAACCTAAAGTAGGTTGCGCAAATGCATATATGGCAACCTCATGGTAGGTTGCGCAATAATACATTTTTTGTAACCCATGGTAACCTTTGACAACCCATGGCAACCTTTGGTATCCTAATAATATATAGGCTACCCGGTCAGCAGTAAATCCATACTAGATCATGAAATAAATAATATTGAACGTGAATGGCCAGTACCAGATAGAGAATGATATTGTGCATACGATAACGTGTATATACGCGATTGAATTGCCCGCCATATCCCTCACTTAACCAAATAAAACTCAACCCAAAATTGATTTCTAAATTTAGACCCTTTTGGGACAAAGTTGGTCCCATGACTGTAGGTATAAATATGTCTCCCAGTAATTACTTGCTGGTAGAGATAGATACGCTGTCTAGTATATCGGTTGCACTCATGGGCAACTTGTTATTTTTGGAAGAAATATTTTTCTAGCGCTATTTCTATCTGTCAATGGCCAGTAGATTGCATTATCAGCTCTGGCACAGCTGTCCGGTAACATAAACATTCCATTCTTACAGAAAGCCGCGATCCCGGTTACTAATTTCAACAATAAAAATTATGTCACGAATCAGCCTAGGGGGTCTGCTAATTCACCAGTAATGAGAAATGTCTCGCGTGTTAGTCATAGTTAATAATAATCGATAATCCGCAGTCATATTTTATGATTGGCTCGCAGGCCATCCGATGTCATTAGGCATGAATGAAAAATTACTATCGTAGTAAAATTCTGATCACGTGACTCGTTGTCATTCATAGCGAATTAATCACATGACTACGAGACTGTAACTGGGACGAATCATCCCGGGATGAAACGTCCATGGGGGTGAACCGTCCCGCAAAAACGGAACGGATCGACCCATATGAAAAATGGGGCGAATAGTCCCTGGTACAAACCGTCCCAGAACCCTAGTGTCTCTTCATGCTACAAAAAAATGCAGACGTGAAAAGCAGAGAACTATCTACCGATAATTGAAATCGCTACAGACCATGTTTTGTCGATGCACAGGCTACTCCAAGATATGTCCACTGTATTCGAAGAATTGCAGTATGAATGTAATGGGCTGATATACATATCAGTTTGGGAAATCTCTGAATTCGGCAACCTTAAATCTATTTGTCATAATTACAGGGTTGGAAAAAAATCGATTTTTTTCAAAAAAATCAAATCAATCGATTTTTTTGATTTAAATCGATTTCAATGATTTAAATCGATTTTTATTCGCGACATCCCAGGAAATTACGTAAAACTTATACAGTGAAACCTGTATTAAGACACTGGCTGTGGGAGTCGCAGAAGGTGGTCTCTTAAGACAGGTGGTCTCTTAATACAGGTCCAGATGCATTGCTAAACTGTATTTTGGAACTGAATAAAGTGGTATTTTTATGACTTATTTTTAACTGAATTTTAAGCTTGCTGGTTTCTTAATACAAAAAAACTTTGTTCGCTTAAGCAGTTTTAACAGTATTATTATTGCATCATTTTTTATTGCATCATTTTTTTATTGCATCATTTTTCTATTGCATCATTTTTTTATTGCATCATTTTTTTTAAATGATGCAATAGAAAAGCATTTTTTCATTCTTGAAAAATACAGTCAAAACTGCTTAAGTGACAAAGGCTATGAAATATTTTCAATTCCATAATTAGCAAAATGTCTAACTCCGGCCGAAAACAAGATCCAATATGGATTCATTATGAGAAAGTGAAGACCCCAGATAAGGCCGGTGTCCGGGCTGTCTGCAAGGTCTGCCGACACGAACTCCAAGGTATCCCAGAGCGGTTAAAAAAACATGCAGCCAATTGCACAGGTCCACCAACACCAGCACTTCAAGGTCTAGCTGTAGGCGCAACAGAAACGGGGACTTCATCTCAATCTGAGCAGCAGCAGCGCGTTGAAACTGTTGTTGATCAAAACGATGTGGTGGTGATGGAAAGTTGAACCTCTGTCAACTTCAAGTTCTGCTTCAGCGGCAGTGAAGCGCCCAGTGCACGGTCAATTAGCTGCTGGTACATTGGCCGCTAAGATACCCAAGCTGAATTATGGTCTACAGAATTATGTCATCAGAACTTCAGCAGAAAAACGTGGTGAATTAGATCGTGATGTAGCTAGGATGGTGTATGCTACGAACTCCCCATTTCGCTTAGTAGAAAATAGACATTTTATAAACCTTGTAAAAGATTTACGACCAGGCTATCAACCACCATCCAGAAAGGACATAGGGGGGAAATATTTGGATGTTATCTACACAGAAGAGCGGGAGAAGGCGAGAAAAAATTTGGAAGGTGAACTTGTCTGTCTAGCATTAGACGGTTGGAGCAATATTCATAACGAGCCTATCGTATGTGCTACAGTGACGACCTGCTTAGGTGATATTTACTTAGTGGATACTACGGACACCTCTGGACATCCTCACACAGCGGAATATCTTTATGACATGGCGAAGCAGACAATTGAAAACACGCACAATGATTTTGGGTGCATTATATGTAGTATCGTCACAGACAATGCTGCTAATGTAGCAAAGATGCGAGAGTTCTTGAAAGAACGACTGGGTTTCAACATGATTGCGTATGGATGCACGCCTCATCTTCTAAATCTGACTTCAAAGGACTTAGAAATGGGTAATGTTAAGGAGCATGTCACACAAGTTGTGAAGTATTTCCGAAATAACCACTTTGCTAGTGCCCAAATACGCCAATCATCGTGCAGAAAGTTAGTGATGCCAGCAGATACAAGGTGGAACACAATGTACGATTGTTTAAACTCGTATTGTGAGGCATGGCCGACACTTGTGACAATCTGTGATGGACATACTGACCGCATAGATGTTGCCATTGCCAATAAAGTTCGTAATGTAGTAATCAAACGTTCTGCAGATGAATACCGACTTTGTTTGAAACCAGTAGCTTGCGCTCTCGATAAAGCTCAATCGGACAATTGCACAATAGCAGAAGCAGTTGAATTATGGAAAGATGTAAAAACGGCCCTGCATAATGACACTAATAATTCAACAAAGCGTGCGGCCGATAAGCGTTATCAACAAGCTGTGACACCTCACCACATGCTGGCCAATCTACTCCACCCTAAATACCGTGGTCGAAACTTGACTCAGCAAGAACGTGAAACTGCACTCACCGTAGCATCCGAAATCCCTGGTTTGATGACTTTGGTAATCAAATTCGAGGCCATGGCACCACCATTTCACATTCTTAAATTTAACGACGAAGTTGTTAATGGAGTAACCTCTCTTCATTGGTGGAAGTCGCACAGACGTGACTTCGAGGATGATCTGCTGGAAGCATTTGAATTCACTCAGCGTCTGATGTCAGCTGTGGCGGCGTCAGCTGGTGTCGAGCGCGTGTTCTCCAGCTATGGGCTCGTGCAGAGTAAGTTGAGAAACAAACTTGGAACTTTAAAAGCGGCTAAACTAGTATTTCTTTTTCGGTCCCTAAACTGTGACAAAGAAAATGACTTCCGGTTTCAGTTGAATGATGATTGTTGACTAGACTAGTGAAGTACAATTGCAGCATTATTGAAAACTGAAAGTGAAAAGTGATGACAGACACATCTATCTGTGACTCAGTTAGGTTTGCGCGATATTGCTTGAGAGAATATCGATATCGTTATTATAAAAAAATCGCGGTATCTCAATAGTCAATATATCGAGTGTTCTGGTTAATCACTTAATTGTGAATAATTAAAGAATATGCATCCCATCATTCATAACATATTGAATATTTTGAAAGCAATTTCACTGGAAGCCGTTGCTGCCTAAGTCAGCAACGGTTTTCAGTGAAATTGCTTTCAAAATATTCAATATGTTTATTATGTTACGAATGATGGGATGTCTATTCTTTAATTATCACTGTTTGAACTAATAATATATAGAGTTCAAAATTTATATATTACGTCATATTAGCAACGATTTTTCAATTTTGTTCACAATTGCATCACAGATACAGTGAGTAGCAATAGGACAGAAATGATGCAATGCATAAATCTAACGAATTAGCCCTAATTAGATGCACAAAATCTATGAAGGTATGCAAAAGTCATCATTGTCTAAGTCTATCAACCTTGTTAACTTCTGTCTTTAAAAATATGCTCAAATTAAAATTGATAAACTGGTGTACATTTTTCAACAATTTTGGTGGACGATGTTGCTGTCTGCGACAGCTCTATCATCCACCAAATTTGTTGAAAAATGTACACCAGTTTATCTTTAACCCTTAGCACACTGATGTCGAAATTTTTAAATTTCAAATTAAATTTAAAGATAAACTGGTGTACGTTTTTCAACAAATTTTGTGGAAGATGGTGCTGTCACAGACAGCAGCATCGTCCACAAAAATTGTTGCAAATTGTACACCAGTTTATCTTTAAATTTAATTTGAAAATTTAAATTATCATGCTCCAGAGTGCTAGGGGTTATGTTTATTTTGAAAAATTAAAACAACTACATCAGTGTGCTAAGGGTTAATGTAATGTAATGATGTGTTTACGTGTTACAATGTATATAGTTTCTTGCCAGTTTCAGCAATTACTGATTTTGATTTTTGAAGTTGTAGTAAACTACTTAATTTAATAACATTTCAATCTTTATTGTTTTAGTGTTAAATAAAATGGAGCCCAAAAGTCCAACTTGATAAGCACTAGCCAATAGTAATCGAGACACTCAATGACACTCCAGAGTGACTCCAGACGCATGTCATAGCTGAAAAAAGAGACAGTGTCTTGCTTTAAAAGAGTGTGCTTTTGGAATTAGACTAATAGTAATAGCCATACTGGCCCATACATGACTTTTCATGTACACTATTGCTTTAATGGTCATGTAGTGACATGTACGCACATGGAATTCTCCTCTTCTTTACAGCTTACACATACTTAATGATCATACTTTGTACACATGTGTGATGTACTGTGTACATGAACCTCAAGTATGTAGATTGTAGATGTGGACTCGTGCACTGGGTCTAGTCTTGCTGATGACAAATATGAGCAATTAAGTGTATAATTCTATTTTGTGTTGATGTTCAAGTGCCATGGAAGCAGTAAAATAATTATGTTACTTTAATTTAACAAAATTACTGTTAATTGTATTAATTACTTGAAAATTCCTCTATTTTTGCAAAACTGATTTAAATCACGATTTTTTCGATAAAAATCGAGTGATTTAAATCATGATATAAATCAATTGATTTAAATCAAGCCAACCCTGCATAATTATTATGCTGTTACATTCACATATTTGCTGTAATAAAGAGCGATAATTTGCTAACTGTTGACGCCTCATTTATTTTCTTGTCTTTTTGATGTAGATGCCTCACTTCTGGTGAGTACGGTGTTCCGAGAAAGATTTTTTAAATTATTGTTTGAGTGGTATTGGCATTAATCATCACCATTGATCATCATATTTGGTATAAACCCGTGTTCTCGTTACTATGTTGAGCTGACGTGTACATTCTTTCATGAAACTGGTAGTCTCTAAAAGGACAATAAAACTGAATTAATTTTATCTGCGATCAATCAACAAATAGTTGCATAGCAGAGTCTGTGTGTCATAAATTCCTGTTTATAGTTCTACTAGGCTGACATCAAGAGGTAGATTGCATAACTGGCTGTCTCCAGTAGCTGTTCTGCTGTCTGACTTGAATATTTGTAGCAGCTAACAATTAATATCTTTTGTAGTGCTCATCTATCAGCACCAACATCATCTGGCTCGGAATTGGTTGTCTGACCATTTAACTACTTGAACATCTTAACATTGTAATTAATTCAAAATGTTCTGCTCTGTATTTGGATATCCGTCCACTTGGTTGGAGCAGCCACACTGGCGCATTGTAACAGCAACTATGGAGGTGTGCCTATGCAGGAGGGAATTACTAAATTAAGTCAAGTTATAGATATAGCTATTTTCTATTCTAGTGGGTCCAAATTCAGGAACTGTCGGATTTAAAAGGAAGTTCCCGACTAATATTCCCGTTCAGTCGAATTCAACTGATCTTTCTTTGAAGTAGATATCTAGTTTGCTCTTGAATAATTCAACTGTTGTTGCTTCGATTATTGTAGCTGGCTGTGAATTCCACTGTGGTACAAACTCTGTTAGCGAATATCTTTGTTGCTCCGCTTTATATTGAGCTTGAACCTATGCCCTCTGGTCTGTGTAATACTGGATGGCTCGAAAAAGTAGTCCTTATCAATATTATATAGATCCCTGATGAGCTTGAATGTTTCAATTAAATCTCGAAATCTTCTATATTTCAGTGACATTTGATTTAGGGCTTCAAGTCGTTCCGTGTAGCTATACTCTGATTTTCGGGATGAGTTGCTCGGTGTTGAACTCTTTCTAATAGCTGTAATTGGCTTTTCAATCTTGATGACCATGCCGAGTTGCAGTATTCGAGAATAGGTCTCACTAGAGAATTGCGATATACCGAAATCGTCATAATTTCAAAAAATCTTAAATATCAATACCGTCAGGACGATATTTGACTTAACTTTGAGCAGAATATAAATATCTATGTTAGAAATGTTTATACCATTACCTCTATTCGGTCCAGTAATAGTCTATGTAATAACCCGGTCTTTGTCTGAGGTAATAAAAACTTAATAAACTCCAAAATAATCCGTGTTCAATTAATTCATGGTTTGTTTGCGCTAATAAAATGATTTAAAGTACAAAATAATCCTTTTTTGTTCACTTTTCATAATTACATAAATAGACGCCGCAATGTTTTTTCTCGCCTCATTTGCACTACCCACATTCCATTCTGATGACGTCATTACTACAGGTTAAGCTATTTATCCATTGATCTGCACGGTTAAACATTCTTCGGGGGTCAATTACATTGCATCTATTACTATTACTTTCAGTTCCTTCTATTTCTATTACAAATACTCCAGATTTGATCTATTACTACCTATTACTATTTCTCTCATATCTATGACTATTACATTTGAACCATGGGTATCACTCACGCACATGTATACATACATGCATGCAAATGAAAACAAGTCAGACATTTGGATATTAACCCTTTCAATGATTTTAACCTGTTTAGCTCTGTGGGTAAATCTCAACATTCTAAATTCTACAAGATCAGGAAGACCACAGAATATTATGAAATTTCTGTTGCTGAAAGTCGATGAGGTTAACTAAGTATTAGCCATGGAAAAACAGGGGTGTTGGTGAAATCCCAACAAATTGGCAGAGAACGACACTCGCCAAATATAATATGATTTGATTTGCTAGCAGTGAATTTTACATGACGTGTAAGCTCTGCGAGTTCAAGGTAAGATTGAAATTAGAAAATCTAAATTTTTTTTGTAACAAGTAATCCTTTTATCAATTCGAGTTTGTACTATGTTTAATTAGGATTCCAAATGTGACATGATACAAAAAAAAGAAGAAACACAGTACAAAAATATCCACGCTTTACAATGAACTCCCAATCCAAACATGACATTATTTCCCTTAGATTTTGACAAACATAAAATGATCCAGCCTGGAATAAGATGTAAGAAAGAAACTGCTTTAACGCCTGAGAAATGAAAACAATTTAAGTTTGCTTCTTATGTTGGCAAACATAAAAGTTTTAGTTGTAAAATAAACTGCTTTAGCCTCTCAAATACGAGCATGCGTAATGTGATTGGTTGCCCTATAGTCCAGTGTTACCGATTTTCATGCCAAAAAATTTGCGGGACGCATGGGATCCTACTTTGTGTCCCAGGGCAGATTTTATGCGTCTATGCGCGCAAAAGGACGCAAATGAGGAACCCTGCATCTACGGTAGGGCATTTTTGCTGTAAAATTAGGTCGCTGTTAAATTGAATTTAGTCTTACTAGTGCAGGGTGTTGGGAAAATTAAAGCAGGGTGAAGCACCCTTCTGTACCTGTCACTGTTAAACACTGAAGTTCTGTACTCTAATGCATCAAAGAGAAGAGCCTGGTTCCAGTTTATTGTAAGAAGCAAAATGTATAAAACATCAAAAGATATGTACATATTATATATCTATATATGTGTGTAACTTCTTTTTGTAGGAAACCTGTCTAAAGTGTGAAGTTTCTCATCATAACCCGGCATGGCTGAGACTGAGACTGAGACTGAAATGTCAGGTAATACTCTAGGCACACATTGGGTGTGTTTGATTGGGATCTCATCATGATGATCCACCGGGGTCCCGACTATTGAGCAGTAGTACTACGGTCTGGAATCAGTATAATTCCAAGAGAGCAGGCACATTGTCTCCTGTGTTCTATGCACATTGTCTCCTGTGTTCTATGTACATTTCTCCTGTGTTCTAATGATATTGTCTCCTGTGTTCTATGCACATTGTCTCCTGTGTTCTATGCACATTGTCTCCTGTGTTCTATGTACATTTCCCCTGCGTTCTATCAGGGTTTTAGATTACCCCTTAGCTATGACTTTACAGGTCATGCCCAAATGAAATCCACCCATATTAGTGAGCCCAAATTAAAATCCTACTGGCTGCTATGAAGACTATTTAACTGATATACAGTCAATTAAATACTTAGAGATGGGTGCTGTGGCATTTTATGACCATTCAGAGGTCTTATTGTGCTATTAAAACTAAAAGGGCTCAAAATCAATCTCTCAGATTTCAAAATTCTCTAGTTTCTAGTAGCATTGATGGATCCTGGACCAGATAGATGGTGTGCCCAAATGAGGTAAATCTAAAGCCCTGGTTCTATGTACATTGTCCCTTGTGTTCTATGCACATTGTGTCAATTAACCAGGTTTTAAGCCTTCTAGACGGTTTGTTAAAGACTACTTCAGTTTTTATCATAAAAAATGTCCAACCCAGAGGAGACTATTTTAGATAATATACCACTGGAATGAAGGACTGGCTCAATTATCGAGCCAATATTTCCAGTGGTAAATTTTCAAACAGCTTCTTTTCTTGGTCTGGCAATGGACATTTATCAAGGCCATTGCAAAAGCCATTTTTAGTCGGCTTTAATGTTAATGGGTTAACCATGACCACATTCAAAGCATAGCCCATATTTCAGTTTTTCTGTTCCCGCATCAAAGCATAGCCCATATTTCAGCTTTTCTGTTCCCGCATCAAAGCATAGCCCATATTTCAGCTTTTCTGTTCCCGCATCAAAGCATAGCCCATATTTCAGCTTTTCTGTTCCGGCATCAAAGCATAGCCCATATTTCAGCTTATCTGTTCCCGCATCAAAACATAGCCCATATTTCAACTTTTCTGTTCCCGCATCAAAGCATAGCCCATATTTCAGCCTTCTGTTCCTGCATCAAAACATAGCCCATATTTCAGCTTTTCTGTTCCCGCATCAAAACATAACCCATATTTCAACTTTCTGTTCCCGCATCTAAACATGATTATATTTTGAGCATATGCAAAACGTAGTGGGTTGTTTTTAAAAAACTTGCTTGACCTAAAACTTTGTTATGCACTTTTCCAACCCAGAATTTAATTGCAATTAAATTTAATTAAATCTACGCTTCAAATAATTGTAGTCTAAGCTTCGCACTAGGAGTAAATCTATCATTAGTTATGGCACCGCATAGTTTTGTTTTTTTAGTGGTTTTAAAGCACACACTTGATTGTGACAGGGCCTAGTGGTGAGGAACTTTCTGCGCCAAACCAGGATGGAATAATAGTAATATTTAAAGGTGCATATTCACACCAAAATAAAATTGTTAAAATGATATACCTTTAAGAGCTTAAATTGTGTATGTATGTATGATTACTGTATTCTGCGGCTGTAGTAATAGAAACATCCTACAGCTGCAATCAGTCCTTCTTTGCTTTTGCCCACTGTGTCTTGTCCTCAGCCAAAATCCTTAGCATCCTTGAGGAATCAGGTCTGTCCTTGACTTGAGTGTACCGAGTCCTGCTTTCTTGACGTCACCTTGTAGCACGCTTAGCAGATTTTTGCAATGACGTCCTCTCCTGGTTTTGTATTTGCTTAAATTGTGTAGCTATTTGTAATGAAACGATATAAATCTTAACATATGATTGTTTCATTCTGTGTGAATTAATAAAATCTTTATCTCCCCCCCCTGGGGAAACATATAGCGATCAGCATGTCCGTCCATCCCTAGAGGTCTCAATGGATTAACTTGAGATTTCGTCCACATTATCAGTATCAGATGCGCATGTGCTTTTTCACGGCCAAAAAATTGTTCATTACCGAGTTATCCCCCTTTAAATATCTTAGAGCCGATACATAAACTGCATTGCCAATCATTTCTTGTCAACACAACTACAGTTTAGCTGCGATTCTTTCGAAACTAGATAAGTGTTATCATTATCACATGAAGATGTGCATGTGCTATCCGTATACTTGTACGTCCATCCATCTGTCCCAAATGTATGTTCATCTGTCAGTCCATCCTTGTCAATGCAACTCCTACAGTTTCGTTACAATTCCTTTGAAGTGTGCTAAATGTAGTCATTACCATCTGAAGATGTGCATGTGCTTTTTTCGTGGCCAGAAAATTATTCATTACAGAGTTATCCCCCTTTAAATACCTTTATGCCTATACATGAACTGCAGTACCAATCATTTCTTGTCAACGCAACTACTACAATTTAGCTGTGATTATTTTTAAATTTGTTAATTGTTCTCATTACCACTTGAAGATGTGCATGTTCTCCTTCGATCAATACTCACCATTCTGTTACTTCTGATATACAGCTGGCCTTGACAGCGGCTCTAGGATTATAGACTTAGAAAGCTTTACCGACTCCTGGGAACCGGGTACTCGGCTCCCAACAGCCGAGTACCCGCTTACCATAGAGCTCATTCTTGTTTGCATAGCAACAAGTGCAATACATGCTTTCTGCATTGAGGATTTTATTCTTTTTTTGTGAAAGAAAATCTACGTCTTTAATCTGTAGTCATAGTTTGTGTGTTCTTGAAAAGGATTAACTAAAGGATACTATGGAGAATACCGCCGAGGATAACCAGGTTGTATCATTCTTTATTATCCATAGGTAAAAGACTTAGGTCTCTAAATTTCGCTGTGTCGCATGTTCCAATTTCTGACCCCATAGAATCTGGGACGTGTGCTAACAACGATATATGCCCGGCGAGCGCCTTCTTTAACCCCCAACAGGCGATCGGCAGATATGAAAATAGGTGTTATGCTACGGTATTTCTAACACGAATATCGGCTGACGTCATTCTCCGTAGGATCCGAGCGGGTGACGTCACACCCGGTCGCTCGGATGTTTATGTGAAGAAATTTTTTCATTAATTCGCGCATCTTGTTCTGGGTGCTGCGTACTAAAAAATGGTACCGGGAACTTTAGAATGATCAAGTTTACGTGCGATCACGATCGGTTTGCAATGATCGGTGGTTTCAAAATTCTTGAGTAGATGCGTGGTCTGCGGTTTTACCGTGTGATACAGCAGTTTGTTATACATTTTGTTGTTTTCTTCACATATCGTGCTGCTTTCGTTAGGAGTATAATTTATATTGATTAGTAAATATACCCCGAATGCTATGCGATATGATTCCTGGAGCCGTTACACATCCTGGAGGATCTATTATGTTTAATGCCCGCCTCGTTCTTGTCATAATCAATGCGATCTTTGTTGTAACGTGGCGGGGTGGGGTGCGGGAGGGTTACAGTTAATTTATGAGTCAAATTATTTGAAAATTAATTGTCTGCCTTCCATCCGGGTTTCGTTCCGCTTGTTTATTGTAGGTTTGTGCTTATTTTAATAGGCCAAGCCAGCCCCGCCATCATGTGACGAATGCCATAAGTTTGTCCGTGTCATGTTCAAGGACCATGTCTGTTTTAGGTGTTCCCTTTGTAATATTGATCATAGGTGTAATGTTTGTGCAGTGTGGTCCGTTGAGATGATGGTTAAGTTCCTTGCCCAGAAGGACTTGGCTGGGTCTGACGCTGGGTCAGGCGGTCCGAGAGTAAATCGTGGAGCGCCCGGTTCGGCCGGTGGGGGTGCGCCACGTCCCCAGCTGGAGGTGGCGGAGATGGCACCGCCGGCGTGGTTTGGTCCGGCTATGCAGGGTTTTCTGCATAGCGTTCTGCCCACGCTGGTGTCGTCCCTGCTACCAAAGGTTGGGGGGCAGTTTCTCCCCATGCCTAGTACGGATCCTGTCCTCGGACAGGATTCTGGACTGGTTACCGAGGGGGCCGTCTCGCACGGCCCCCTGGCAGTCCCGTCTATCTCCGGCCAGACGGGTTCTGTTTCTCTGCGGCCACCGAGGGGTGGTCCAGTAGCGGTGGCCAGTCCGTCAGGTGTGGGAGCCGTCCGCCAGGACGGTTCCACGGTTGACTCGTCTAGTGACGACTCTTCGGAGTCTGAAGACGAGGAAGCCGAGGAGGAGAGGTTGCTGCTGCGTGAAGCTGCAGGTGGAGAATATGGAGGTTGATTCCGTCCTGGACGGAACCGGCCTCCATTTGTCTGGTTTGGTGCAAGCCAGGGCAGCGGCTTTGCCTGTGGCTGAGGCCAATCTGGTACTGTGCACCGGTTCCGTGCGGCTTGGTTTGGCACCAGCTGTCACGGGAACGGGTGTGCCGGGCCGGGCGTGGTACTCGCCTATCTCGCCTGGTCCGGACGTGGGGTGCCGTTGGCGCCCGTGTCCGACTATGGTTCCGCGACTGCTACGGGTCCGTACGGTTTTCCGTGCGGACCTACCCCATGGACCGGAGTGTTTCATGGGGTGGCGGCGGAACCATGTGGTACCGGAGTGCCTGGCGTGTCAGCCGTGGCTCCTTGCCGGGAGGCCGTGGCTGGCAGGCCCGTGAACACGTCAACGGGTGACGTGTTTGCGGGTGTGTCTTCATCGGAGGTAGATTGGTCAGAGGCTCTGGCGTGGCTAGCCAGGGTTGACCCGTCTGTGGTTACGGCCGATGAAGATGCGCCCCATCCGTCGGTTACGTCGATCAGGACGGGGATTTTGCCCGTGGCCCGGACCCAGTCGGTGGGACTGGATCCACGGTTCATAGATTTGTTGGAGGCTATTTATAGCAAACAACTTATGACCAAGGGTCAGCTCCCTGTGGCCTCCAGGGAGGTGCGGGCAAGATGTCGTATTCCGCGCGGGGAATACGGCAGATATGGTGTAGTCCCGTCGGTCACTGAGGATGACCGATGGGTACTGGGCGTCCAGAGTGCCGTGAGGGTGTGAGGGCAGCTATGAGCGCTGTCAACCACTCGTATCGTCTCCTTCAGTCGGTGTGGGCTGAAGCAGGGGCAGGCCACCCTGTGGCGCTTTCGTGTGTCAATGACGGCCTGGTGCTGTCTATGGACGCATTGGCAAGGGTGCAAGCGCGAGTGACGAAATCCAGGAGGCAAATGGTCATTGACCATATGCGTCCGGCTACGGCAGTCAGGGAGCGTCTTCTTGGGACGCCCCTGACAGGGCCTAGCATCTTCGGTGGCCAAGCGCGGGCCATCTTAGAGGATACCGCCAGTATCGCGCAGAATCGGTTAGCGGTAAACCTGCAGCTAGAGCTAGTGCGGCAAGCGCACGCACTAGGGGCTGTGGGGAAACCGCTAATGGGACAACCTTCAAAGAAGCAGAAGAAGCATAAGGGCAAGGCGAAAGCTAGGCCATTTGCGACTTCTGCTTCAGCTGGCTTTTCGGAGCCGCCGCCGGCGAAGAAATCCAGGAAGGTTGTAGAGGCGCCTACCCTCCCCAATGTTGCTCCTGACCGCCCTAGTGGCGGGAAGGGTAAGGGTACGGCCTCAAAGGGCGGACAGAAGGGGCCGAAGCGTACCTGAGGGTACGAAAGCTCCCTTCATATCCGCCTGGACCGCGCCTGTGCGACAGGAACAGCGGTGCCAGTTATACCCGTCGTGCCTAGAACGAAATGGTTCTCTCTCTCTCGTTCCTGACCGCCCTAGTGGCGGGAAGGGTAAGGGTACGGCCTCAAAGGGCGGACAGAAGGGGCCGAAGCGTACCTGAGGGTACGAAAGCTCCCTTCATATCCGCCTGGACCGCGCCTGTGCGACAGGAACAGCGGTGCCAGTTATACCCGTCGTGCCTAGAACGAAATGGTTCTCTCTCTCGTTAAGAAAGAGGGGGAGCGGACTGCGAGCCGGACAACTCCGTTAGACGTCGAGACGTCTATGGTGGGTGGAAGGCTCATGCGTTTCGTCGAGGCTTGGCGAGGTGTGACGTCAGACAGTCTGGTCCTGGGATGGTTATCCCAGGGTTACATGCCGGAGTGGTGGGACTTTCCACCACAAAATCTGTCTTTGGCACCTGTCTGGACACCCGTACCAAGGGAGCCAGACAAGTTAGAAGCCGTTCAAAAGGAAGTGTCGGGTTTGCTTCTGAAGGGAGCAATAAAACCAGCAAACCGAAACACTCCAGGCTTCTATTCAAACATGTTCCTTGTCCCCAAGAGCACAGGGGGATGGAGACCCATACTCAATCTCAGGCCATTAAATTGGTTTATCCATACGCCTCGGTTCCAGATGGAAACGCCGAGGTCGGTAATGGCGGGATTGAGGAAAGGAATGTGGTGTGTATCGATCAATCTGAAAGATGCATATTTCCACATTCCTATGAATCTGAGTTGGCACAGGTTTCTGAGATTTGCGTTTCAGAATCAAGTATGGGAGTTTACAGTTCTCCCGTTCGGCCTGTCGACAGCTCCGAGGGTTTTCACAAGAGTGGTCCTTGCGGTGACAGCGTTTCTCAGAAAAGAGAACGTGGCGCTACACACCTAGATAGACGACTGGCTGCTCAAGGCAGACTCGGTAGCCAGGTTGAACGTAGATACTGCTCTGACTCTGAAGTTGCTTTCAGATCTAGGCTGGATAGTCAACAAGGAGAAATCTGAGTTGACACCCACTCAATGTTTCGTTTATTTGGTGATGCGATTCGACCTCGAGGAGGGCAGGGTTTACCCGTCAGAGCCCAGAGTGGTGTCTCTGTTAGCCATCCTCAAGAATTTTCGAGTGGGAAACCACATTCAGGCGACGCGGTTTCTTCAGATGCTGGGCATGATGGTCTCCATGGAGCAAGTGATTCCGTTCGCTGCTCTAATGCGAAGACCTATCCAGTTGTATCTGATGTCTCTGTGGAAACAGAGAACAGAACCTCTGTCAAAACTGATGCCAGTTTTGGAGCCGATAATATCGCATCTTCTATGGTGGAAACAGCGTCAGAATCTCCTATTAGGGGTTTCGCTGCACCTACCCCACCCCCAGCTGTCCGTCTACACGGATGCATCGCTGGAAGGGTGGGGTGCCTGCCTGGGAGAACACCAGGTCTCGGGCACATGGACTCTCCCGGAGAGTCAGCTGCATATCAATCTGTTGGAAATGATAGCAGTGGAACTGGCGTTGGAAGAGTTCCTTCCGATGATCAGGGGCAAGGTGATATTGATACGGTCGGACAATTCGACAGTAGTATCATATATAAATCGCCAAGGCGGGACCAGGTCGCCCACTCTGTGTATCAGAGTGTGGCACTTGATTCAATGGTGCAGGAATTACTCGGTTGTTTTGAAAGCAGCTCACATTCCTGGCCAATTGAACATTCTGGCGGATGCTTTGTCTCGCAGACAGAGAATTCTGCCAACAGAATGGTCCCTCAACCCTCCAGTTCTGCGACGGATCTTCGAGCATTGGGGCAAACCCAACGTGGACTTGTTCACCACAAAGGAAAATGCTCAAATCATGACGTATGTCTCGCCGATTCCAGATCCAAATGTCGTCGATACAGACGCTCTGGCGATAAGCTGGAGAGGGATGCACGCTTACGCGTACCCACCCACCATTCTTCTACCGAAGGTATTGGTGAAGGTCAGGGAGGAACCGTGTCTGGTCCTGCTAATAGCGCCGTATTGGCCGAGCAGGGCGTGGTTCACGGATCTTCTAGATCTGCTGGTGGAAAATCCTGTGCAGTTGCCCGAGATTCCGAACATAATCTCCCAGGCCAAGGGACGCTTCCTACACGAGCGTCCCGAAATGTTCAAATTGACTGCGTGGATGTTATCAAACAACGTTCCACGTCGGAAGGCTTTTCTCGACAGGCTGCTGATTTCATCGCGGCTGCGAGGTGGTCAACCTTCAAGTCATATAACAACAAGGTTAACAGATTTGCAGACTGGTGTGAAGAAAAGGGTATTGATACCTTTCAATCCACTATTCAGCAAATAGCAGACTTTCTCTGTGAGCTGTTCTTTTCAGGACTAGCTCCCGTCACAGTTGCTGGATACAAGTCGGCTTTGGCATCAGTTATCCCTTGTCTAGCCAACAGGGATAGTCCAGAGGTGGCCCAGTTAAATGTGATGTTGAAGGGAATGAGCAATCTCCGACCGAGACATCCGGTAGTCATTCCGGCCTGGAGTCTATCTTTAGTGCTTAATGTACTGGCCAAGCACCCTTTCGAACCGTTGCGTTCGGCTAGTCTAAAGCATTTGACTCTAAAGGCGGTCTTTCTATTGGCAGCTTCCTCAGCTAGAAGGCGCAGTGAGATCCATGCGCTTTCTGCAGAGAGGGACCGATTTATTGTTTCTGGAGAGGGTCTGCGTCTTCTGCCTAGAGCAGAGTTTATGTCAAAAATCAATCTTTGAGATATCCCGGCAAACCGATCATTATACCGAGGTTAACTAGGTTTGATCGTGATGCCAGTGTCTGGTGCCCGGTCCGTACTTTGACTAAGTACAAGAAACGGACTGACTCGTTACGGTCGAACGATAGACATCTGTGGATCTGTCATAAGAAGCCTTATGGCGCCGCATCCATGGATACTATCTCTCGTTGGGTGGTCGAATGCATTCAGACTACTCACGAGATGGCGACTGGGCACCAGGTGCAAGGTGTAAGGGCACACGATGTCAGAGGAATAGCCGCCTCGACCGCCCTTTACAATGGTGTTCCGTTAGAGGACATCATGGCCGTTGCACAATGGCACTGTGAGTCCTCATTCACGGATTACTATATGAGGGATGTGTCAGACTCAGCCAATCCACTCGCCTTAGCTGTTTTGAAACGATAGTTAGTGACCACACTGCTCTTCACCCTTTTTTCACTTTGGTAAGAAAAGAACCTAAGGCAGGCATGGTCAGGCGAGAGGATGACAACCAGATTGTGGCACTGATGGCCGAACCGGTGAATGCTTGGAGGCGGTACGTCTGAAGTCCAATTATCATAAGGTAATTCAATAGTGAGAGTTTTTTGTATTATGTATATGTATCATGTTCATTCATCTTATATATTCATGCTCATTCCCAGGCTAATACATGGAATATGCAGGGAGTAGTTAACCCTCTTGGCATATTTGTGTTTTCAGGCGAGATACATGTTCGTTAGTTCTCTCCCTTTTCTTAGGAGGAAAAAGGGGTGGTGCCGTGACGCGAATGTGATTCGGTTCCGTGAACTTGACGGTCTTTTTAGGTCTCCGTTAGTCAAGTTTGAAGTCTAAAATCTTTCTCCAAGGGGCAAAATTAGCATTTATGGCTTGCCCCTTCCCACCAGGTTACTGATCAAATCTGGTGTATATCAGAAGTAACAGAATGGTGAGTATTGATCGAAGGAGAATGCAGGAAATATCAATTTCCCTTTCTCCGAGATCTAACAATACTCACCATTCTGTTACGGACCCAGCCTCCCAGCCCCACGGAGGCAAGCCATAGTTTTCTCTTGTTTGGAGGCTATGCAAACAATATGAGCTCTATGGTAAGCGGGTACTCGGCTGTTGGGAGCCGAGTACCCGGTTCCCAGGAGTCGGTAAAGCTTTCTAAGTCTATAATCCTAGAGCCGCTGTCAAGGCCAGCTGTATATCAGAAGTAACAGAATGGTGAGTATTGTTAGATCTCGGAGAAAGGGAAATTGACATTTCCTGCATTCTATCCGTATGTCTATACATCCATGCGTCAGTATAGAATGTACGTGTGTCAGTCTGTCGGTCTGTCGGTCTATCCATCTCTGACAATCATTTCAAGATGTCAACACAACTCTTACAGTTTAGCTACAATTCCAGAAGTCTCTATTGATTGACATTACGGGCATCTACTCCATTCAGAAACCTGGACTAGATTAGAGTTGTGGTTCTTGCATTAGAAGGCATTAAATGCAGGATTAGAAATCTTTCTGGCGCTAAATGTAAGTAGATTTATTTAGCAAGTAGTGATTGAACGATAAGTATGTTTATGTGGTTAATAAAACAACAGACCAACCCTGTGGGGGGTCTGTGGTCGGTATCTCCCCTGAAATATTTAAAGTTCATCAAAATTGTCTTGTTCATGCCAGATCTTGAAGAATTTTGAACCTATGCTCTCAATTCCATTGTTACTGAATATATTACTTGAAGAAGCAGTGCTATGATTCCATTTTGAAGAAATTCATCCATATTTTCCTGAGTTATCTCCCTTGAATAACTAAAAATTCACCAAAATTCTCTTGTCCGGGCATAATAGTTGAACGGAATTGAACCTGCATTTACAAATCTATCTTTAAGGCGAGATGCAGTATCAGAATTTCATTTTTCATTTATTAGTTTTCTAAAATATTGTCCTATACAATTAACATTACATGTATGTCCACTCTTAATGTATGTATATCTGAAATGTTTGTATCTGGGGGGGATATGCCGTCTTCTGATGGCTCTTGTTAGTTATGAATTTGAATTAGGGACTCGTGTCTCTAATTCAATTTCACAGCTTAAAATAATAAGTACATGTATTTTAATTTAGACGAAATGAAATCGTGTTAAGATTGATTTCGTTTCCCTGCATCGAGACACATAATTTAAGCCTCTAAAAGTATATAATTTTACCTTTTATTTTGAAGCATTTGGCGTGAATATGCACCTTTATAGTGAGATGCTATTACAGTGATTTCCATGTAATAGTAAAAGAGGGTTCTTTTAAGATATTGCTAATACTAGCAGTTTTTAAAGCTTTATGCCCCCAAACCCACCTCCACCAGAGACATGATTGCATAATAGTGCAAGCCTAGCACAATGCTGTTAAAAAAGCTAGTGTAGGGAAATTTGTCATCCTCAGTGCACAGGGTGCATTTATGGCTGACAGGCTAATATCAGGTAGATTTTATTAATTTTATTATAACAAGTACAATGGGATTGGAGCAGATGGTCATGGAAATCTTGGAAAGTTGTTGAATTTGAAAATGTAAATTCCAGGCCTAAAATGTCATCGAAAATCGGTCTATTTTATCCTAGGTCATGGAAATGTCATGGAAAATGGTAATGTGTAAAATAAAAAGAAATATGTTCTCATAAATCACCTAGCGGTATGTAATACAAATTGTGGCAACAGCTTATCAAAACCAGGATTAGGATTTTACAAAGTACTATACTAGTCCGCAGGACTAATAACCTAATGAAAATACTAGTCCGCAAGTAATTTTACAACTCAGTTATCAATTATAGTCAACATTACATGTTCATTATAATGGCAGACAGGCATACTTTATGATTCAAATAGTTCCAGGTTGAGCGTCGTTGCTCAAATAGTAATCACCTGGACAGAAATGGCTTCTCATCAACTATGTTTCACAGATTTGATTTGTTTGTGACTTTTATAGATATGAAAAAAATACGTTAAATACAAAGTTGTACCCACATTTCACTAGTCCGTCGGCCTGTTTTCGTCATGATGAGCATTAGTCTGTACAGTTATTTACTAGGCGAGGACTAGTGTGAAATTCGATCCCTGAATACAGGGCTCATCTGTGGCTTGGTTGTTGCAAGAGGCAATATTCAGACATTTTGTAGAATAACTCGGATCTTATTTTTGGAACTCCAACGCAAATCTCCTAGATATTAATTCTTGGAGGTCGTGGAATTTGTAAATTGTAGTGACATGGAAAAGTGATGGAATTTTGATGGAACGCAAAGGTGTGAGTACCCTGTTTATCAACGTAGAGAGACGCCCTCTCCCATGTAGATATTTTGTTGTGTGGGTAAAATCCCAATTGATGTTGAAAGCACCATGTGTACATGTTTTATGGAGCAAATGCTGGCATCTCTCAAGCCGATCAGACTTGTTATACACATCTGTGTTTCTTCTGATAGATGTGAAGAAAGATGAACCGATGGACGTTGGTGATGAGGCTGCTCCTGAGGTTGTGGCAGCACAGCCTGAAGGTGATGATGACATAGGAGGTGATGGCGATAGCAAGTATAAGAGCAACAGAGGTATGTCACATAAACTGCCATATCCGCCAAAAACGGCCTCTGCAATGGTCTTGAGAAATGTCCATTTGCAGACCAAGAGAACAATTTTGGAAATTAATGGAATGATTGGCTCGTTAACTGAAGCAGTCATTCATTCCAGCGATAAATTTTCAAAAATAGTCCACTTGTCTGCAAATGGACATTAATTTTCTATGAGAAAATCTAAATTTTGTAGAAATTTAAGGGTTAAACGGTTATATTCACTCATCCATTACTATACCAGTGGCCCTGTAAGCATGATTCATAGCAGCCTCCTTCATCCATTACTTGTCATGTAAGCATGATTCATAGCAGCCTCCTTCATCCATTACTGGTCATGTAAGCATGATTCAGAGCAGCCTCCTTCATCCATTACTAGTCATTTAAGCATGATTCATAGCAGCCTCCTTCATCCATTACTGGTCATGTAAGCATGATTCAGAGCAGCCTCCTTCATCCATTACTAGTCATGTAAGCATGATTCAGAGCAGCCTCCTTCATCCATTACTAGTCATGTAAGCATGATTCAGACCAGCCTCCTCCATCCATTACTGGTCATGTAAGCATGATTCAGAGCAGCCTCCTTCATGCATTACTTGTCATGTAAGCATGATTCATAGCAGCTTCCTTCATCCATTACTGGTCATGTAAGCATGATTCATAGCGGCCTCCTTCATCCATTACTGGTCATGTAAGCATGATTCAGAGCAGCCTCCTTCATCCATTGCTGGTCATGTAAGCATGATTTAGAGCAGCCTCCTTCATCCATTGCTGGTCATGTAAGCATGATTTAGAGCAGCCTCCTTCATCCATTACTGGTCATGTAAGCATGATTCAGAGCAGCCTCCTTCATCCATTACTGGTCATGTAAGCATGATTCAGAGCAGCCTCCTTACATTCATTACTGTTCCTGTAAGCATGATTCAGAGCAGCCTCCTTCATCCATTGCTGGTCATGTAAGCATGATTCAGAGCAGCCTCCTTCATCCATTACTGGTCATGTAAGCATGCTTCAGAGCAGCCTCCGTCATCCATTACTGGTCCTGTAAGCATGATTCAGAGCAGCCTCCTTACATGCATTACTGGTCATGTAAGCATGATTCAGTGCAGCCTCCTTCATCCATTACTGGTCATGTAAGCATGATTCAGAGCATCCTCCATCCATTATTGGTCATGTAAGCATGATTCAGAGCAGCCTCCTTACATTCATTACTGTTCCTGTAAGCATGATTCAGAGCAGCCTCCTTACATTCATTACTGTTCCTGTAAGCATGATTCAGAGCAGCCTTCTTCATCCATTACTGGTCATGTAAGCATGATTCAGAGCAGCCTCCTTCATCCATTACTGGTCATGTAAGCATGATTCAGAGCAGTCTCCTTCATCCATTACTGGTCCTGTAAGCATGATTCAGAGCAGCCTCCTTACATGCATTACTGGTCATGTAAGCATCATTCAGAGCAGCCTCCTTCATCCATTACTGGTCATGTAAGCATGATTCAGAGCAGCCTCCTTCATCCATTATTGGTCATGTAAGCATGATTCAGAGCAGCCTCCTTACATTCATTACTGTTCCTGTAAGCATGATTCATAGCAGCCTCCTTCATCCATTACTGGTCATGTAAGCATGATTCAGAGCAGCCTCCTTACATTCATTACTGTTCCTGTAAGCATGATTCAGAGCAGCCTTCTTCATCCATTACTGGTCATGTAAGCATGATTCATAGCAGCCTCCTTCATCCATTACTGGTCATGTAAGCATGATTCAGAGCAGCCTCCTTACATTCATTACTGTTCCTGTAAGCATGAGTCAGAGCAGCCTTCTTCATCCATTACTGGTCATGTAAGCATGATTCATAGCAGCCTCCTTCATCCATTACTGGTCATGTAAGCATGATTCAGAGCAGCCTCCTTACATTCATTACTGTTCCTGTAAGCATGATTCAGAGCAGCCTCCTTCATCCATTACTGGTCATGTACGCATGATTCACAGAGCATCCTCCTTCATCCATTATTGGTCATGTAAGCATGATTCAGAGCAGCCTCCTTACATTCATTACTGTTCCTGTAAGCATGATTCAGAGCAGCCTTCTTCATCCATTACTGGTCATGTAAGCATGATTCATAGCAGCCTCCTTCATCCATTACTGGTCATGTAAGCATGATTCAGAGCAGCCTCCTTGCATTCATTACTGTTCCTGTAAGCATGATTCAGAGCAGCCTCCTTCATCCATTACTGGTCATGTAAGCATGATTCAGAGCAGCCTCCATCTATTACTGGTCATGTTAGTTGCGACAAAGGCGGCTTTGCCAAAAATATCAGACATTTGACAGACCAATTTATGAGTTAAATATGACTCGCAACTAAATTTTTTAGCTCACCAGGTGAGCTTATAGAATCACGATTTGTCTGTCTGTTGTCTGTCAACAATTGTGGCACGTCTCGCCATTAGTTGATGGATTAAAACCAAATGTAGCAGATCTGTGTCCCTTTAGGAAATATATTTGCTTCATTAATGTGTAAGTATTGAAGGCTAGGGGGGAAATATGTTTATGGCATGATGGGCCAAAACCCAATTTGGCGATGTGTTCCTTTACGCAATATCTATTTGGGTTTATGAATATTAAGTGGCCACGCCTACAAATAGCAGAATTATGTCCCTTACTATATTTTCAAAATATTGAAGCCTATGGAGAAAACGTGTGCTGCACGTTTTGTAATTTATTGATGGATTACAACTAATTTAGTAGATATGTTACTTTAAGCAACATCTGTTGGTGCTTTGAATATGATGTGACCACACCCTTAAACAAGGGCCATAACTCATGTTCATTGAGGTGTTTTAAGTATTCAGCCATATGGGGAAAATACATGATTTCGCTAATTGTAGATAGATTAAAATCAAATTTACCAGAAATGTTTCTTCAGGCAATATCTGTTCGCCCTATGAATATGAAGTAGCGTCTACTTGAAATAAGGGCCATAACTCTGGCTCTTGAAAGAATTGTACGTATTCAACCCTATAGGGAAAACGTGTCACGTTTCATAAATTGGTAATGGACTAAAACAAGATTTATCAGAAATATTCCTGTAGTACACTTCAATCAAATGGCAATATAATGTCAGGGATCGCTGCCCCATTGATTAATGGTACTCTTCCTGTTGGTCAATCATGCCAATATTCTTGCATTTCCTCATCCAAATTTGTTACTGTGACCTCACCATTGCCCCTTTGGTAAATGTCAGTGTTGTGACAATTGAACTATTTTAAATGGTGTCTGTGATGCTGCCCCATTAATCAATGGTACTTTTCCGATTGGTAAATAATGTTATGACACCAATATCTGCATTTCTTCATCCACTTTTGTTACTGTGACCATTGACCCATTGGTAAATGTCATCTGCTGGGACAATAATGTCAGGGATGACTGCCCCATGTAACAGTGGTACGTTTCCCATTGGTCAATAATGTCAGTGACACCGATTTTCTTGCATTTAAAATTCCTCATCCAATCCTTTTTTACTCTACCCATCGTCCAGTTGGTAAATGTCATCTGCTGGGTCAATAGTGTCAGGGATGACTGGCCCATTGGTCAATAGTGTGAAGGACACCAATATTCAGACGGGATATTATGTGATGGTGCCATCCGAACAGGCGGTAGATTTGTTTCCGGATGATAGTTCGGATCACTGAACTTCATAGGGTGGTTGGACTAAGTCTGTAGAAGAAATCTTTCGAAACTGACAATGATCCGAATTCCAGAATGGTCGCCAGCCACCAGTGGTATATGGTGGTTGGACTAGGTCTGGAGAAGAAATTCATCGAAATCCAAAATCCAAGATGGCTGCCAGCCAAGGGTGTCCATCTTGAAAATTGGTTTCCAGATGATATCTCCTTTATCATTTATTGGATTGCTTTGAAACTTGATATGGTAGTGGACTAGCTCTGGAGAAAAAATATTGAAGTAGACGACGATACTAAATCCAAGATGCCCCCCCCCCCCCCCCCCCAGCCACTGATCGTCATCTTGAAACTAGTTTTTTCTCCATTTCTATATAGCGGATCGCTTCGAACCTTCATTGGATGACAGGACTAGGTGTGAGGAAAAAACATTTTGAAATGGTAGATGATCTGAAATCCAATTTGGCCGCAGCTACTGGTGCCCATCTTGAAAATTGATTTCCAGACGATAACTCCATGACTGTTTAGCGGATCGTGTTGAAACTTCATAGGATAATGGTCTTCTGATAGCGCTCATTCATTGATTTGTCATCAAGTTGTGGTATTATGCACCGTTTGCGGAGCGCTTGTTGTATTTAGGGTAAGGATGATTGCCGCATTGGTCAATAATGATAAGGACCATTGCCATCTGTCTATGGCAACGGTTATGGGTGCCTGATGGACCAATGTTGCTTGTTGTGCATTAATTAATCTAAACATGTTTACAGTTCCTCATCAGCTAGGTGAGCACTATGGCCCTTGGGCCATTTATTTTATCTTGACCTACATGTGTAAGACATGTATGAAAAGCTTTGTAAGTACCTGTTATGTTTCAGAACGGAAGAATGAGTACAAATGGCGGACTGTATTTATCTTTCTGAACTCATCCAAGGATATAGCATCAACAGAGATGAAACCATACATTCTCCAGTGTTCAATAGCCAATGCGCGACTGATTGGTGGCGTGAACAAGGATAAGAAATGGTTAGTGATGCGCACGCATGGGAGATATTGAATGGCTAGTGAGACACCCACATGCTAATCTTGCTGTGAGACTTGGTGACGTGCAGATGCTAATCTTGCTGCGAGACTTAGTGATGCGCGCATGCTAATCTTGCTGCAAGACAGTGACGCGCGCATGCTATTCTTGCTGCGAGACTTAGTGACTCGCAGATGCTAATCTTGCTGCAAGACAGTGACGCGCACATGCTAATCTTGCTGCGAGACAGTGACGCGCAGATGCTAATCTTGCTGCGAGACTTAGTGACTCGCACATGCTAATCTTGCTGCAAGACAGTGACGCGCACATGCTAATCTTGCTGCGACACAGTGATGTGCACATGCTAATCTTGCTGCGAGACTTAGTGACGCACACATGCTAATCTTGCTGCGAGACTTAGTGACTCGCACATGCTAATCTTGCTGCGAGACGTAGAATTATAACATGTTTATCTTAACCTGTACCAGTTTGATCGCTATTGTATTTTTGGACATTGCCAGAATGGCCTTGGTGAAATGAGCTTATGCCATAGAGATCGTCCATCAACTGTTTGTGTCGCCCTGTTGTGCCATACGGAACATACGGCCTTGCGAATCTTAAATTTTCTAAAATTGAATATCGAATCGAATATTGAAAAAAATTTGAATCAAATTTCGAATAATGGAAATGTAGGCCTATTTGAATTTTCAAGTGTCATATCATGTAAACTAATTTATGGTTCAGTCATAGCAATAAATATGAAATGCAGTGCCCTAAATAGAAAACCTGGGTGTGTATGCATACACTGGACAGGAAGCAAACTCAAACAAAATAATTTCTCAGAAATTAAGCAACCAGTACCATAAAATATGTTTCTGCATTGTAATTCATAGAACAAGGACATTATTGTTACTTCCGGTGAATAACTGATGACATGTTAGTCCCGGCTCCATTAAAACATGTAAAATTGCTAATATATATCTATGCAAGGAGGCGTCAGAATTACGCCTACATTTCACAGCCTGTAGCCATTTATTTTGGGATATTTTGAGGTGTAGAATTCTCCTAGCATAGTATAGTCTACACAAAATTTAATATAGTATTATGGGTAAAAAATAAGATCTACCTTCCTGCGCATCCATTTTGACAGTTATCTAAGTGATCAACAAAATAATCCAAATCAGAATCAGACACGCATAAAATTGCTTGAATGCCCAAGAAATTCAAATGAAGTAGGTTGCTTCTTAGTTGGCAGGCCGGTGAAAATTAAACCTTGTGATTGGAGGGGTTCCATTGAACTATATAATATAGTAATATACCGGAAGGCATCCTAACTATGAATGGATTTTGTAACATTGAGAATGAAATATTGCAAATTAATATATTATGTACAGAAGATATTGTTTTTAAAACGGTAATAATTTCATTATATCCTAATCATCAAATTCATTCGGCATTATATTTATTGACGAAATTTGTGTTCACTTGTGAGATTTAATTTGGGATGACTTGGTTACATTATGATAATTACATGGCGACTCGGTGAAGTAAATTAAATGGATGCAATTTTTCTTACAAATGCTCTTGCCGATACAAATTTTCAAGCAACAAATGGCAAATCTGTCAATCGAGCCGAAAATATGCTATCTCGCTCTCATTAGCGTAGATATCGCGAGAACACGAATGAGGATTCCCCTGTTGCAACTAGCGACAGTATTTTAACACCTGTGTAAGACCTTTTCGCGCAGATTTGGGCCAAATGTTTGCCTGCATACCATCTATTGGTGTGCATAATGGTTTGCTCTGATCCACATGGTTCAGTTAACACTTTATCGTGATGGCGCATTGAAAATACTGATATGGGCAAAAAACTCCAGTCAACACTACCACTACCAGGTTACCATGCTTAAAACGGGATTTCAAGGTGCAAAATAGACACAAAATAAGTTTTAATGATCAATTTACATGAAATACATTATCAGACCTCTCCACGAGAGGTGAATGATTGCTCTCCCCTCGTCTACACTCTTAAAGCTCTCGTGTTCCATTAAATATAGACCCTTTTGCACGAGATATGAGATGCCTGCTGATTTCTGTTCAATTTACCCAGCATGCTATGCTACCAAACATGTAACTCTACCCAGCATGCAATTTCCGGACTCCATAATCGTTGTTGCTATTGGATGCCATATTCGTTTAGTTTATTGTCTGTATAGGCCAGGATTTCTCAAACAAAACCAACCCGCCTGCATGTGCAAATAGTCATTTGTTCTCCAGCTCTGGAAGCGTAAGCATGCACGTAGGATGTATACACGGCAGTACATTCGACAGCCTGCATTTCAGTTCAGCGCAAGTGTGTCAGGTTCCATAGGAAAATTAGAGAAAGCTTTTATATATATTCTGACAATGATTTGCATGAACGTTATTGCTATCAATGACAGCAACAATCAGTAAAATTGTCAAAATAATTATAAGGTAATGCGATTACTACTTGGTACAGATTTGATACTAATTTGTATGAAAACTGTTGCTACAACAGCTTTCAGTCTCTATATTCTAAAATAATCATCATAGTTTTAGTCGACTCTTGCTACGGATTTGAATAGCAATTTGACTACGTTGCTGGTTTCTAAGGCACCAACAACATTGTCGAATGATTATCCACGCATGTGCAATCAATATATTACTATTTAGATAAAAATGAGTGTAGGCCTATATACGCGTTCTCACCAACAATGGATGCTTAGCAAGCATCGTGTGTGTTTCCTTGACAGATTTGTGCATTTATTGGAAATGCATTGATCGAACAGAAACGTACACGGTAGCTAGGCGAAATATTTCCTTCGTGCAGGCAAAGCGTATTTTGGCATATAACTCACTCTACTTAGATACTAATACTGATCGCCGTGTGATTGTATGGACAACAACGTTGGTGCCTTAGTCAGCAACAACTTAGTCAAATTGCTCTTCAAATCTGTAGCAAGCGTTGACTGAAATTTATGATGATTATTTTAGAATACGTAGACTGAAAGCTGTTGCAGCAACACTTCAATAAAATTCTTATCACATATATAGCAGGTAGTAATTGCATTACATACTAATTATTTTGACAAAATTGATAGCAACAACTTTCATGCAAATTACTGTCAATGTACATAAAAGCTATCTCCTATTTTCTCCTGGACGTTTCCAGAGCCGGAGGACAAATGACTGCACGTGCAAGCAGGTTGGTTTTGTTCGAGAAATCCTGACTTGTGCAGACAATAGATTCAACGAATATGGCCTCTAATAGTTACAACGATTATGGAGTCAGGGCATTGCATGCTGGGTAACATTGCACGCCGGGTAGCATTGAATGCTGGGTAATTTGATCAGGCAATCTCATATCTCGTGCAAAAGTGTATATATTTAACGGAACACGACAGCTTTAAAGTTAATTTTAGGGTAGTATCTTATTGCTTGCCTTCATTGCTTAGTAACAATGACTTTTTGGGTGGCCATCTTGGATATTCCGGAAATGATCCATCATATCTATTTAAATGCAAATGGTTCAAATGCTAATGGTCCAGGTGAGCGCCACAGGCCCTTTGGGCCTCTTGTTATACCCCACCAAGGCGGGGTATTATTTGATGGAGTTTTTAATGTTATTTAAAGGGTGGGTGGGCGATAACTCGCTACCGTTTATCGGATCGCTTGATGCTTCATAGGAAGATTGGAATTGGTATGAGGAAAAAGCCTATTGAACGCCACTATTATCCCAAATCCAAGATGGCCACAAGCTATCGGCGGCCATCTTGAAAATTGGTTTACGCACAATAACTCCGATACCATTTATCGGATATCTGTGAAACTTCATAGGGTGATTGGACAAAGTATGCGGAAGAAACCTATGGAAATTGACAATGCTCCAAAATCCAAGATGGCCGTCAATCACTGGTGGCCATCTTGAAAATTGGTTTTCTTAGCGATAACGCTATGACTATTTAGTGGATCACTTTGAAACTTGTTGGAATGACTGGTCTAGGTCTGAGGAAGAAATCGCTATTTTCTAATAGCTCTCGTTCATTGGTTTGTCGTCATGGCGGGGTATTATGCACCATTTGTGGAGCTCTTGTTGGAAATATTTTTAAATAGTTTCCGAAACTACTTTGGGATGAAACATCATCTACGGCAAGTGAGAAGCCAAGTTTGTTCAAGAGAACTTGATTGACCAAATGGTTCGGCAGCCATCTTGGATGACCAAGTTTTCGCAAAAACAACTCCAAAACCGCTGAAGGGATCAGACCGAAATTTGATAGATATGGTTAGGGACTAAGGGCCATTAAAGTTTAAAGTTGATTCGTCAAAAAACATGTGCGTCGTTGGCCAATCCAAATTTAGCGTGTTTGGGGGCCATATTGGATTTTTTAATTTGATGGATTTTGAGGGCGAAATTGGTTTCATGTGTTTTGGGGTATTCTGATTTCAAATTTGCCATTTTCGAAACTCGGATAAACGGTTTGACTGCCATCTTGGATCAGTTTCCCACCAAAACCTACCATACTAATTTAAAGCAATGGGAAATTTAAAATGTCCTCGATAGCCACTGGACTGATTTCAATTGTATTTGGCAGGAACAATCCTTAGGCCATGGAGATTCAGGTTTGTCAAATGAACCTGATCGGCCAATTTGGCCAGCGGCCATCTTGGATTTTGGCCGATTTTTTGAAATATCTTTTAAAAAATCTTCTGAAACCACGAGGGGCATCAATTCAATATTTATGAAATATGATCTAATGGAAGAGCTGAACCAAGTTTGTTCAAGGGAACTTAATTGGCCAAATGGTTTGTTGGCCATTTTGGATGACCTAGCTTTCTCTAGAATGGGTGTATGCATCGGTCCAAAATTTGGCAGATATAATTAGGGAAGGGGCATCAATTCAATATTTATGAAATATGATCTAATGGAAGAGCTGAACCAAGTTTGTTCAAGGGAACTTAATTGGCCAAATGGTTTGTTGGCCATTTTGGATGACCTAGCTTTCTCTAGAATGGGTGTATGCATCGGTCCAAAATTTGGCAGATATAATTAGGGACTAATGGCCATTAAAGTTGGTTCAAGGGAAGTTAATCTGTCAAAAAACATCGCCGCCGTGGGCCAATCAAAATGTAGCATGTTTGGCGGCCATATTGGATTTTTTATTTGATTGATTTTGAAACTGAAATTGTTTTTTTTTAATGTTTTTGGGTATTCCGATTTCAAATTTACGACTCGAAACTGTCGGATAAACGGTTTTGTCGGCCATCTTAGATCTTTTTCCCGCCAAAAGTTCCTATACTAAAGCAATGGGAATTTAAAAATGTCTTCTCGAGAACCACTGCACTTTCAAGTATATTTGGCAGGAAGCATTCTTAAAGCATAGAGATCCATGTTTGTTCAAACAAAGCCAATGTGGCTTTGGCGGATTTTATAAGTGTCTAGAATGTCTCCAAAACCGTTTGATCAGTGAGACTTAAATATAACTAGTTTATTGCTAGAACTGTGTGTGCCTGTTTGTTGACTTCTCAAACAATGTATTAGATCGATATTGTTTATGTTCTCTTGCCCACAGTCGTTTAGATATTCGTTTTCAAACTCAAGAAGCTGCTGCTGAAGCTGCGGCTAAGTTAAAGGAAGTAAAAGTAAATAATCAGAAGATTACTGTCAGCTACACAGGGCCAAATGATGAGCCGAAAAAGCCATCTGGTATGTACTATTGTGTGCCGCTCACCTCATGGCTTCTCAGCTTAGCTTTCACGATTGTTTAATCCAATTGGAACAAAATACTGATAACTGATTGATTATGCTGCCAGGAGTCTGTCTGGGTGGCAATATTCAGCTCATATGCTCACGGTCTATGATGCGTATTTGCAGAATTCTTAGACCAAAATAAAAAAATAGTTTTGTTTCCTGTAAACCTCCCTGGTGAAATTTGTCTTTTTTCACAGCGCCGGGAATAAAATAATTCCTTTTCCTACCCAGCATAAATGCTAAAACATAATACATTTTTAAACTTTACAAATTACAATGTTTTCAAGGCCATTTGTATGCAATGTGAATCCCTTTAGCTAATTGTGACATGAAAAACATGACAAATTTAACAATTACAACTATATTTCATGGAAATCTAGTTAAATATCTGAAAAACAAATATCTATGACATTTAAAATAAATTAATAATTGAAAAAAAATAATTTCCTCCCTCCCTACTGAAGTCTTTTTTCCCCACCCGGTTTGCAGGAAACAACATTTGTTTATGGATGGCCTTAATTGCTTATGGATGGCCTTATTTGTTTTGCCACAGTATTTAGTTTGAAAAGCCTCTAGGTAAACTGGCCAGATTATAAATGCATATTTTCCATCACGGAAGGGGCACAGTGATTATTTGCGCAAGGTTGGAAGTGATGCTTTGCCTTATATTGCTTTAGTGTATATCATGCTTGAGTTTTGGAAATCCTCAATGAACATCCTATTAGGTTTCCACGATTATTGCTTTCAGTAATCACGATCGATTATTTTATAATAATCGCGTTTACTCGATTAATCAGCTTGAGTACAAATTACCCAGTTATAACAGCAAAAATGCATATCAAAGATGAAAGCTGCAATGGTGTTGAGAAAGGTTGATTTGCAGGCCAAGAAAAGACTATTTTTGAAAAAGTGTCACTGGAATGACTGGCATTCTCGAGCCAGGCATTCCAGTGACACTTTTTCAAAAAGTCTTCTCTTGGCCTTCAAATGGACATGCATTCGCTGAGCAAAATATAAATTCCCGTGACCAATCGCATTAAAGAGTAATTAAAAGGTAGGTTTTGAAATATTTGATGCTGTAGAATTATTCAAGATTATTCGATTATTAATCATATAAATTCACGATTTAAAAAATAATCGCGATTTTCGATTTAATCCCATAATCGGGATCTTATCTGCGTGCACAGTCAATCCCAAACTCAATGTATCTGTCAGATTTAAGTCTGAGAAAATCAAAACTTCTGCTTAGTGAGTGACTGTTTGCAAGAAAAGACTATCTTTGGAAGTTTACCACTAGGGTTACTGTTTCGGGAATGTCTCGCTTATCAAGCCAACCAACCAGTCATTCTAGTGGTAATTTTCTAAAAATTGTTTTCTTTGCCTGCAAATGTATCTTTCTGTAGGTGTTTTTTGCTGCCTAGATCAGTTAAATGTTTAATTATTACCCTAGTGATTATTTTTAAATATTTGTAACTACTTGGACTGGAATATTCGTTAGATTATTTTCAGTCCATCCCCGCTCCCTCCTGACAGACACTACTCAATACAGGTGCTCTAGGGAAGCACACCTAACATGTTTTTAAGTTTTTAATTTTCAGACACTTGATGGTTGATTAGGTTGTTCACCTACTAACAACCATGACATGTTAACAATGGCTGGTTAGGTTATCACCTAATCACAACCATTGCTGATGTACACAAACCTGCTGCCTATTGTTTGCTGACACAGCAGGTCTGAGGTCGGCATGACCTTAGCGCTGTACTGTAAACACACGGATGACTATTTTCTACAGAACCGACACAAGTGTGCGTGACCAATCTTCCGGATACGGCAAATGAAGAACTTCTGAAAGTTCTCTTTCCTTCCTGTACTGCGGTCATTATTGAGGAGGATAAAGAAGGACTAAAGAAAGGGTATGCGTCGCTCAGGGCTTGAAATGGTGAAAATAACTGTGACGGCTAGAATTGTGTTTTACCTTTTATGTTCTAAGTAGGGCTTGTTCAGCAACATTTGTGTACAGGCTACAGATTAAATTTTATCTTAATGTCAAGGCTGTTGAATATTTTCAGAATAATTTGACTGGAAGTAACGCAGCAATTGCATCCAGGTAAATTATTCTCAAACAATTAAGCAGATCTCATTACCCGTCTGTGTCGCTTTGAATTGACGGTTTCATAATGTAGTTGAAAGCGTTATATAATAAAGTTTACAATTCATTATAACATTACTGATTTAGGGCCCAACAAATGATAGGTATTTCATAAGTGAAGCTTTATTATATTTAATTAGTCAACACTTAATCTGTCACATTTGACAGATAGTGTATGGGAATGTTCAATGATAGATATAGGGTATAGGAATGTTCAATGATAGAGATAGTGTATGGGAATGTTCAATGATGGAGATAGTGTATGGGACTGTTCAATGATAGAGATGGGGTATGGGACTGTTCAATGATATAGGGTATGGGACTGTTCAATGATAGAGCTAGTGTATGGGAACGTTGAATGATAGGGATAGGGTATGGGACTGTTCAATGATAGAGATAGGGTATGGGACTGTTAAATGATAGGGTATGGGACTGTTCAATGATAGAGATAGTGTATGGGACTGTTCAATGATAGAGCTAGTGTATGGGAATGTTGAATGATAGAGATATGGTATAGGAATGCTGATTGAGAGAGATAGGGTATGTGACTGTTCACTGATAGAGATAGGGTATGGGACTGCTCAATGATAGAGATAGGGTATGGGACTGTTCAATGATAGAGATAGGGTATGGGGCTGTTCAATGATAGAGATAGGGTATGGGACTGTTCAGTGATAGAGATATGGTATAGGAATGCTGATTGAAAGAAATAGGGTATGTGACTGTTCAATGATAGAGATAGGGTATGTGACTGTTCAATGATAGAGATAGGGTATGGGACTGTTCAATGATAGGGTATGGGACTGTTCAATGATAGAGATAGTGTATGGGACTGTTCAATGATAGAGCTAGTGTATGGGAATGTTGAATGATAGAGATATGGTATAGGAATGCTGATTGAAAGAAATAGGGTATGTGACTGTTCAATGATAGAGATAGGGTATGGGACTGTTCAATGATAGAGATAGTGTATGGGACCGTTCAATGATAGAGATAGGGTATGGGAATGTTCAATGATAGAGATAGGGTATGGGACTGTTCAATGATAGAGATAGTGTATGGGAATGTTCAATGATAGAGATAGGGTATGGCTCACTTTTTTATTGCAAATACGTCAGGTTTCTCCATGCTTTGCTAGACAGCTGCATGGACCTTTGTTACCCATCAAGTGACGTGACACTGGCTACTGTGTGAGTCAGGAGACTCATGACAAACATAATTCTAATTGTTACACTGAACTAAAGCCGAGTCATCATCTCATTAGGTGTCTTGAATCGGCCTTATTGTCCCAATATATATCGGCTTAGGTAATTTGTACATTGGTGAATCATGAATATTTTGAAAATAACTTGATTTGAATTCATTGCGTACTAAGGTCACAAGTACTTCCAGACAAGTTATTTACAAAAAGAAGAGAATGTTTCGTGCATAGTGGGAAGCTTTTTTTTTATGCAGTTAGAAATTACTTGACACGTTAGCAGGTAAAAGCTAGCTTATTTGCTACATTAATGAATTGATGATTTATTTTGAGACAGTATTTTGAAAACAAATTACAGGAAAGTCATGTATCTGACCAAGACAGCAATAGTTATTTTCAGCCAAACTATTTTCAAACTAAGGCGCCGTAGATGTGTATAATGGTTGAGATAATACAGACTGTTTATATGTGTAGCTAATGTTAGGCACAAACGGGTTTAGTTCAATTTTATGACATTTCAAGGTAGATAAACACAAACTACATTGTGTACACTGACTGTGATTGGTGTGTAGCTGGTGTCTGTTGTTCTTTCTCTAGTTCTGCGCTGCTGGAGTTTCCATCATTTACAGAAGCCAATAAGACTGTCACGTTGACTGGTGAGGTGACCATCGAGGGCAAGAGGATACAGCTGACTGTCATCTCCAAGGAACGTAAGGAAATTCAAGTTTATTTTGATGATTTCGTCAGCCTATCATATCTGTGCACGGCATAGATGCTACGTATCCGGAATATGAAGTTTGTTAATAATTTAACCCTTTAATGGTCATACCGGCCTCTGTTATGGTCTTGTGGAATGTCCATTTGTAGGCCAAGAGAATACAAGTTAAAAAGATTTACCACTGGAATGACTGGCTCGATAACCGAGCCAGTCATTCCAGTAGTAAATTTGTAACAACTGGATTCTATTGGCCTGTAAATGGACATTCAATAGGCAGATATTTAAATTTTCTTGACCAAATTTGAGCATTAAAGGGTTAATCTACATGTACATTGTATCCTGAATCTATCATTTATAATGAGACATTTATGGAAAGTATACGTTTGGAGTTTTTAACTCGCCTAAGTAGGTGAGCTTATACAATCGCGATTTCTCTGTCTGTCTCTTCTGTCAACAATTGTGACACAATTCACCATTTGTTAATGGATTATAACCAAATTTGGCAGATATGTGCCTTTAGGCAATATCTATTGGTGCTATGAAGATGAAGAGGCCATGCCCACAAATAGCAGAGTTATGGCCCTTGCTATACTTTCAAAGTATTGAAGCCTATGGTGAAAATATGTTTGTTGCACCTTTGGTCATTTATGAATGGATTAAAAGTAAATTTGGCAGACATGTTCCTTTAGGCAATATCTATTTGGACTAAGGATGAATTGGCCACACCCTTACACAAGGGCCAGAACTTTGGTTCATTAATTAATACACACATTTTTATGTATAGAAGCCTATGGCGGAAATAGATTCGTGGCACGTTTCGTCATTTATCGATAGATTACAAGTAAATTTAGTAGATATGTTCCTTTAGGCAACATCTATTGGAGCTATGAATGTGAAGTGACCACGCCCTTAAACAAGGGCCATAACTCGGGTTCATTGATGTGTTTAAGTTTTGAGCCTTATGTATCTTTAAACAAGGGCCATAACTCTGGTTCATTAAGTCTTAAACTATTGAACCCTATGGTGACAATACATTTGTTTCGTGACTTGTTGGATTAAAATCAGATTAACAGATATAAGTCCCCATAACTCTGGATCTGAAGCATTTTAGGTATTGAACCCAATGGGGAAAATAATCTGTTACATTTCATAAACTGGTAATGAACTAAAACAAGATTTGTCAGAAATGTTCCTTTAGTACACTTCAATCAAATGGCAATAGTGTGAGGGATAGCTGGCCCATTGATTAATGGTATTCTTCCTGTTGGTCAATCATGCCAATATTCTTGCATTTCTTCATCCAAATTTGTTACTATGACCTCACCATCACCATTGCCCCTTTGGTAAATGTCAGTGTTGTGACAATTGAACTATTGATCAATAGTGTCTGAAAGCTCATTGATCAATGGTACTTTTCTTTTTGGTAAATAATGTCAATGACACCAATATTCCTGCATTTCTTCATCCACATTTTTTACTGTAACCATTGACCCACTGGTAAATGTCATCTGGTTCAAAGCTCAGCTCCAAAGTCTGGTAGACAACATAATGTAAGTCTGCAGTTTATAATTTAACACACATGAGTAGGCTTTTCAGAGCCTCAATTTCAGAAACTGTATTTGTGAGGGGACAGACTCGCCCACCCCACATTGTCACGTTTTGGCGTCCTTATTACAGTATGGCGCAAATCCTAATTGGGGGAAAATTTTTATAGCCCACCAAAAATTTGGCAGCCTGTGCTGACTCCGTGGGTAGCCTCTCCTGACTACATGGGCAGCTTACCGAGACTGTGGATGGGCTCCCCTGACTGTGTGGGCAGCCTCCTGATTGCGTGAGTAACCTTTCCTAACTGGGTTAATAACAACGTACTGGGTGTGTCCGCCTATGGTGGGCGTGTTGGTCCAGGTGACTGTGTTCCCTATCCCGCTAGATTGATGCCTATGGGATCCATTGTGTGGAGGTGGTGTATCCAATGGCATTCCTTTTGTCTCCTACATGGTGTGGAGATTTCATCATCGTGGTCTGATGAGAGAACCTGTATGATTCTGAACTGCACGTCCGTTCGTGAATGACCAGGTTTGTTGAAATGCCTGGCAACTGGGGTGATGTATCTCTCACTTTTGTGGAGATTTGATATAGATCTCAAATGTTCTTGAATTCAGATCTTGAAGGTTCTCAGGGATTCTCCCACATCTTGTTTGGTGCATTTACTACATGTTAGTAGGTAGACAATGTTTCTCGTCTGACAGTTGCCTATGATTTTGGCCTTGTAGTATAGGCCCTTGTGGGAGATTGCGAAGAATCTGTTTTTCTGCATCCTTTGGCAGATGTTATTCCAGCTTTGAGCCTACAGGCTGCGTGTCTCCACAGTCTGTAGGCACCCAGATATTCTGGGATCGCTGGCCTCTGGTATTTAGCTGCGCTCCCATCTCGTGTGTCTCTGAAGACTGACCTTGGAGCGCTACAGTACGCCGCAAAAATATCTCATGAAAAAACATTTTTTATTGCGCCGAAAGGAAAACAAAAATGCACCCATTTTTCAATGCGTAAAACAAAATGCTATATAGAACGCGTTGTCTAGACATTTTCTGATGGGCGTAAACTCTTGTTTTGATGTGTCTAATTTGTCTTGACCCATTTATTTTTTATGATGAACCTACTGAAATCTTTAAACGCGCTAATAATTTTAAATTTAGGAAGATGAGGTTCTATATATTTGACGTGTGTTTTAAAATGTTGCCCACTGGAAATACGACGACACGAACTATTTCTATTGCGTGTGGTCATCCTGGCATTTACTACTAGTGAAGAGATTTCCGCACACGCGTAATTCCTTCTTTTTATAACCCAAACATAATGCATAGACGATATCGCGGTGATCGCAGTTTGGCCAGTAGGAAAATGCGGTTTAAACGTTAATACCCTATATTGGGGACGTTTGGGAATTCCCCGATAAAGTGTGATCCCAACCTATACGATTGCTTTCGCAGTTTCTTTTTTATAAACAACCAAAGCATCGGGATGTACTGAATATCAAGATCGCTAAAGAATTACGAAAATATGGTTTAAAATGTTAATACCATATATTCAGACAAAGGAAATTCCAGGAAAATCAGTAAACAACAAATAAATATGTAAGTTAATAGCGCACTCGTAAGCCTCACATGGTGTTTTATTCCGGGAAAGGTGCTACAGGTATTAGAAGTGAATGTATGGAATTGTATGTGACTGAAATTTAGTGATAATTTAATATTTAGTAATAGGTTTTGGATTATTGTCCCCCGACGGCCGTCGGCGGGGACACTAGTAATAGGCGGAGTCCGTGTGTGTGTCCGTCCGTCCGTGACACTAGGTTTCCACTCAATAACTAGTTATCCTGCATGTATTTATTTCAAATTTGGTGAAGTGATTCCTTATGACGAGGCCTCGGTGGGGATTGCGTTTCAGCGACGCGCGTCCAAATGTGATAAGTTATCCCCCTTGAATGGCATAGAATTCAAGGAAAATTTGGTTTCCGTTCAATACCTTTAGCTAGTCTGCATGGATTTATTACAAATTTTGTATAATGATTCCTTATGACGAGGCCTCGGTGGGGATTGCGTTTCAGCGATGTGCGTCTAGATGTGATGGAGTTGCATGGATTAATTTCAGATTTGGCATACTCATTCCTTGTCGCTAGTCCTCAGTGTGGATTGCATTTCAGAGACATGCGTCTAGGCGCAACAGAGTAATAACCAAATTTGTCAGAAAAACTTGGTTTCCACTTGATAACTAACTACATGTGCCTGCGTGTGTAATTTATCAAACACTCAACCTTTACATATGTTGTAGTGTTGTAGCCACCATAGATTCACATACATATATACACACACGCAATTCTGTAAAGGCAGGAATCTCACAAATTTGTTTTACTAGCAACGATATGTGATCAGTACTGATCTTCTTGTTTCTTGTATGTGGAGGAGACATAAATAGGCCGTGTCACGTTAACATAATTAATACGCGAACGCGATGACAGTAACCGCCTGAGTTATAAACTAGCCAAGAAAATTTATGCTAGCCACTGAATGTTTAAGTGCACCTAAATAGTTTGAACTCATTTAAATCTTCTTCAAAATGGGTCTCAATGTCTTTTCGACGCATCCATGCTCTAACTGAAATTCTTGGTGCGCTAAATCTTCTTTTCCTAATGCATCAAAATTTTATAACTAACGCAGCGCGGAAACTGTCCCCTTTTTTTTGGCGCTATGGTCCCGGTTTTTTCGCGTATTCTAGTAAAGTTATTTTTGCAGCGTACTGTATCTTCTATGCTTCTGCGCCCTGGCAACCTGCGTCCTTGGCGGGTCTACCGTTGATGAACTGGGTGCTCCAATGGTGGCTGGTGGCGCCACTGTCATCCTTGGTGTCTTCTTGGCGGTGTGCAAGTCAGTGTTGGACTGGACGAGCAGTATATCAGTCTCCACTGAGTTTAGACTCGGTGCTGACAAGGATGGCAGTGTAACTACCTCCGTCTCCCTTGGCAACGTGTTACTAGCTGAACTCATTGTTGAATATATGATAATAACAACGTAATCTGATTAGTAAACCAATGTAGTAGGTATTTTAGCCTGACGGTTGGTCACTATGTGAGACCAAATGTCTGAATGATCTGGACTGGTTTTTCAGCCCCTTTTATACCCTTCTTGGGTTAGCCTGTGGATTGGGCAGATCTTGACCATATATAGGCAGAAATTTTTAGTTTACCGGTTTACCTGTCTGGAATTCTTACCAGCTCTTGACAGTTTTTGTTTTTACCGGTTCAGGTTCTTGGCGGTTTGGTCAAGATTTTTGCCGGTTGACCTAGTTTTTGCCAGTTGGGGTCAAGTTTACCGGTTGGGAATTTTTACCGGTTATGCCTTTTTTGGTTGTTGAAATTTTTGGCCAAAAGACATTTTTACAGGTTGTAAGTTTTTGCCGGTTCTGCCATTTTTAGCTCACCTGGCCTGAAAGGCCAAGTGAGCTTATGCCGTGGCGACCGTCCGTTCGCCCATCGTCCGTCAACTTTTTCTTTAAACGACTTCATCTCAAGAACCACTGGGCCGATTTCAATTATATTTGCCAGAAAGCATCCCTAGGGCATAGAGATTAAAGTTTGTTCAAAGGAAGCCGATCGCCCAAAATCCAAGATGGCCGCTGGCCAAAATAGCTGATTTTTAGAAACACTAAAAAATCTCTGAAACCGCTGGAGGAATTGATTCAAAACTCATAACACATCATCTAGTGCAAGGGTAGACCCAAGTTTGTTCAAGGCAACCTGATTGGACGATTTGTGTGGTGGCCATCTTGGATGACCTAGTTTTCGCGAAAACAACTCCCGAACCGCTGAAGGGATAGACCAGAAATTTGGTAAATATGCTTAGGGACCAAGGTCCATTCAAGTTTGTTCAAGCGAAGTTTGTACGTTAAAAAACATGGCTGCCATCAACCAATCAAAATTTAGCTCTTGGTGGTCATATTGGCTTTTTTGTATTTGATGTTTTTGATGGCGAAAATTGCTTTATATATGCTTATCAGTGTGGCGAGTTCATATATGCCACTTTCGAGACTGTCGGATAAACGGTTTGCCTGCCATCTTGGTTTGTTTTCCCGCCATCGGCTCCCATAGTAAAGCAATGGGGAATTCTTTAAACGTCTTCTTCTCAAGAACCACTGGGCCAATTTCAATTATATTTTGGAGGAAGCATTCATAGGGCATAGAGATCTAAGTTTGTTCAAACGAAGCGGATCGGTCAAAATCCAATCCGAGGCGTAGTTTTGTCAACTGGGGGTGGGCATTTTTGGGCCCCACTGTTTTCTGAAATGACATCTATTTTGTGGGTGTTTGATATCTGAATATAAGTTATGTTAGTTCTCCTCTATTGGTCTTGGGAGGTCTGGGAGATCCTAAGATAAATATCAAGTTTCCGCAATATCAATGTATAATTATGTATTGTTATGTAAAATTTATTTACCAAACGATGTATGAAACTCCTAGCTGCACGGGTAGCCCTCTGACTGCACGGGTAGCCCTCTGACTGCATGGGTAGCCCTCTGACTGCACGGGTAACCGGCTGACTTCACGGGTAACCGTCTTGACTTCACGGGTAACTTGACAACATGGGTAGCCTCTCCTGACTGCATGGGTAGCCACTCCTGACCACATGGGTAGCCTCTCCTGACTGCATGGGTAGCCTCTCCTGACCGCATGGTAGGCTCTCTTGACCACATGGGTAGCCTCTCCTGACTGCATGGGTAGCCTCCCCTGACTGCATGGGTAGCCGCTCCTGACTGCATGGGTAGCCTCTCTTGACTGCATGGGTAGTCTCCTGACTGCATGGGTAGCCTCTCCTAACTGCATGGGTAGCCTCTCCTGACTGCATGGGTAGCCTCTCCTGACCGCATGGGTAGTGTCTCCTGGTAGCCTCTCCTGACTGCATGGGTAGCCTCTCTTGACTGCATGGGTAGCCTCCTGGTAGCCTGAGTGCATGGGTAGCCTCTCCTGACCGCATGGGTAGCCTCTCCTTGCCGCATGGATAGCCTATCCTTGCCGCATGGGTAGCCTCTCCTGATCGCATGGGTAGCCTATCCTGACCGCATGGGTAGCCTATCTTGACCGTATGGGTAGCCTCTCCGGACCGCAGGGGTAGCCTCTCCTAACCGCATGGGTAGCCTCTCCTAACCGCATGGGTAGCCTCTCCTGACCGCATGGGTAGCCTCTCCTGACCGCATAGGTAGCCTGCTGACTGCATGGGTAGCCTCCTGACTGCATAGATAGCCTCTCCTGACTGGATGGTAGCCTCCTGACTGCATGGGTAGTCTCCTGACTGCATGGGTAGCCTCGCCTGACTGCATGGGTAGCCCCCTCCTGACCGCATGGGTAGCCTCTCCTGACCACATGGGTAGCCTCCTGACTGCATGGGTAGCCTCCTGACTGCATAGATAGCCTCTCCTGACTGGATGGTAGCCTCCTGACTGCATGGGTAGTCTCCTGACTGCATGGGTAGCCTCGCCTGACCGCATGGGTAGCCCCCTCCTGACCGCATGGGTAGCCTCTCCTGACCACATGGGTAGCCTCTTCTAACTGCATGGGTAGCCTCTCCTGACCGCATGGGTAGCCTCTCCTGACCGCATAGGTAGCCTCCTGACTGCATGGGTAGCCTCCTGACTGCATAGATAGCCTCTCCTGACTGCATAGATAGCCTCTCCTGACTGGATGGTAGCCTCTCCTGACTGCATGGGTAGCCCCCTCCTGACCGCATGGGTAGCCTCTCCTGACCGCATGGTAGCCTCCTGACCACACGGGTAGCCTCTCCTGATCACATGGGTAGCCTCTCCTGACCACATGGGTAGCCTCTCCTCACTGGAGGGGGGGGGGGGGGTGGAAGAAGCCTACTGGAAGTGAAGTACACCTGTGTGTTTTTCTTTTCTCTAGCCGCGAAAAAGGATGTGAAGAAAGGAGGCGCAGCTGGTGGAGGTGCACAGCGTGGGAAGGGTAGCAAAGGTGCTGCTCGAGGTGGTGCTGGTGGCCGCGGTGGTGGTAGAGGTGGAGGCTATGGAAGAGGGTATGGAAGAGAGCGTGGATTTGACGACTACGGCGGGTAAGCACATGTAACCCTTTCACACCTAAGATATCCAACTCTCAACTAACATACCCGGCTCCCACCTAAGATACCCGGCTCTCACCTAACATAACCGGCTCTCACTTAACCTACCCGGCTCTCACCTAACATACCTGGCTCTAACCTAACATACCCGACTATTGGTCTTTCAATGCAGCCATGTAGGAAACTTGAGTATTTTGAAATTAGTTTAACTAGAGGCTAATGCTGCCTTAAATACATGTAACTGACACTGATCTGAGTAGAGACGCTCATCTGAATAGAGACGCTGATCTGAGTAGAGACGCTGATCTGAGTAGAGACGCTGATCTGAGTAGAGACGCTCATCTGAGTAGAGACGCTCATCTGAGTATAGGCGCTCATCTGAGTAGAGGCGCTCATCTGAGTAGAGACGCTCATCTGAGTAGAGACGCTCATCTGAGTAGAGACGCTCTGCTGAGTAGAGACGCTGATGTGAGTGGAGACACTGATGTGAGTGGAGACACTGATCTTAGCAAGCCTACATGTACTTGTTAGCTCACCTGGCCTGAAAGGCCAAGTGAGCTTATGCCGTGGCGACCGTTTGTCTGTCAACTTTTGCTTTAAAACGCTATTCCTCCTTAACCAATAGCCAAATTTTAACTAAATTTTGGTCAACGGATGCTATTGTGCTCGGATCTGGAACATCCATTTTGAATTTTGATTCAAATTTTTTGGGTCAAAATCTTAGATTTAACAGGAATTGTTAAATTGATTCTTCTCCTTACCCTTTCGACCGATTTCAATCAAATTTGGCTGAAAGAATCCTATGGTCATAGTTATAGAACTTCCATTCAGAATTTTGATTCGTTAATATTTTGGATGAAAAAATTAGATTAGAAATTGTCAAATTGCTTCTCCTTAGAATTTTGACCGATTTCAACCAAATTGTGCTGAAAGAATCCTATGGTCATAGGCTTTCAAACATCCATTCAGAATTTTGTTGCGTAAATATTTTGAGTGAAAATCTTAGATTTTATTAAAAAATTTACCGGAAATTGTCGAATTGCTTCTTTTCCTTACAATTCTGAGCGATTTCAACTAAATTTGGCTGAAAGAACCCTATTGTGGTAGGCTCCAGAATTTTGATTCATCAATTTTTTGGGTGGTAATCTTAGATTTTATGAAAAATGTCAGAAATTGTCCAAATGCTTCTTTCTTCTCCTTACCCGTTTGGCCAATTTCAATCAAATTTGGCTGAAAGGATCCTATGGTCATAGTTTATAGAACTTGCATTCAGAATTTTGATTCGTAAATAGTTTGGGTGAAAAACTTATATTTTTTGATTCTATTAAAAATTTACCAGAAATTGTCAAATTGGTTCTTCCTTACAATTCTGAGCGATTTCAACCAAATTTAGCTGAAATGACCCTATTGTGGTAGGCTTCATTGTAATGAAACTTGGCTGGGAGAATCCTATGTTGGTAGGCCTCAGACCTATTCAGAATTTTGATTCATCAATTTTTCCTGTAGCGATCTGGGATTTTCTGAAAATTGGTGAGAAATCGTTTACAATGCTACTCTACATTAACTGCTTGGGTGATTTCAACCAGATTGGGCTAGAAGGCCTCTATGGTGGTAGGCTTCAGATCTGCTATTGAGAATTTTGATTCGTCAATTTTTTCGTTGGCCAAAAAAGTCTAATCATTAACCCCTAGTTGAAATGCCTATGGTCCAGGTGAGCGATACAGGCCCAAGGGGCCTCTTGTTCTTGTGATTTGTTGCAAGTGATAATTTGATGAACATGGCTCTACTAAGATTTAGAACCTGCAATGGCTGCATAGTCCAGGCACTAAAAAGGCTTGCAGAGTGGCAGCTGTTAACACCAGAACTATGAGACAAAGTTAGTCTAATGTGTGTTTTATACGGCTTGTTATAGCCTTAGCATGCGATGCACAGTAGCCCATGTTAGAATTAGATATTGTTATTTTCAGAAGAAAATAGCTATCAGACTACATGTGAATGCATATATTTAGTATTTCTGCTTGGTTCAAGAAAGCTGTTGATAGTTTATGGAACCATACAGAACAGCATCCAAAATAAAAAGGGAAAATCCAAATTCCCTTTTTTTGGCTTAAAATTCAGTAAAACTAGCCATTAAGGTATCAATTTCTGAAATTTCGTCCCTCTAAAGACTTGAATTCCACTAATTTCAGTGTTGATGCGAGGAAATTTCCTCATTTCGACATTGATATGAGGAAAGTTCCTCAAGGCTGAGAATTAGGAAAATCAAGTCTCATTGAGGAAATTTCCTCATGGCTGAGAATTTGCAAAATCAAGTCTATTTGAGGAAATTTCCTCATAACTGAGAATTTGGAAAATCGATATTTGAGGAAATTTCCTCATGGCTGAGAATTTGCAAAATCAAGTCTTGAGGAAATTTTCCTCATGGGTGAGAATTTGCAAAATCAAGACGACTGAGGAAATTTCCTCGTGGCTGAAAATTTGCCAAATGGAGTCACATTGAGGAAATTTCCTCATAACTGAGAATTTGTAAAATCAAGTCTATTTGAGGAAATTTCCTCAAAACTGAGAATTTGTAAAATCGATATTTGAGGAAATTTCTTCATAACTGAGAATTTGTAAAATCGATATTTGAGGAAATTTCCTCATGGCTGAGAATTTGCAAGATCAAGTCTATTTGAGGAAATTTCCTCATGGCTGAGAATTTGGAAAATGAAGTCTATTTGAGGAAATTTCCTCATGGCTGAGAATTTGTCAAATCGATATTTGAGGAAATTTCCTCATGGCTGAGAATTTGCAAGATAGATTTTGAGGAAATTTCCTCATAACTGAGAATTTGGAAAATCAAGTCTAGTTGAGGAAATTTCCTCATGGCTGAGAATTTGCAAAATCGATATTTGAGGAAATTTCCTCAAAACTGAGAATTTGTAAAATCGATATTTGAGGAAATTTCCTCATGGCTGAGAATATACAAATTCAAGTCTAGTTGAGGAAATTTCCTCATGGCTGAGAATTTGCAAAATCAATATTTGAGGAAATTTCCTCATGGCTGAGAATTTGCAAAATCGAATCTATTTTTGAAATTTCCTCGTGGCTGAGAATTTGCAAAATCAGGCCCATCTGAGGAAGTTTCCTCATAGCTGAGAATTTGCAAAATCAAGACTGAGGAAATTTCCTCATGGCTGAGAATTTGGAAAATCAAGTCTAGTTGAGGAAATTTCCTCATGGCTGAGAATTTGCAAAATAGATATTTGAGGAAATTTCCTCATAGCTAAGAATTTGCAAAATTATGTCTATAGTTGAGGAAATTTTCTCGGGGCTAAGAATTTTGAAAATCAAGTCTATTTGAGGAAATGTCCTCATGGCTGAGAATTTTCCAAATGTAGTCAAGTTGAGGAAAATGTGGCTGAGAATTTACAGAATGCTGTCGATTTGAGGAAATTTCCTCATGCCTGGCAATTTGCAAAATGGAGTCAATTTGAGGAAATTTCCTCATGGCTCAGATTTGCAAAATGAAGTCAAATTGAGGTAATTTTCTTCATTGCTGACAATTTGAAAATGATATCTCTTTGATGTAATTTCCTCATGGCTGAGAATTTAAATAACTTGAAATATCAAAATGGATCGCCATTTGAAAAAGAAGTACCAGGTACAACCTACTCATTTGAAATCATTAGCCAGTGATAGGTCTGTCCCTGAGTACAATCAATATATTTAGGCTATCAATCATCCTATAGATCTGAAATTTGTTATTAAATTAACCACATATATATGCGTGCGTGCATGCACAACTGCATGCGCATGCATCTTTGTGATGTTTTACAAATCTTCCACCTTGCACAACAAGAATTCTTAATATCACCGGACAGATCATTGGTAAGAAATGTGGGGCAATTTATGCAATTATTTCTTTATCACTATATAAATGTTCAAGAAAAACCAAACACCTAATGATGCTGATATATCTCTGTGGTGTATTGGCATATACAATTAATACAAATTCAAACAGTCTCGATTATTTACAATGTATAAATAAAACAAGGACGATAGAATCTCATAGTGGAGGGGTCCAGATTTTTTGATTCCCCCCCCCCCCCCCCCCCACCCAGATTTTCAGGATTTCATATCGTCCACAAAATTGTGGGATCCAATCATCCTAGTGTATGGCCACACCCTTTACAGTACAGATCATAGTTAGTTTTACTGTTTGACGAAGCAAAAATGTGTCTTTTTAGCGTCAAAAGCTCGTCGCGTTTCCAGGTGTGTCCAAACACCAAACGGATTTAATTTATTTTATAGGCGTGTCTAATGGAAAGTCAACTCCATCCTACAATATGTTAAACGTATCGTGAAATATTTTAAACCCGTCACGGAAAAAGTCAAACGCGGAATCAAATGTATTCAGTAATGCGACAAAGATTCTTACTACGCGTCATTAAACATAAAGTGGAATCGGTCTACAGTCTGTTAAGGACCCATACATGTAAATTTAAATTGCAATTGGAGCCATATATGTGTTAAGCACCTTTAGCTTTTTTCGTGGCCGTAAATGATAATTGCCGAAATGTTATCATCGTAATCGTCAATCATAATTTTGTATGAAATGGACGTGTGTGAACTCCGCACCTGGGTATTCTTTACTGTGTATGAAGCTAGTGTGATGACAGTGCATATATTTTAATAAATTTTCAATCCACAATATCTTTTGAAATCTGGATGAATATAACAAGATATAATATATGAGTTTATTACAATATAGTCTAATTTGAGCCGACGTAATAGGCATAACTTTTTAAAACAATATATGCACCAGTTGCGGCTATAGTGTTATGTCTTATAACGGAAAGGGAAGCAATTTACAAAATCTGCAAACCAGACATTCGGTTGTTTTCGATTTCACTATTTCATACATGATATGTAACCGAAAATTTCCGCTTTTACATAGACATGCACACGCGTACATAGTTGTTTTACCTATGCCTGGGGTGCGTTCAGGAGCGCGAAAAAGGTTTTCCGTTACTAACTGAACACCGTACTGCATAGAACGCGAACATTCGCCTTTCCGAACTCACTCCAGGAGTATCCGAGTATGTAACCGTATTACCCGTTTTCGGCAACGGGTATCACCGTCTGATTGGTCGAGAACACACGCATATTTAATGAGATTTAGCAAAGATGGCATCAACTGATATCTATGGCCTAAAATCCAGTGGGCAAATGACCATGTGTGAAGGTAATGTTTGGACATTGGGAATTTTAGAGTGCTAAATGGTGCAAGGGCCCTGCCTCGGCAAAACCCTGCATGAGTGTTAAAGGATTAAGTATATGATGTCATAATGAATTACATCATATGTAGGCTGACGTAGCTAAATCTGTTAAACTTTTAAGAGTCAGTTGTACGAATTGTGTGTCTACTACTTAGTAAACATTCTGTTGAATATTTAACAACAGACCCCAGTCAAATTATTTGAAATTGGTTTCAAAATATTCAACAGGTTAACTGTATATATAGTTACCATGAAGTTTGGAACTCAGGATTCAAGGTACTTATTGATCCCAACACACATAGTCACAAAGCATCGACGGAGCCTACCTAGAGATGGCCGGGGCTAAGCTAAAAGTGGATCCATCGATTAGAAAATCAAAATTTCTGCTTTATCCTCTTACTAATTCCAGTTTTTGCAATGTTTAGTAGTTTATCCCTTTTCACCAACACGTCCTGAAAACAATGTGGCATGGCAAATGATTCTGGTAGCCTAATCTCTCAATCTGAAAGAAAATGACATTCTCCTTCGATCAATACTCACCATTCTGTTACTTCTGATATATATATATATACACCTGTGCAAAAGTTAAGCACCAGCAAAAACAATAGAACGTAGAAACATGATGGTACAACTAGGCTGCCATACTTTTTGTCCCCCGCGTTAGCTGACATAATTCCAAGTACGAAATGCACATGCATGCATGACTTCACGCCGCTTGATGTCCGTGCGTGGCGGGAAACAGCACACGTGTTCAGTTATGTAAAAGTCCAGTTTGAGGTGTAGAACATTACATACAGATTTAGGCGACAAGATTAGGAATTTTGTGTTCATGACCGTGGTTTATTTGTACAGAGAGAATTAGCTCTTGATTGTGAACCGCTATGGCAAGACGAAGGTTAAGTGATCGTGTGAAATGGCAAATCATAGGCATGCATACCACTGGTATGTCATGCAGAGAGATTGGCAGACAGCTGAACATTAACCATACTGTAATCAGTCGTTTGATTGCAAAACATGGGCAAACTAACGAGGTGAAGGACAGGCCTAGATCTGGAAGACCGAAGAAGACTACTGCCCGTGATGATCGAGCCCTAGTACGCCTTGTTAGGAGATCTCCATTCACCAACAGCAGAGTGCTCAGCCAGCAATGGGAAACGCGCAATAGAGTGTCAATGTCTACCGTCAAAAGGAGACTGTATGCTGCTGGCATGAAAGCTAGGAGACCTGTCAGACGTCCTCTCCTCACTGCACACCACAAAGAGGAGCGTCTGAGGTGGTGCAACGAAAGAAGACACTGGAACATGAGATCCTGGAGACGGGTACACTGGTCCGATGAAAGTCGGTTCCTGCTTCATGCCACAGATGGTCGAACTCGTGTATGGAGGTCCAGACGCACGGCGTACGACCAACGTAACATCATGGAAGAAGTTCCATTTGGTGGAGGTTCCGTTATGATATGGGGGTGCATCTCATTTGATTGTAAGCTGGATCTGTTGACTGTACCTGGAACACTAAATGGACAAAGATATCAAGATTCCATACTGGATAGAGTTGTGGTCCCTCATTTTGTAAATCATGCACCTGGAACCCACCCTATATTCATGGATGACAACGCCCGACCACATCGTGCTAGAGGTGTGCATGAATACCTCCGCCAGAATGCCATCGAAACCCTACCATGGCCAGCAAGGAGCCCTGACATGAACCCTATTGAGCATATCTGGGACATTCTGGGAAACATGGTGAGAAGGAGGGATCCTCCTGTGCAGAACCTACAGGAATTAACAGACGCACTCCATCTTGAATGGCAACGAATACCACAATGGCGTATCAGTCGGTTGGTGACCAGCATGAGACGTCGTGTCCAGGCCGTCATCCAGGCACAAGGTGGATATACCCGGTATTAATAATGACAGTCTCAAACTCGTGCACAGATGTTAAACTTCGTTTTCAGACACCATTAATGACAATCTAGCCACGTGTGTCAACTGTAGGGCAATAGTTGTCAGTTGTGTCAACGTAACCATATTCAGGCCTCGTTTTCAAGTTCAAACAAAAACATACAGTGTTTCCCCACCATCATAATCAGCATTCCTCTAGTTGCATTATTACCTCTTGCACTAAGATGGATGGGTACATAAATGTTTATGCTATTGCTTTCTTCATAGCACATGAATATACCCTCGCATGTGCGTAAAAATAGGGTGGTGCTTAACTTTTGCACAGGTGTATATATACAGCTGGCTCTAGGACTATAGACTTAGAAAGCTTTACCAACTCCTTGGAACCGGGTACTCGGCTCCCAACTGCCGAATACCCGTCTACCATAGAGCTCATTCTTGTTTGCATAGCAACAAGAGCAATACATGCTTTTTAGCGGTTGGATAGATTAAGAATTAGTCTTAAGTCTTTTTGTGAACTGTGGTTTTTGTGATAGCTAGTGCGTTTCTGCAAGGATATTTGGATTAATATGGATACCGCTGATGATAACCAGGTTGTATATTTTCTTATTATTCCATAGTTAAAAGACTTAGGTCTCTAAAATTTGTCTGTGTCGCATGTTCCAATTTCTAACCCCAAAGAATCTGGGACGTTTGTTAACAACGACATATGCCGGATGATCGCCTTCTTTAAACCCCAACAGGTGATCGGCAGATATGAAAATAGGTGTTTGCTACGGTATTTTTAACACAAGAATATCGGCTTGCATCCTTCTCCGTAAGATCCGAGCGGGTGACGTCACACCCGTGTTGCTCGGATGTTTATGTGAAGAAAATTTTTTCATTAATTCGCGCATCTTATTCTAGGTGCTGCGTACTAAAATGGTACCAGAAAACTTTGGAATGTTCAAGTTTTGCGTGTTATCACGATCTGTTTGCAATGATCGGCGGTTTCAAAATTCTTGATTAAGATGTGTGGTCTGCGGTTTTACCGTGTGCTACAGCAGTTTGTTTACATTTTGGTGTTTCTTCACATATCGTTTTGGCTTTCGTTAGGAGTATAATTTATATTGATTGGTAAATATACCCCGAATGCTATGCGATATGATTCCTGGAACCGTGATACATCCTGGAGGATCAGTTTATGGGTGTATTTATGCCCGCTTCGTTCTTGTCATCATAATCAATGCGATCTTTGCTGTAACGTTGCGGGGTGGGGTGCGGGAGGGTTACAGTTAATTTATGGTTAATTTATTTGAAAATTAATTGTCTGCCTTCCATCTTTGTCTCGTTCCGCTTGCTTATTGCAGGTTTGTGCTTATTTATAGGCCAAGCCAGCCCCCCATCATGTGACGAGTGCCACAAGTTCGTCCGGGTCCTGTTTAAGGACCATGTCTGCTTTAGGTGTACCTCATGTAACCTTGATAATAGATGTAATGTATGTGCAGTGTGGTCCGTTGATATGATGATGAAGTTCCTTGCCCAGAAGGATTTGGCTGGGTCTGATGCGGGGTCAGGCGGACCAAAATTAAATCGTGGCGCGTCCGGTTCGGCCATTGGGGGCGCTCCACGTCTTCAGCTGGAGGTGGCCGAGATGGCACCGCCAGCGTGGTTTGGTCCGGCTATGCAGGGCTTTCTGCATAGCGTTCTGCCCACGCTGGTGTCATCCCTGCTGCCGAAAGTTGTTGGGCAGTCTCTCCCCATGCTTGGTACGGACCCTGTCCTTGGACAGGGTTCTGGACTGGTCAACGAGGAAGCCGTCTCGTACGGCCCCCTGGCAGTCCCGTCGGGCTCCGGCCTGACGGGTTCTGTCTCTCTGCGGCCACCTCCGGGTGGTCCAGTAGCGGTGCCCGGTCCGTCAGGCATGGGAGCCGTCCGCCAGGACGGCTCCACAGTTTCTTTGTCTAGTGACGACTCTTCAGGGTCTGAAGATGAGGAGGCCGAGGAGGAGAGGTTGCTGCAGCCTGTGATGCCACGGGTGGAGAATGTGGAGGTCGATTCCGTCCTGGACGGAACCGTCCTCCATCTGTCTGGCTTGGCGCAAGCCAGGGCAGCGGCTCTGCCCGTGGTTGAGGCCAATCTGGTACCGGTCCCGTGATGGTTGGTTTGATGCCAACCGACACAGTGACGGGTGTGCCGGGCCAGGCGTGGTACTCGCCTATCTCGCCTGGTCCGGCGGTCAGACGTGGGGTGCCGTTGGCGCCCGTGTCTGGCCACGGTTCCGTGTCTGCTACGGGTCCACACGGTTTTCTGTGCGGGCCTACTCCGTGGACTGGTGTGGTCCATGGGGTGGCGGCGGAACCGTATGGTACCGGAAGTCCCTGGGGTGTCAGCCGCGGCTCCTAGCCGGGAAGCCGTGGCTGGTAGGGCTGTGAACGCGTCAACGGGTGACGTGTTCACGGGTGTTTCCTCCTCGGAAATAGACTGGTCTGAGGCTCTGGCTTGGCTAGCCAGGGTAGACCCGTCTGTAGTTTCGGCCACGGCCGAGGAGGATGCGCCCCATCCATCGGTGGCATCGATTAGGATGGGGATCTTGCCCGGATCCAGTCCATTGGACTGGATCCACGGTTTATTGAGTTTCTAGAGGCTATTTATAGTAAGCAACTCATGACCAAGCGCCAGCTCCCTGCGGCCTCCAGGGAGGTGCGGGCGAGGTGTCGTATTCCACGGGGGGAATACGACAGGTATGGTGTTGTACCATCGGTTACCGAGGATGACCGATGGGTTCTGGGTGTCCAGAGTGCTGGAGCGGGTGGCCCCGGCCCGGCACTGGTGGACAAATCCCAGGGACACCACGACGAAGTCCTGTCCCTATGTGATGAGGGTGTGAGGGCAGCTATGAGTGCTGTCAACCATTCTTATCGCCTTCTTCAGTCGGTGTGGGCTGAAGCGGGGGCAGGCCACCCTGTGCCACCTGTGGCGCTTTTGTGCGTCAATGACGGCATGGTGCTGTCTATGGACGCACTGGCAAGGGCGCAGGCGCGTGTTACTAAGTCCAGGAGGCAAATGGTTCTTGACCATATGCGTCCGGCTACGGCCGTCAGGGAACGTCTTCTTGGGACGCCCCTGACAGGTCCTAGCATCTTCGGTGGCCAAGCGCGGGCCATCTTAGAGGACACGGCTAGCATTGCGCAGAATCGGTTGGCGGTGAACTTACAGCTAGAGCTGGTGCAGCAAGCGCACGCACTAGGGGCTGTAGGGAAGCCGCTGACCGTACAACCTTCCAAGAAGCAGAAGAAGCATAAAGGCAAGGCGAAATATAAGCCTAGTGCGGCTGCTGCTTCGTCTGGCTTTTCTCAGCCGCCGCCGGCGAAGAAAGCCAGGAAGGTTGTGGAGGACCCTACCCTCCCCAATGTTGCTCCTGATTGCCCTAGAGGCGGGAAGGGCAAGGGGAATGGTGTCCTCAAAGGGCGGAAAGAAGGGAGCGGATCGTACCTGAGGGTACGAGAGCTCCCTTCGTATCCGCCTGGACCGCACCTGTGGGACAGGAAGAGCGGTGCCAGTTAGACCAGCCGAGCCAAGACCGAAATGGTTCTCTCTCTCTCTCGTTAAGAGGGGGTGGGGTGGGGGGGCCGAGCGGACCGCGAGCCGGACATCCCCGTGAGGCGTCTATAGTGGGTGGAAGGCTCATGCGTTTTGGCGAGGTGTGACATCAGACAGTCTGGTCCTGCCAGATGCTCGGTCAAAATTATGCTGTTTATTTGAACCATTTGAAACCGAGAGCCCAAATACCAGAATGGTGGGAATTCTGACCCAGCATGCACCTATTGTGTATAGGGTGACATTACATAAAAACGTTAGCATGTATGTGTTGGGCCATTTTTCTGACCTTTCTGGTTATTGTATTTACACAGTGAGTCCAGAATATTGGCCTTTAGAATCTCCGTGGTATGCGATGTGCAATATATCAAAATTTGATATTTTTGCTGTAAACTCAGGGTGGGCATGTCCACCGCTGAAATGAACCGATGGTTCAAAGGGCTAATGAAATGAAGCTGTGAAACCTATGCGTATACATATAAGCAACATGAATATAATTCGCAACCCAAACACTAGAAAACTAGTTTGGGAAACAATACATCCGCTGTTTGTGTTATCATTATCCACCAAAGGCTTATCAGATGTCAATAAAATAGCATAAGTGATTAATGCAATACAAAGATACAATTTGAATTATTAATTTTATGTGTTTTGAAAATGTTTCTTGTGTTTCCAAATCTGTGTAAATTTTGCATGTTATTCGGTTAAGGCTTTTTAGCTATGGGTATCGGCTTAATAAAGCCACATTTCCCTTAGCCAGTCAGCTAGTTAGTTAGTCAGTCTCAAAAGCATATTCCGGACTGTATCTCAAAATCTACATATCCAATTCAGCTCAAGTTTTAACACACCAAAGGAACTTTGCTTGTCAGAGCATTTCCAGTCTGGCCGTGATCCAGATAAAATAACCTGTATCCGGATTAGGTAAAATTCTGGAATATTGATATCTCGGAAACTACTGGGTCAATTTGGCCCAAATCTTAACATAGTAACGGGTGTGGCCATACACTAGGATGATAGGAACCCACAACTTTGTGGGTGATATGAAATCCTGAAAAGCGGGGAAAATTTGAAAAATCTGGACCCCTACGCTACGAGATTCTATCGACCTTGTTTTATTTATACATTGTAAATAATCGAGACTGTTAGAATTTTTATTAATTGTATGTGTCAATACACCACAGAGATATTTCAGCATCATTAAGTGTTTGGTTTTTCTTGAACATTTATATAGTGATAAAGAAATAATTAAATAATTTGCCCCATATTTCTTACTAATGATCTTTCCGGTGATATTAAGAATTCTTGTGCAAGGTGGAAGATTTGTAAAACATCACAAAGATACATGGGCATGCAGTTGTGCATGCACGCACGCATATATATGTGGTTAATTTAATACAAAATTTCAGATCTATAGGATGATTGACAGCCTAAATATATTGATAGTATTGAGAATAATTTTCATGGTGGCTAATAAAATGTCAAAATAGGCTAATTCACTGGCTAATGATTTCAAATGAGTAGGGCGGTCCCTGGTACTTCTTTTTCAAAATGGCGATCCATTTTGATATTTCAAGTTATTTAAATTCTCAGCCACGAGGAACTTCCCTCAGAGATATTATTTTCAAATTGTCAGCAATGAAGAAATTTACCTCAATTTGACTTCATTTTGCAAATTCTGAGCCACGAGGAAATTTCCTCAAATTGACTCCATTTTGCAAATTCCCAGCCATGAGGAAATTTCCTCAAATCGACAGCATTCTGTAAATTCTCAGCCACAATTTCCTCAACTTGACTACATTTGGAAAATGAAATCTCAAATAGACTTGATTTTCCAAATTCTCAGCCACGAGGAAATTTCCTCAACTATAGACATAATTTTACAAATTCTCAGCCATGAGGAAATTTCCTCAACTAGACTTGATTTTCCAAATTCTCAGCCACAAGGAAATTTCCTCAACTATAGACATAATTTTACAAATTCTCGGCCATGAGGAAATTTCCTCAGATAGACTTGATTTTGCAAATTACCAGCCATGAGGAAATGTTCTCAAATAGATTTAATTTTACAAATTGTCAGCCATGAGGAAATTTCTTCAAATAGACTTGATTTTACAAATTCTCAGTTATGAGGAAATTTCCTCAAATATTGATTTTGCAAATTCTCAGCCATGAGGAAATTTCCTCAAATATTGATTTTGCAAAATCTCAGCCATGAGGAAATTTCCTCAAATAGACTTGATTTTGCAAATTCTCCCCCATGAGGAAATTTCCTCAAATATCGATTTTACAAATTCTCAGTTATGAGGAAATTTCCTCAAATAGACTTGATTTTCCAAATTCTCAGACACGAGGAAGTTTCCTCAAATATCGATTTTGCAAATTCCCAGCCATGAGGAAATTTCCTCAAATAGACTTGATTTTTACAAATTCTCAGTTATGAGGAAATTTCCTCAACTTGACTCCATTTGGCAAATTTCCTCAAATAGTCTTGATTTTGCAAATTCTCAGCCATGAGGAAATTTCCTCAAGACTTGATTTTGCAAATTCTCAGCCATGAGGAAATTTTCTCAAATAGACTTGATTTTCCTAATTCTCAGCCATGAGGAAATTTCCTCAAATCAATGTCGAAATGAGGAAATTTCCTCGCATCAACACTGAAATTAGTGGAATTCAAGTCTTTAGAGTGACAAAATGAGGAAATTGATACCCTAATGGCTAGTTTTACTGAATTTTAAGCCAAAAAAAGGGAATTTGGATTTTCCCTTTTTATTTTGGATAGTGTTACAGGTCTTAGCTGAATTAACCCTTTCAATGACAAATCTCTGGAAAAGTATATTCTGTAGGATGTATAGCATATTCTGTTGACAATTTTGAAATTAATATGACTGGAAGCCTTTGCTCCCTTGACGCTAACATCTTCCAGTCATATTAATTTCAAAATAATCCACAACTTTCTTGTATGTTTGCCATGAGATTGAGTTACTGGTGACTATTTCTGTCGCATCTATTGGTACAAAGAGCTCATGATCAGCTTGTCAGGTTCCTACAAAGAGCTCATGATCAGTTTGTCAGGTTGCTACAAAGAGTTCATGATCAGTTTGTCAGGTTTGATCAAAGAGCTCATGATCAGCTTGTCAAGTTGCTACACAAGAGATCATTATCAGCTTGTCAGGTTACTACAAAGAGCTCGTGATCGGCTTGTCAGGTTGCTACAAAGAGCTCATTATCAGCTTGTCAGGTTACTACAAAGAGCTCGTGATCAGCTTGTCAGGTTGCTACAAAGAGCTCGTGATCAGCTTGTCAGGTTGCTACAAAGAGCTCGTGATCAGCTTGTCAGGTTGCTACAAAGAGCTCGTGATCAGCTTGTCAGGTTGCTACAAAGAGCTCATGATCAGCTTGTCAGGTTGCTACAAAGAGCTCATGATCAGCTTGTCAGGTTGCTACAAAGAACTCATGATCAGCTTGTCAGGTTGTTACAAAGAGCTCATGATCAGCTTGTCAGGTTGCTACAAAGAGCTCATGATCAGCTTGTCAGGTTTGATCAAAGGTTGTGTTTTTCTAACAGCACCAGAACATGAGCTAATAGCTCTTAGCAGCCAGAATCTGATATCATTTCATAAAGGTTTATGTGGACATTTGAAAAGTATCTTTTTAGCCTTTAGAAAATATTGTCTGTATGTTGAGTTTGCTGAGTAGTTTCTTGCCTTATTTTTCAGTGGCTGGGGATGGGGTGGACAGCGACGTGACTTTCAGGTAAGCTTTAGACGAACTATTTCATTAACTCTTTAGTGCTCAACCTGGTCAAAACCGCGCTCTTAAGCATGTTAAGTGGTCTTGAGGAATGTCCATTTACCGGACAAGAGAAGACTATTTTTGAGAAATTACCACTGGAAATTCTGGAATGCCAGGATAACAGAGCCAGTCATTCCAGTGAATTTTCAAAAATAGTCTTGTCCTGCAAATGGACATTTGGTAAGCAAATTTGAGTTTCTTGAGAAAATTTGACCATTAAAGGGTTAAATTGACTAACATGATGAAGCTGACCATAATGCCCTCCCATACCAGCATCCATGCTCCCATACCAGCATCTGTCCTCCCATACCAGCATCCATGCTCCCACACCAGCATCCATGCTCCCATACCAGCATCTATCCTCCCATACCAGCATCCATCCTCCCATACAGCATCCATCCTCCCATAAGGCAGTAACACATCCCAGTCAAATTATTTTCAAAAAAATCAATAATGTACCTCCCATGAATACTATGATCTCATTGACTAGGGTTAACATATTTTGTAACTTAACAACCTACATCACATATCCCTGTCAACTGGTAGGCTAAACAAAGTACACATCATTCAATACAATGTAAGAAGGCTGAATAGTGTTAGTGCTTAACTGGAAGCTGTTGCAGGCTATGGCAGCTGTGAGCAACAGGTTCCCCCTTAAAAACTTGCGACATATTCAACAGCTTAAGATGAAATTGAGTTTCTGCGATACTATGACTTCAGTTGAAAGAGTTAACAAATTCTATTTAAAAATTACTAATGGTTGTTTTCTCTGGCTTAAAGGCCCACCTTGACTATAAAAGGCACCAGATGGCGCTGGTGTCACATCTATCAAAATATAAACACCTTTCACATCTAGGTAACATATTTTGAAAAATAAGGTATAAAATCCTTACAGATTCCTTAGATATTTGCACAGTACATTCCTACCATAGCCCTGGTACTGTCATCTCGAAGAAATTGTTAAAAAATATTTATTTAAATGAGAATTAGCTAAAATACACATGAGTGCTGAATAAAATTTGAATTTAGTGGGTGGAGCTAAAGCTGGGACATATTGCGGGAAAATGTGCTCTGAATGATTGATGAATGTAAACAGCTGATAGCAGCCACGTGTATTATCCAGCATAGTATGTTGAGAGAGAACATGCAGTTATAAATAAATAAACACATTACCTTGATAAGAAGTGGAGTCGTATTGCCACCTGTGGCCCATATATGCCTTATCAGAGGGGTTTGGATATAAATCACGCACAAGTTTAAAACACAGTCAGGCATAATTTCCCTCACAGTCCATACTATGTGTGGGTTATTCATAGTCATTTCTCTGAGCTTCTCTTTATATCTATCATCATCCCATCCACCTAGATCCTTTAATAACTTCCAAAACAATTTGTACCGCAATTGCCGTAATTTACTATTTCCTGCTCGAGCAGCTTGTCCACGTCCTAACCACTCCTGTCTTCTATTTGTTATGCACGGAGTTAGATAGCAATACTGACATTCTCGAATAGTACTTAGTTCACCTACTGTAGTATGTGAAACTTGACGTTCTACAGTCAAATTCTGTTTTTCCACACATTGAACAGAACTACAACTAGCAGCTGAAGGAACACTTGAGGAATCTGGAATTAGTTCTTCATTGTCACCAACTCTATCAACATGTGTAATGTCCTGATGTTCATCAACGTCTTCTAGTTCTGGTGGGGCGTCTATAATCCAGTCCCATCCACCCATAGCAAAATAAGCTTTCAATGCTTCCTCCTCTTCATCTGTTACATACAATGTAATCCTATGTCGCCTCTCCATAGTTAGTGAACTGTAGTAAACTACCTGATGTGCTAGCACGTATGGTACTGGTAATCAATCTACTGTTTCAGTGGTATGAGAAACCCAACCGTTACCTAAGATAATTGGTCTGCTCATTAACTAGCACAGGGGTGAAGGGTGCACATAATGGCTTGAAACATGGGGTTGCGCTGAAGGGGGGGGGGGGGGGGTCATACTGTAATCTCATCCTTATTAGCATGGAATTTATGATTTCAATGTTAACTGTAATATGACTGAGCTTTATCAATGTCATAGCCACAATTACCGGGAAATAAAATATGTGAAATTATAATGGTTCCCCATTCGGAAAGTGGCAGTGTTCTGAAGATTTTCCCGGGGGGGGGGGGGGGGGGGGGGAATTCAACGTAGCAAAATTAATTCTATTATACTGCTAAGAATCAATGTGCATGTTACAAATATGGAAGAACAAAGCTTTTCTGCAGTGAATGTTAGTGAATTTCATGCCCTAGTCTGGAATCAAGATATGATAGATCTCACAGGAGCGTCTGATGACAGAGACAGTCAAAATGGATATCATACATATAATGAACCAGTTACCGATGTTAGTAGAATCAGATCTACTGATGAAATCGAACTACCAAGGAACGTTTGGCCATCCAACAGCAAAAAAGCGAAGAAAGAAAGTAACGACACAAGAAAGGATGTTGGAAGAAGCATTCGTGGCCAGATCGAGTTTGGGTGTGAGAATGAAAACGAGAAAAAAGAATTGTTTTCTATGATAGATATAATAAAAATGAAGCTAGGAGCGGGGAGAGCATCTGCTGTATCAAATAAGGACTTACTCAATGAAGTCTTACATTTCTATATTGAAAGGAATAACATTAGTTCCAGTGCTGTTATTGGTAGACGTAACCTAGAATGTGAGTATGGCATGTCTGGTACCAGTGTCAATGCTGTAAATAATACTGCATCATTTGTAGTTTCGACAAAGGATGATACTCTGGGTGGCATATCTCTTACAACTCACACAATGATTGATAATTTGATGATTCGTGCTACAGAACATTCACTAACCTGTAATAAACCACTAATAGTAAAGAATGTTGAGCGTTTTGGTCATTGTGCTGTCTACAGTTTTGCTTGTGATGATAAACATTTCATGCGATGGGCGTCTTCTCGTAGAATCAATGGAGGGAAATTGTTAGTAGACATCAGGATGATGCATGTCATTCTTACATAAGGAATCTTGCCTAATCAGTATAAGCGTATCTGTCGTACTGCAAATATTGGAGAAATCACTGATAATGCAATGGATAATTTGATGGAATCGTTTGCTCCAGTGGTGGAGAACTTGGCAAGGCAGTCAGAAGTGGATGCGCTCCATGAGGAAATAGCTTCTGGGAATTTATCAGGAATTGATATTTTAACTGATGCTCGACATTGTTGGCGAAAAAATGCAAGATTTTCTGATATCTGTCTAGGAGATAAAACGCATAAAGTATTGAAGGCAGAAACACTATCAAAAACTGATGAAGCGTGTACCCAACGACATGAACTAATGGGCGTAGAACGAATTTACCAATATTTTGATGGAATAAGTTGTCCCATAAATGTACACTGCCATGACAGCAATGCATCAGTGACGAGATTTATTCAGATGGAAAGACAAGCAACAGTTAGTACTTTGGATACATGGCATGCAAGCAACAGTTAGTACTTTGGATACATGGCATGCAAGCAACAGTTAGTACTTTGGATACATGGCAGGCTACAAAACATTTAGCTAAACATGTTTCCAAAATTACGAAGGGCCCCAAGAAATTAGAAAATAAGACCTGGCATCCTGAACTAACTGATAAGGCAGCGTCAATTAAAACACATGTACTATTCCATGAAGTCTTCTGGTGGTAATTCTGACAAATTACGTGAAAATATTGATAACATCATCTGTCATTACAAAAATAACCATGCAAAGTGTTCTCTCGAATCTCGGTGCCGCAAGGATCCTGAATATATTGCTACGAAAGATCGCGTTACATCACCTATTTCTGAAGCATTGCTCAAGTCCACAGTGACAAAGCTCCCAATGTACAAAAATCCAGAAGCATACATACATTGCAGGGATACACATTATGTTGAATCATTCAACAACTCATTATTACAATATCATGACAAGCGTATTGTATTTGGGGATTGTGCGTACAAGCTTCGTACTAACCTAGCAGTTTTGGACTGGAATGAACATGTTGACAGGCCCGCCACTTCTTTGCAGTTTGTGGAAGATGTGTTAGCTCCATGGAGACGTGCTGGTAAATGTATGTTGACAGGCCCGCCACTTCTTTGCAGTTTGTGGAAGATGTGTTAGCTCCACGGAGACGTGCTGGTAAACGTGTCCTTGAACAAAAAAACTACAATTTTCGGGATCTATTGTGGGATAAATGGATGGATTATTATTACCAGTGAAAATTGATTTGTGAGCAGTGGTGAGAAGAAATTCTTATTTATTGGCATGAGATAATAAAAACTAAAAGGTCAAATGCAAAGGTGAATGTTCTATGAGAAATCCACACACCCCACCACCGCCACTCCAGCTCCCAGAGTAATCACAAATGTATGATCAAACAAACTATTAAGCGCCAAGCTTTTTTGCATTTTACAACTCCCACTCCTTTAATACCACTGCCAGTAACACTCCAAGAAACAAATTATGTCAAATTAGTAGCTATCAAACTGTCTGACTGCTGAGCTTTTGCTGGCGACATATTGGGGTGGTTATATCTCTGGACCTTCTAAATATTTTGAAAACAATTTGACTGAAAATCACCAACAATTTTCAATCAAATTGTTTTCAAAATATTCAGCAAATCAGGAGCTTGTGTTCATTGAAATCATTATCGTGGCTTGCAGCAGTGAGACAGTCAAAATGCTACATGCATCACTATCTAATACCACTTAATAATATTGCAATATAGGGGCTAAATTTATTGCAAGAGTAATTGGCTTTCATGACAAATTCATTAAATAAATCTTTATGAAGCAGTATGGGAATATCTTACAAACACAAAGCATATGTATACATAGTGCTTTGTGGACTGATCTACTTTATAGTAAACCAGTCTAGCTCTATACGGAATGGTGATGTAAACACAAGCCACGTGCTGGGCTGTCAGCTTATATTTTGCTGCTTATCACGCATGCGCCAGATGCGTCATCACCTAAGCACCGCCTCACAGGGTATTAATTTCATTTCAACCCAGGGAGTGAGATTTGCGGCTTTAAATAGTGAATGATAAAAAGTTTTACTGCGATCAGTATGTATCAATCATCCCACGTGTTACTAGTTTTACTACGAATGGTATATAGATATATAGATATATAGATACTAGTACGTCATTCATAAAATTACCGCGTAAACCATTGTTTATTTTCTTTACTGTCAGTAGCTTCCTTGTGATTCATTGGTTGCTTTCTATATAGTTATATTTATTAACCAATAATCTTGCGAGAAAGTATGTTCCCGACTTTGGAGAAGAGTACTCGAGAACACTCGCGCATGCGTCGATCTTGGCGGCATACCATTCTAAATCTGTTGCTTGCGCGAATCAAGTGCGATACGCCGCCGTAGCATGGCTAACTATACTGTGTCGGCCTTGATTTGGGGATGCACTAACAAGTTTATCATAACGCTAACTAATGACGAGGCAATGATCAATAGCCATACCCCCCTATAGGAGAATTTAGATTTACAAGAGTCTGTTGCGAGCAATATGTCGACAACTGTGAATACCCCGTGATACATATTGTGAGTTTCCGACTGGTGTCCAAACTCAAAATTGAATTCTGTAACAGATTATTATTATTATACCAGAAGGAAGCCGCTAACGCATGGGCGCATCGATAGCTTTTAGAATTTTGATCTATAGAGCGCTTACTGAACGCGCGTCACCGGCGATCATTTGTCCTATAGTGAAGGAAGGTATGAAGATATGCGCTCTATAGCTATATATGTCTATGGGCTATATCGGAAATCAGTCTCCAGCGCATGCGCATCTCGCTTCCTTACTAAATTTGACAAGCGTTTTGCAACCTTTAGCGACTTCAAAAATATTTCAAAATTAAGTGAATTGACTGAATTTTACATCAAAATTATGTATCGCAGCAAATAGCTAAGCGAAGTTGTGAATCTGTAGCAACAGGTACTCATTAGCTCACCTGGCCAGAATGGCCAAGTGAGCTTATGCCATGGCGACCGTCCGGTGTCCGTCCGTCCGTCCGTCAACTTTTTCCTTTAAACGACTTCTTCTCAATAACCACTGGGCCGATTTCAATTATATTTGGCAGGAAGTATCCTTAGGGCATAGGGATCCAAGTTTGTTCAAACAAAGCCGATTTGGCCGGTGGCCATCTTGGATTCTGGCCGATTTTAGGAAATGGCTTTAACAATCTAATCTGAAACCGCTTGGTGGATTGATTCAAAACTCACGAAATATCATATAGGGCAAGAGCTGAACCAAGTTTGTTCGAAGGAACTTGATTGGCCAAATGGTTCGGCGGCCATCTTGGATGACTTAGTTTTCGTAAAAACAACTTATTCTGCAGACCCGCTGAACGGATCGGGCTGAAACTTTGAGGATATGATTATGGACTAAGGGCCATTAAAGTGTGTTCATTGGAAGTTGATAGGTAAAAAACATGGCCGCCGTGGACCAATCAAATTTTAGCGTGTTTGGCTGCCATATTCAATTTTTTTATTTGTTGGATTGTGAAGCCGAAATTGGTTTTCTTAACTCCGCTTACTTGTCAGTCAGCTATCGTATAGCGATAACCCTATCCGACTTCTGTATGTCCGTCCATCCATCTGTTTGTCCGTCACCAACAATGACGGCTCATTTTGTTATTTCTTAACGGATTGACACCAAACTTGTTAATGTTAATGACGGCATCTATGTTGTGAAAATGAAACTGATAGGACGTCAAATGCCAGAGTTATCACTCCTTAAATATTTGCAGTCTGACTTTCATAGGGCAAATGGTTTGTTCCCACATTCTTATCACCATGTCAGATTTTATTGTCAAACTAGATATTAAATTCCAATTAACAGATTAACCTTTCCAATACTGCAGAAATATTTAAGATATGTATTATTATGTGCTCTGACATCTATGCTCTTAAAAATATTTGAAATGTATTTGATTGAAATTTGTTGCTGCCTTTGGCAGGAATGAAAGTTGTTGCTGCCTAAGGCAGCAATGACTTTCAGTCAAATTATTTTCTAAATCAACTCCAGCTCACCCTACCCCTGCTGCTAACTCGGTGATTCAGCCAGATGTGCATGTGTTAAATGGATTGTGTGGTGGTGGGGAATAACCTGCTATAAAGACCACCTACCTGCCTTTAGAGACCATTTTCTTCAAATTGTATTTAAACCTCTAGTAAGCGTCTGAGTTTTTGCAGACGACATATTCCAAAGGTTATATCTCTGAACGTGATAAATATTTTGGAAACAATTGGACTGAAAGTTGTTGGTGGCTAAGCCACCAACAACTTTCAGTCAAATTGTTTTCAAAATATTCAAAAAGTCAAGAGCTTTTGAAAATTGAAATTATTGGCTGCACTGGCTTGCAGCAGTGGGACAGTTAAGAAACCAGCTGTTGTTAGCACTGATATCATCTATTTTCACTTAAACATTGTTCAAAATCACTAATGCAAAAAAACCCAGTCCAGAGATTGTTGTCAATATCTCGAAAACTAAATCATTTGACTGAAAGTCATTGGAAGTGACACCGATAGATGTAAAACTTAAGTAAGATTAGTTTGATATGCCAATGTTCCAGGTGAGCGATACATGGGCCTCTTGTTTGCATCGCATCGATGCGATACCGCTCAAAATATTCCCGGATTCTCCCATGCCAGCATCCATGCCACCATCCATCCTCCCATACCAGCATCTATCCTCCCATACCAGCATCCATCCTCCCATACCAGCATCTATCCTCCCATACCGGCATCTATCCTCCCATACCGGCATCCATCCTCCCATACCACCATCCATCCTCCTATACCGGCATCTATCCTCCCATACCGGCATCCATCCTCCCATACCAGCATCTATCCTCCCATACCAGCATCTATCCTCCCATACCGGCATCCATCCTCCCATACCGGCATCTATCCTCCCATACCGGCATCTATCCTCCCATACCAGCATCTATCCTCCCATACCGGCATCCATCCTCCCATACCAGCATCCATCCTCCCATACCGGCATCTATCCTCCCATACCAGCATCCATCCTCCCATACCAGCATCTATCCTCCCATACCAGCATCTATCTTCACATACCAGCATCCATCCTCCCATACCAGCATCTATCCTCCCATACCGGCATCCATCCTCCCATACCAGCATCTATCCTCCCATACCAGCATCAGCCTCTATCTTCCCATACCAGCCTCTATCTTCCCATACCAGCATCCTTCATTATGCTTCCCCCCCCCCCCCCCCCCCCCCCCCCCCCGTATAAATATATAGTAGGGATGGGGGTTGTATATAGTGTTTGCTTTGTCCGTCCGTTCAGGCTTTCATTTTCGGATAATAGCTCGAGTTCTATTGAAGGGATCGTTACCAATCTGGTAACTTGTCATTGTTGGTCCGAAGAACCCTATCAATTTCGACATCAACGGTCAAGGTCACTGACCTAATTAAATATGTATAATATTGAGTTTCCAAATGATAACTTGTGTTCTGTTAAAGGGATCATTGCCAATCTGGTGGGGGAGCTTGTCGGTGGTGGTCTGAAGAACCATATCGATATTGTCATCAAACGGTCAACTGTCAAGGTCACAGTGACCTGATAGTCGTTCTTGTTATATACAACATAATGCCCTCTATACTAGCATCTATCCTCCCATACCAGCATCCATCATTATATACAACATAATGGCCTGTATACTAGCATCTATCGTCATATACTATATTTAGACACGTGTTGTTTGTCTTCAGTTAGACACATGTGTTGTTTGTTTTCATTTAGACACGTGTGTTGTTTGTCTTCATTTAGACACGTGTGTTGTTTGTCATCATTTAGACATGTGTTTGTGTTCATTTAAACGTGTGTGGTGTGTCTTCATTTAGACGTGTATGTTGTTTGTCTTCATTTAGACACGTGTGTTGTTTGTCTTCATTTAGACACGTGTGTTGTTTTCATTTAGACACGTGTGTTGTTTTCATTTAGACGTGTGTTGTTTTCATTTAGACGTGTGTTGTTTGTCTTCATTTAGACACGTGTGTTGTTTGTCTTCATTTAGACACGTGTGTTGTTTTCATTTAGACATGTGTGTTGTTTTCATTTAGACGTGTGTTGTTTTCATTTAGACGTGTGTTGTTTGTCTTCATTTAGACACGTGTGTTGTTTGTCTTCATTTAGACACGTGTGTTGTTTTCATTTAGACATGTGTGTTGTTTTCATTTAGACGTGTGTTGTTTTCATTTAGACGTGTGTTGTTTTCATTTAGACGTGTGTTGTTTGTCTTCATTTAGACACGTGTGTTGTTTGTTTTCATTTAGACACGTGTGTTGTTTTCATTTAGACATGTGTGTTGTTTTCATTTAGATGTGTGTTGTTTTCATTTAGACGTGTGTTGTTTTCATTTAGACGTGTGTTGTTTGTCTTCATTTAGACACGTGTGTTGTTTGTCTTCATTTAGACACGTGTGTTGTTTGTCTTCATTTAGACACGTGTGTTGTTTTCATTTAGACATGTGTGTTGTTTTCATTTAGACGTGTGTTGTTTGTCTTCATTTAGACACGTGTTTGTTTTCATTTAGACACGTGTGTTGTTTTCATTTAGACATGTGTGTTGTTTTCATTTAGACATGTGTGTTGTTTTCATTTAGACGTGTGTTGTTTTCATTTAGACATGTGTGTTGTTTTCATTTAGACGTGTGTTGTTTTCATTTAGACGTGTGTTGTTTTCATTTAGACACGTGTGTTGTTTTCATTTAGACACGTGTTGTTTTCATTTAGACATGTGTGTTGTTTTCATTTAGACATGTGTGTTGTTTTCATTTAGACGTGTGTTGTTTTCATTTAGACGTGTGTTGTTTTCATTTAGACGTGTGTTGTTTTCATTTAGACATGTGTGTTGTTTTCATTTAGACGTGTGTTGTTTTCATTTAGACATGAGTGTTGTTTTCATTTAGACATGTGTGTTGTTTTCATTTAGACATGTGTGTTGTTTTCATTTAGACGTGTGTTGTTTTCATTTAGACATGTGTGTTGTTTTCATTTAGACATGTGTGTTGTTTTCATTTAGACGTGTGTTGTTTTCATTTAGACGTGTGTTGTTTTCATTTAGACGTGTGTTGTTTTCATTTAGACATGTGTGTTGTTTTCATTTAGACATGTGTGTTGTTTTCATTTAGACGTGTGTTGTTTTCATTTAGACATGTGTGTTGTTTTCATTTAGACGTGTGTTGTTTTCATTTAGACATGTGTGTTGTTTTCATTTAGACATGTGTGTTGTTTTCATTTAGACACGTGTGTTGTTTTCATTTAGACACGTGTGTTGTTTTCATTTAGACACGTGTGTTGTTTTCATTTAGACACGTGTGTTGTTTTCATTTAGACATGTGTGTTGTTTTCATTTAGACACGTGTGTTGTTTTCATTTAGACACGTGTGTTGTTTTCATTTAGACATGTGTGTTGTTTTCATTTAGACATGTGTGTTGTTTTCATTTAGACACGTGTGTTGTTTTCATTTAGACACGTGTGTTGTTTTCATTTAGACACGTGTGTTGTTTTCATTTAGACACGTGTGTTGTTTTCATTTAGACACATGTGTTGTTTGTCTTCATTTAGACGTAATTTTTGTCTTCATTTAGACACGTGTTGTTTGTCTTCATTTAGACACGAGTGTTAGTTTTTATTTAGACACGAGTGTTAGTTTTTATTTAGACACGTGTGTTTGTCTTCAATTAGACACTTGTGTTGTTTGTCTTCATTTGGACATGTGTGTTGTTCGTCTCATTTAGACACATGTTTGTCTTCATTTAGACATGTGGGTTGTTCGTCTTCATTTAGACACATGTTTGTCTTCCTTTAGATACGTGTTGTTTGTCTTGATTAAACACGTGTGTGTTGTTTGTCGTCATTTAGACACGTGTTGTTTGTCGTCATTTAAACATCTGTGTTGTTTGTCTTCATTTAGACACATGTATGTTGTTTGTCTTCATTTAGACATGCGTGTTGTTTATCTGTTCAGGATATGTTGACACACGCAGTAGCTGAGACATTTATTGCCTATGGCGGTCGTGGTGGTGGTGGTGGTAGCGGCGGCGGCGGCGGTTATGATGGCTATGAGGATTACGGGGATTATGGTGAGTAGGTGTAAAAAACTAATATATTGATTTGAAAGAAAAGCAGAATTGTTTATGATGCTAGTCTGCCCTCTATTGCAATATTGTCTAGATGAATATCACGCAGCACTAGGCGCAAGAACTTCTCATTTTAAGCGCCTTAACCCATATCAGTATTTCACAATTTTTAATTTTCAAATTAAATTGAAAGATGACCTGGTGTTAATTTTCCAACAAATTTGGTGGAATATGTTACTGTCATAGGCAGCAACATCGTCCACAAAAATTGTTGAAAAAATGGATCCAGTTTCTTTGCTATTGACACACTAATAAAAGATAGAATATATTGACATCAGAGTGGTAAGGATTATGTAGCAGTGTTTATCCCCTTATGACGCCTTTGTTAGTCCCAATACTCGCTTTAGTACAGCGTAATAGCTATTCGTGCGCATGTGCCTGCGCACGGATCTCTGCTGGTCTGTGTCCCTAGCACTATCTCTACTCAAGGGGCTTACAACAATCTAGGCTGATGGTAGAGCTGCACGCTTTGCATCACGGCCATATCGGATTCGTTATGATTTCATATTGATTTTAACTGAATGTTGGTTTTATGGGTGATTTTTATTAGGTTATATGTCAAGAACAAGTTGAACTACATTCTCTAAAACACTTAATAAACAATCATCAATAACACGACAATAAAACATTTATACCCCAATGACCCATGTCCATTGTTGCGGGAGTGAACATTCTGTAATTTCCAAAAAAATTTCAAGAACCATTCAAAATGCTACTCGTTAATCCATGGCTCGATTTCAACGAAACTTTGGTGGAATGATCTTATCGTTGTAGAGAACTTTAATTGGAGAATTTTTGTGAGTGGCCATCTTGGATTTTCCAAAGAATTATCCAGAAATCCTTTAAAACGTATCTTATGATGGTAGGCAGAATTTTGATTGGTGGCCATCTTGGATTTTCTGAAAATTTTCCCGTAACCATTTACAGGGTTCCCAGCCAATCTGGAAATCAGGGCAAACCTTTAAAATTGTTTTCCATTTTTCCAGTCGGAAAACGGGGGAATTTGAACAATACACAAGATAATAGGGAAAACTCAGGGAATTTGACAGTGACTCAGCCAGAGTGAAGGTTTTGAAATTGTGCCAGCTTGTTGTATATGCTTCTTGTGTCGTGTGTCCAAATTGTGTTCATTGACTGAAAATTGAAATAAATTACAACTAGATTGATCAGTCGATGACACGTCATCACAAATCCCCACATTCACCGCTTCAAAATTTGTACACACCCCACAACATACCTTTTAATCAGTATGGGGGGGGGGGGGTGGGCTGGAGCCAAATGTAAATGCCCCTTTGAACTGCGCAATCATATGCGTAACTCACATACCAAATTTGGTTGAATTTCATCCAATAGTGTCAGGAGTTGCATTACAATCAATTTCATGACCTTTTGACCCCATCCCACAACCTCTGGGGACCGGGCCAAATGGACATGTGCTCATCCACTCCACATTGTTATGGGTAACTGACATGCTAAATCTGGTTGAATTCCATCCAACAGTGTCAGAGAGAGGAGTTGTGTTACAATCAATTTCCGCTGATTAAAATTTGACCTTTTGCTCCCTCTCCCCCCCCCCCCCCTGGTGGTGGAGCCAAATCTAAATGACCTCTTGCACTCTGCAATCATATGGGTAACTCAGATATCAAATTTGGTTGAATTCCGTCCAACGATGTCAGAGGAGTTGCATTACAATCAATTTTTGTACCTTTGACCGCCACACACCCCACCCATGGGGTCGGGCCATATATAAATGTGCTCATGTGCTCCACATTGATAGGCGTAACCGCTCCAAATCTAAATATTGTCTTGCAAAGCGAAATCATATGGGTACCCCACATAACAAATTTGATTTAATTCCATCCAATGGTTTGGGGGAGATAGCGTGATTCATGGAGGCGATTACAATATCCCCGACGTTTTTTTAAAACGTGGGGATAATTATTGTATGCACAGGCTACCACACTGTTTATAATTTAACAGCATCTTAGTTGCTGCACTGCAATCACTTCTTGACTTTCAAGCAACCTTGTTAAAATTAGAATATTTGTCATGGAATTTTGGAGATTGATCAGGGAAAACTCAGGAATTTTGTTTTGATAAAGTGCTGGGAACCCTGATTTAAAAAGCTACTCCTTAATCAATACCATAATTTCAATCAAACTTGACTGGACCGATCCTATGGTGGTACGTGTCAACATATCAAACGAGAATTTTGCTTGGTAAATTTGTGTGTGTGTGCGTGTACGCGTGCATGGGGTTTTATGTCTAAAGGAAAATGGTTAAAATGCTAATTAATGGTTCATGTGCGCGTCACAGGCCCTTGGGCTTCTTGTTTAATGGTAACTTTCTTAACCTAGTCTAATCTACATAAATGTCTTTGATCTTGTCTTTCCAGGTGGCTGGGGAGGGCAGAGGTGAGTTTCTAGTGCTATACAAGTAACATAGTGACTTAAAGCCACCCTAATCAGAGATCGAATCTGGGATAAAAAAATCCATGTTCTTGCAACAATCAAATTTTTGTGTAGGGCAACTTAATTTTTCTTCAGTTCCAAATTGCATTGATAGGGAGGGCGACCAGTTTGAGAGAGAACAGGATGATTGTACACTCCTAATGTTGAATATGCCTCGCCTACTATGCATTTCCTGACACTTTATTAGCTCACCTGGCCCAAATGGCCAAGTGAGCTTATGCCGTGGTGACCGTCCGTCGTCTCTCCGTCAACTTTTGCTTTAAAACACTACTCATTAACCTCTAGGTCGATTTCAACAGAATTTGGCTGGAAGGAAGTACCCTGCCGTCGTAGGCTCCAGTCCTTCTGGAAGTACCCTGCCGTCGTAGGCTCCAGTCCTTCTGGAAGTACCCTGCCGTCGTAGGCTCCAGTCCTTCGGGAAGTACCCTGCCGTCGGAGGCTCCAGTCCTTCTGGAAGTACCCTGCCGTCGTAGGCTCCAGTCCTTCTGGAAGTACCCTGCCGTCGTAGGCTCCAGTCCTTCTGGAAGTACCCTGCCGTCGTAGGCTCCAGTCCTTCTGGAAGTACCCTGCCGTCGTAGGCTCCAGTCCTTCGGGAAGTACCCTGCCGTCGTAGGCTCCAGTCCTTCGGGAAGTACCCTGCCATCGTAGGCTCCAGTCCTTCTGGAAGTACCCTGCCGTCGTAGGCTCCAGTCCTTCTGGAAGTACCCTGCCGTCGTAGGCTCCAGTCCTTCTGGAAGTACCCTGCCGTCGTAGGCTCCAGTCCTTCTGGAAGTACCCTGCCGTCGTAGGCCCCAGTCCTTCTGGAAGTACCCTGCCGTCGTAGGCTCCAGTCCTTCTGGAAGTACCCTGCCGTCGTAGGCTCCAGTCCTTCTGGAAGTACCCTGCCGTCGTAGGCTCCAGTCCTTCTGGAAGTACCCTGCCGTCGTAGGCTCCAGTCCTTCTGGAAGTACCCTGCCGTCGTAGGCTCCAGTCCTTCTGGAAGTACCCTGCCGTCGTAGGCTCCAGTCCTTCTGGAAGTACCCTGCCGTCGTAGGCTCCAGTCCTTCTGGAAGTACCCTGCCGTCGTAGGCTCCAGTCCTTCTGGAAGTACCCTGCCGTCGTAGGCTCCAGTCCTTCTGGAAGTACCCTGCCGTCGTAGGCTCCAGTCCTTCTGGAAGTACCCTGCCGTCGTAGCCTCCAGTCCTTCTGGAAGTACCCTGCCGTCGTAGCCTCCAGTCCTTCTGGAAGTACCCTGCCGTCGTAGGCTCCAGTCCTTCTGGAAGTACCCTGCCGTCGTAGCCTCCAGTCCTTCTGGAAGTACCCTGCCGTCGTAGGCTGCAGTCCTTCTGGAAGTACCCTGCCGTCGTAGGCTCCAGTCCTTCAATTCAAAATTTTTATTCATCAATTTTTTGGTTGAAAATCTTAGATTTTATGAAAAATGTACCGGAAATTGTAAAATTGCTTAACATGCTGACCGATTTCAACCAAATTTGACTGAGAGGATTCTATGGCCATAGGCTCTAGAATTCTATTCAGAATACTGATTCATAAATTTTTTGTGTGAAAATCTTAGATTTTATGAAAAATGTACCAAAAATTGTCAAATTGCTTCTTGTCCTTACCATTCTGAGCGATTTCATCCAAATTTGACTGAAAAGACCCTATGGTGGTAGGCTCCAGAAGTTCCATTCGGAATTTTGATTCATCAATTTTTGGCCTGAAAATCTGAGATTTGTGAGAAATTTACTGGATATGGTCAAAATGCTAGTCCTCCATAGCTGCTTGGCATATTTCAACCAAATATGGTTAGATGGATCCTGTAGTGGTAGGCTCCAGAAATTCCATTCAGAATTTTAGTTAAACTATTTTGTTGGTGAAAATCTTAAATGCTATGACAAATTTACTGGAAATTGTCAAATTGCTTCTGCTTGTCAACTTAACTGATTTCAAGCAAATATGGCCACACGGATCCCATGATCATAGGCTCTAGAACTTGCATTCAGAATTTTAATTCATCAAATAGTTTGTGTAAAAATCTTACATTTTATTACAAATTTACTGGAAATAGTCAAGTTGCTTCTCCTTACTACTTTGAGCAATTTCAACCAATCTTGGCTAAAATGATCCTATGATCGTAGGCGCCAGAATATCCATTCTGAATTTTGATTGGTAGATTTTGCCTGTGAAAGTTTTTTTCCCATCTTGTTTAATGTAACGAATCGTGTATATTTAAATGCAAATGCTTCAAATGGTCCAGGTGACCGTGACAGGCCCTTGCGCCTCTTGTTGAAAGCTGTATCATCTATTGTTAGCTGTGAGCTTATGCCGTGGCGGCCAACTTGCATTAACCTCAAGAACCACTGGGCCGATTTTAGTTATATCTTGCAGGAAGCGTCCTTGGATCAGAGATCCAGGATTGTTAATATGAAGTGGATTTGTCAATTTCTATGATGACCATCTAATTTTTACGCTATTTTTGGCCCACCTGGCCCGAAGGGCTATAAATGAGCTTATGCCATGGCGACTGTCCGTCGTCCGTCAACTTTTGCTTTAAAACACTACTCATTAAGCATTTGGCCGATTTCAACAAAATTTGGCTGGAGTGACCCTATGGTCGTATTCCATTCAGAATTTTGATTCATCAATTTTTTGGGTGAAAATAATGTACTGGAAATTGGCAAATTGCTTCCTCCCATTCTGAGCAGTTTCAACCAAATTTGGCTGAAAGGATCCTATGGCCATATACTCTAGAACCTCCATTCTAGACATGCTTGACATATTTCAACCAAATTTGTCTACGGTAGATGGATTCTATGATGGTAGGCTCCAGAACTTGCATTCAGAATTTTGATTCATCCATTGGTTTGGGTGGAAATCTTAGATTTTATGACAAATTTACCGGAAATTGTCAAATTGCTTCTTGTCAACCTAACTGATTTCAAGATATTTGGCCAAAAGGATCCTATGATCATAGGTTTTAGAACTTGGATTCAGAATTTTGATTCAACCAATTTTTTTGGGTAAAAATCTTATGAAAAATCTACTGGAAATGGTCAAAATCCTACTCCTCCTTAGCCACTTGACATATTTCAACCAAATTTGACTAGATTGATTCTATCGTGGTATACAGTACAGCTCAGAGTTAACTTAACATAAAATGTGTCTGCAACGTGTGCATGACGCGTACATAGCGGGTCTATTTTAAAATAATGGATGCATCACTTTCCCGTTGTGAATGGTAAAACAACGTGGTGTGAAAGTAAAACAAATGGGTTGGTAACAGTTTGACAATGCGTCAGAACTTATTACACAACACATTTATGATATTGGCTAGACAAGTCATTTGAAATCTGATAACGTGAAACGCGTTCATAATTACGCAGCGCTGGTATAACGACATTATGCGAGTCGACCAAGAAGGGCAACCAACCGATTACTCGGGCATGCACACATTATGCAATTATATTTTGCCATGGTACTGTAAATTTTCGCGAAATTCCTGTCATGATTTTAGGGGAGGCGTCATTCAATGTTGAACAATTGGCAGTATGTCGCATTATCAGTTCCAATACAGCTGCCTGGTAACGTAAACATTCCATTCTTACAGAACAAAATGAACCCGGTTACTTATTCACTGCCTAAATTCACCACTAATGAGAAATGCCTTGCGCGACTGTCTCGCCGATCGATAATTATGGGCAGTCGTAGATTCTCGGAAAAGTGTAGCCGTAATTTGATTGATTGGCTTGCTGGACATCTGACGTCATAATGAATGAATGAAAATTACTATCGTAGTAACATTTTGATCACGTGTCTCATCATTCATAATGAATTGGACATGATTTATTTTAACCAGTCTCTGAGCGACTCGCGATCAACAATTGCGGAACGCAAAATGTACATATATTCACGGTGCCGCTTTTAAAAGCAATAAAGCAATATCTTAACGCCCACTTTGACTTTTAAATTAATAAAACAATGTCTGGTTCATGAAATATAGTGATATTAGCTCCCTGACTATTTATAATGTTAACTTTCACGGTTTTATTAAGGCACTATTTATCATCTAGCTATGTTATTGCTACGTAGAGGGGGGGTGCGGCGATTGCTCATTTCCTCGGCCTGGTTCCCGAGTGAGGCAACAACAATGTGTTATAATCGGCTACATTACATTGCAATATAGTGAATCCGAAAGCTACCGAATGTCACAAAAAGAAAATCATAATTCACGACGGGCATTTTATTTCCACGAAAAGCCAATGAGATATTAGTACATGTTACAGCTTTAGGGACGCACAGTATTTCATAACTAGCCCTGAACTAGTCTTTTTTCTTGTAGAGCACCGATGGGGATATTGCGGTAGCGGACACGAATCTGCTAATTTGTGCGTCATATTATCAATAAAAACCACACCATCTGCATGTTTTAATAAAAAGCATCTACATTAGTCGAGCATTGGTACACATAAACTATATTTTGACATCTTTAATCCATAATTTTGCGTTTATTCGCTGTCTGTTCATCGCAAACAGGTGATGCGTAGAAGTGGTAATGAAGTTGCTTACGGACAATTTTCACTATGATTAATCTATGTCAAATCTCGCCAGTTGGCATGTTTCGCTGCGCTGGATGTTTATAAAAGTTAAATGCGAAACGAACCGATGCTTACGATTCTTGAACTAGATACAAAACGTTCAGGGGCGCATCGTTACATTAATTCTCAAACGGGAATCATGATTTTGTGTTTCGTAATATTTATAATTTTGATTTTTAATATGTCCCGCTGTCTTTTTTAGGAAAACTCATATTTACCTTTGCCCCTTCTAGGAAATGTAATGTACCGCTAAGTTTGATTGGATCCTGTGTAGTTGGAGCCATGGAGTTGGTATGTATGCCGGGTATTACGCAATGCACATATGAATCTTTTAAACGCATTTAAAGTTTGGCGTCTATCCCGTTTTGCTTTTAACAACGCGTTTGGCACCATCTCTGGGGGACATCAAACAAGTTCAAACTTGCTTATTTACGCATTTAATGCTCGTTCTCAATGCATATATTTATTATTTTAAATGCATCAAAAAAATTAACTAGATGCGTTGTGAATGCATTGTGTTTTTAAAACTGATGCTTTGGAAACGGGCCTTCAACGCATCATGCACACATTTCAGACCCGTTCGTACGTTCTGTTATCTCTGAGCTGTACTGTACTCTACAACACGTATTCAGAATTTTTGATTTTTTTTGCTGGATAGCTTACATTTTATGAAAAATCTACTGGAAATTATCAAATTGCTTGTCAACTTAACTGATTTCAAGCAAATATGGCCAAAAGCATCCTATGATCATAAGCTCTAGAACTTTCATTCAGAATTTTGATTCATCAAACTTTTTGGGAAAAAATCTCACATTTTATTACAAATTTACCGTAAATTGTCAAATTACTTCTTACTGCTTTGAGCAATTTCAACCAAACTTGGCTAAAATGATCCTGTGATCATAGGTGCCAGAATTTCCATTCAGAATTTTGATTGGTAGATTTTTTTCCATGAAAAGGTCCGGGTGGACCACTTGGGCCTTTTGTTAGAAACTGGTTTAAAATTATTCTCATAAACTGCTTTGCTGATTGTGCCTCCCCCCTTTTTTTTTTTTATAAATAGGGGATGGGGGGGGGGGGTATATAGTGTTTCCTTTGTCCGTCCATCTCTGTCTGTTCGGGTTTCATTTTTCATTTCTGGATGATATCTTCTATTGAAGGTATCATTACCAATCTGGCGTTGGAGCTTGTCCTTGGTGGTCCGAAGAACCCTATCAGTTTTGGGGTCACCGGTCAAGGTGACCTAATTAATGGCATAATATTGCGTTTCCGGATGATAACTCGAGTTCTATTGAAGGGATCGTTACCAATCTGGTGTGGACCTTTTTCATTCGTGGTCAGAATAAGGGCTTCACGGTATTAGAAAAATGAATTTCGGTATCGATATCAATTTTCATACTGGTATACCTTCAATACTGGTATTATTCCGAGTGAGGGTTGAGTAGTACGATTCCATATTCACCGTATATCAGTGCTGGTTAAATAGTCGCCGCAAATTTCCACAAAAAAAACAAGAAATTACCTGAATCCTGATAATAAAAGCTAAATTTTAACTGTCTTCAGTTAAATCATATCCCAAAACGGCTGAAACTCCCCCAAATCGTCCCTACAAATGATTTGAATTTGCCATGAAGTTACAACTATTTCCACTTGGAGATCGCAAGATACCGGTAACCAGTGATCATCTCGTCCCGTATAAACTCCCCCCAGGGAAACTGCGAACAACTAAAGCTGTTGATATTTGACTGACAAATATCAATGGTATGGTGGATATGAATGTAAACACAGGTTTGACTAATTTTCCTGTCTATCTGCATTGATGTATGTTAGAATAATAAATGAACTTTCCACGATGGCCTGTGCTTTATAGGATGAATTTGCAATGGGACGAAACCGCCAGGAAATGTGGAAATCTCCGCGCATGGATACAACATAGCCATTATAACATATACTAAATAGACTACCATTTGCTGCGAATTCATAGGCTTACGTTCGCTCTCGTTACAGTAGCTTGGATCGATCGATATCGATATAAGAAGTGAATAAAGCTCTCGGGAATTGAGAAGTTTTTCTCATATTGTCGGGTTCCTCTTTACGTGGGCTGTTGGACGGTCTCTTCAAAGGCGCACAATTCCAGAAAATCGCTGACTAACCAGGCTGTAGTAATTGATAAAATATCACTCAAAATATTCATTTGATATGATTTTTCTAGCAAACAACGGGCCGAAGTTATAAAATATTAGCACAGGAAAAGATAGGTTTTAGACATTTTTAACCATCTGATGTCCTATGATGGTAATTAAAAAGTTTTATTCAATTTTTTTAGAGAATTCTTAAAAGTAGGCAACTCATAACCGTAATCGTTAATTTATCAATTACTCTAACACTAGCCTCAAAACAACAATTTGACAGCTCTGGATAAATAAGAAAAGCGTGATCGTTAAATATCATTTTCCCGTATGACGAGCAGTAACTTATCACTAGACAGCTATATACTATTGAAATATTACTAATTGGAAGCAGATTATCCGCCTAACAAAATGTTATACCGGTTTTATTTTATATCGATATTTCGGTATCGGCAGAATCATATCGGTATGACTAACTGTATTGCTATGATACCGGTATTCTATATAATATCAGTATATCGTGAAGCCCTATGGCCGAAGAACCCTATCGATTTTGATGTCAATGGTCAAGTCCGCTGTGACCAATCTTTGGAGTTCATGTGTGTGTGTGTGTTGGTGGTGGTGGGGGGGGGGGGGGGGAAAGGGGACATTATCAATCTCTAATTGTCATTCTTGTTGATTTTCAAGAGAACCTGATTTGTCTTGCAACCATCTCGGATGACCCTAGTTTTCTAAAAAAATAATGACTTCTCCAGAACCTCTAAATAGATTGGGCCAAATCTTGGGAAATCTGATTGTGGACAAAGTGGCAATAAAGTACTGTTTGTCCAATAGAAGTTAATAGCTAAAATCATGGCCACCATGGACCAATCAAGACGTAAGACTAAATTTCTAAATGTCTGGGCAGAATTGTTGAAATTCTGACAAAAAATCTACAGGTCTCTCCATGCAGAACATGGCCTCTGTACTTGATTGATGCCAATGTTTCAGCTGAGCAATACAGGTGCCTCTTGTTGTTCCAGCTCAATGATACAGGTGCCTCTTGTTTACCATAAGGCATTCTGCTTGTGTATAATTCTGAAATTTGTTGAATGTTTACAAGTGAGATATGTGCTTATCATTTGACCGATTTCAACTGAATTTGGCTGGAAGGATCCTATGTTGGTAGGCGCCAGAACTTCTATACAGAATTTTGATTGCTCAATCTTTCTACCGGCCATCTTGGACATTCCAGAAATTTAAAATGCTACTCCAATATATATGGCCCGACTTAACAAAACTTGGGTGGACTAATTCTATCCTGGTAGGCCATTCGACACTTCTAACGAGAATTCTAATTGGTCAATATTTCTGGTAGCCATCTTGGATTTTCTGAAAATTTCCAGAAATCGGTTAAAAGCCTGTTCCTAATTAACCAGTTGGCCGATTTCAAGCAAACTCGTTTGGAAGGACCCTAGACTGGTATGCTTAAGAACATGTATACAGAATTTTGATTGATCCATTTTTTTTGGTGACCATCTTGAATTTTATGAAAAACGGTGGGAAATTATTTAAAACGTTACTCCTCATTAACCGCTTTGGGCAATTGCAACCAAGTTTGACTGGAAGGATCCTATAGTGGTAGCCTCTAGTTCCAGTGGCAATCTCATTCTCAAAAATTACCTCAGGAACTGATGTATGGATCAGGCTGAATCTCATTAGATTTAATTTCATCGATAACTAAGGGTGATTAAAGTTTTTTCAAGAGAACTTGATCATTGATAAATCATGGTTGTCATGGGCCAATCAGATTTTTGGGTTTGGTGGCCATACTGGATTTTTTTTATTGGGTGGATGGAATCAGGTTCAATCAGATTGTGTGGGTGATCGTGCATCATTAATTTCCCACTAAATATCGTTTTGTACTGTATTCCCAATTTTGTATTTTATGTCGTTGCTGCTGAATTTGAAGTATTATGTCTGTTCAAATGCTATTAGTCCAGGTGGTGTTAAGGCCCTTGGTGCTCTTGTTATGGTAGGTAAATAGGATATCCAGGTGAGCGTTAAGGCCCTTGGTCCTCTTGTTATGGTAGGTAAATAGGATATCCAGGTGAACATTAAGACCCTTGGTCCTCTTGTTATGGTAGGTAGATAGGATATCCAGGTGAGCGTTAAGGCCCTTGGTCCTTTTGTTATTGTAGGTAAATAGGATATCCAGGTGAGAAATCAGATATTAACCCTTTAACTCTCGAATTTATTCAAGAAAATTTCAATTTTCTCATAGAAAATGTCCATTTGCAGGCCAAGAGAAGACTATTTTTTTTAATTTACCACTGGAATGACTGGCTCAGTTATCGAGCCAGTCATTCCAATGGTAAATTTTCAAAAATAGTCATGTCCTGCAAATGGACATTTCTCAAGAGCACTGTAGAAGCTGTTTTTGGCTGATTTGAGTGTTAAAGGGTTAAGCACCTGGTTGCCATCTTGAAAATAGCTTCCTATGCACGAACTCAATCATGAAGAATCCAGTCTCAGTCAATCATATGATGTCACATGTAGGCTGACATAATCAATTGTCATCAATGACACGATTAGTCCATCAAGGCGTAATAGTCAGTCAAGTTGTATGAATTGTATGTCTACTATTTAATAAACATTTTGTTGAATATTTTGAAAGTAATTTGACTGGGCGCTGTTGCTTCCATAAAAATATTCAACAGCTTACCTGTATAGTTTACTGGTAATTAAGATTCAGAGAGTGCAGGAATCGTTCAATCCCAACACAGGCAAAGCTTGAGTGGAGCTTAGCTAGAGATAGGCAAGCATAGCTAAAACTAGATTCATTCATTGAGCCTGCTCATAATATGTGGAGGATTCACAATATCAATATGTACAGTACGGCCACAATATCAATATGTACAGTACGGCCTCAATATCAATATGTACAGTATGGCCTCAATATCAATATGTACAGTATGGCCTCAATATCAATATGTACAGTATGGCCTCAATATCAATATGTACAGTACAGCCACAATATCATTATGTACAGTACAGCCACTATCAATATGTACGGTACAGCCACAATATCATTATGTACATGTACAGTACAGCCACAATATCAATATATACATGTACAGTACAGCCACAATATCAATATATACATGTACAGTACAGCCACAATATCATTATGTACCTGTACAGTACAGCCACAATATCATTATGTACCTGTACAGTACAGCCACAATATCAATATATACACATACAGTACAGCCACAATATCATTATGTACAGTACAGCCACAAATTCAATTTGTACAGTACAGCCACAATACCAATATGTACATGTACAGTACAGCCACAATATCTTCATGTACAGTACAGCCACAATATCAATGTGTACAGTACAGCCACAGTAATAATATGTACAGTATAGCCACAATACCAATATGTACAGTACAGCCACAATATCAATATGTACAGTACAGCCACAATATCAATATGTATTTGTACAGTATGGCCACAATATAAACATGTACAGTACAACTCAGTAATAACTTACATGTGTAAAAAATAAGATGTACCTTTGAATATTTTGAACATAATTGTATTGGAATTGTAATGCAGTAATGTCTTCCAATCCAATTATGTTCAAAATATTTAACAGTACTTTTCTTACATCGTGTTCAAAATTGTAGGCCTAGTACATGTAACTAACATGTTGTTTTGGGAACATGTTAATTTATTTCTAAGCAGTATTGCAGAGATGAGTATTAAGGCCCTGGGAACATTTATGAAGATTTAGCCGCCATTACCCTTTCATGGCACCATAGATGAGCTGCTTTTATGCTAAATGTGTTATTAGCCCTTTAACACTCATATCAGCCAAAAACGGCTTCTGCAGCGGTCTTCAGAAATGTCCATTTGCAGACCAAGAGATGCCTATTTTTGAAAATTTACCACGCCAGTCATTCCAGTGGTAAATTTTCAAATTTATTCTTCTTGGTCTACAAATGGGCATTTTCTATCAGAAAATTGAAATTTTCGAACAAATTCAAGGGTTAATCGTATCCATGATTTCCTTGCAGGTCCAGAGGACGAGGCGGTTGGAGATACTAGAGGAGCAGCAGCAAATATCATCATCATTCTCATTCACTCCCGCTGCTCTGTCATGGAGAAATAACGTTGTACAGAGCTTTAGTGCATCGTGATTACCATTTAGTACATTGACATTCAGTACATCGTGATTAATGTTCAGTACATCGTTATTACCATTCAGTACATCGTGATTAATGTTCAGTACATCGTTATTACCATTCAGTACATCGTCATTGACATTTGGTACATCATCATTGACATTGACGTTCAGTATATCGTGATTATCTCTCAGTACATCGTGATTAGCGTTCAGTAATCAGTACATCGTGATTGCTGTACAAAATAATCTGACTCGCTTGTTAGTGGACTAATGGATGGAATGGCTGTGATATTCTCTGCCTCACTGTGTTCCATATTGCCTGTCATTATTATAAAATCATGTGAGAACGAGTGTGCTTACTAAAAATATGCGAGGACGATTGTGCTTACTAGGATATCATGCGAGTACGATTGTGCTTGCTAGGATATCATGCGAGGACGATTGTGCTTGCTAGGATATCATGCGATGACGAGTGTGCTTGCTAGGATATCATGCGAGGGAGATTGTGCTTGCTAGAATATCATGCAAGGGTGATTGTGCTTGCTAGGGATCTCATGCGAGGACGATTGTGCTTGCTAGGAATAGCATGCGAGGACGGTTGTGCTTGCTAGGGATCTCATGCGAGGACGATTGTGCTTGCTAGGAATATCATGCGAGGACGATTGTGCTTGCTAGGATATCATGAGAGGACGATTGTGCTTGCTAGGATATCATGCGAGGACGATTGTGCTTGCTAGGATATCATGAGAGGACGATTGTGCTTGCTAGGATATCATGCGAGGACGATTGTGCTTGCTAGGGATATCATTGATTTTCAAGCAAGCTTTGCAGATCCTGGAAAAAACTTCATGTGTAACTAATCATTTACATTCTACCAAATCTATTTTAAGACAATCATGCAGATAAGCTGCTCAATATTTTGAAACTAATTTGATTAGTATCTGTTGCAGCCATACATTCTCCCAGTCAAATTAGTTTTAAAATATTGAACAAAGCATTGGGTGAGTGAGTGAGTGATGAGACTGGGTCAGTGAAGTTTCATGTTCAGTAGTTGGTGTATCATATATATATTATATAATTGTCTCATCATTTCATTCATTTGTTTTCTACGATGGTCGCTAGCCTTCATACATTAGTACATCTGTCTAGGCTTGTGCGATTATGGCGTTGAATGATTGTGAAAAATAACTGATTAATCAGCTTGGATACAAATTACCAAGACATAACAACAAAAGAATATCAATGACAAAAACCGCAATGGTGTTTAGAAGTCTCTACAGGGCAAGAGAAGACTATTTTTGAAAATGTATCACTGGAATGCCTGGCTCGTTTAAAAAATAGGCTTCTAGCCCTGCAAATGGCATATATTCACTAAGCAAAATGCCATTTTTCAGGACCGATTACATTATAAAGTAATTGAAAGTTAGGTTTTGAAATATGCTTCTAGCCCTGCAAATGGCATATATTCACTAAGCAAAATGCCATTTTTCAGGACCGATTACATTATAAAGTAATTGAAAGTTAGGTTTTGAAATATTTTATGCAATAGAAAATATTCACGATTATTTAATTTTTAATCATATAAATTCACAATTTAAAACATAATCACGATTTTCGATTTAATCACGTAATCGCGCAAGCCTACATCTGTTAGTCATTCATTAGCTGTTTCATGTCCTGCCATTCTTGTGCAAAAACAAAGATCTTATGCGCAGATATACGTTTGTTTATTAGTTTGCCCAGTATTATTGTCCCACGTATCCAGAAAGGCCAAGTAAGTTTATGCCATGGCAATCTTGTACAAAAACAAGACTTATGCAGGGACCGATCTACCCACTAGCCAATTAGCCAAATGCGAGTAAAACTGAAATCTGGCTAATGAAAATCATTGTCTAATGATTAAAATTAATTTTCTTGATTGGCTGAATTCTGACTAATTCCCAGTGTTCCAATTGCAAAACAATTGCTGTTTACGTTGTTGAATATTTTGAAACTAATATGACTAGGCAGCAACAGCTTTCAGTCATGTTAGTTTCAAAATATTCAACACAATTTGTTATATATATATATGGCTAACGAAAATGGTATTGGGTAAATGGCTAATCCATTGATGAGAACATTGCAAAAGTCAAATCTGTCCCCCCCCTGCTTATGCACATTTATACATGTTTTCTTTTGTTAGCTCGCCTTGCCTGACGGGCCAAGTGAGCTTATGCTGTGGCGACTGTCCGCTGTTTGTCAACTTTTTCTTTAAACGACTTTTCAAGAACCACTGGGGTGATTTCAATCATATTTGGCAGGAACCCTCTTGTTTGTTCAAATGAAGCCGATCGGCCATCCATCGTGGATTTCGGCCGATTTTAGGAAAGGTCTTTAAAACATTTCTCCGAAACCGCTTGGGGGAATCGATTCAAAACTCATGAAACATCATCTAGGGAGAGGTAAGCCAAGTTTGCTTAAGAAAACTTGATTGACCAAATGGTTCGGTGACCATCTTGGATGACCTAGTTTTCCCGAAAACAAGAACCGCTAAAGGGATCGGGCTGAAATTTGGTAGATATGATTAGGGACTAAGGGCCATTTAAGTTTGTTCAAGGGAAGTTGATCCATAAAAAAACATTGCCGCTGTGGTCCGATCAAAATGTAGTGTTTTGGCGGCCATATTGGATTTTTTTATTTGATGGATTTTGAGGCCAAAATTGGTTGTATATGTGTTTAGCTTATGTCGTGGCGACCATCCGTCGTCCGTCCGTCAACTTTTCCTTTAAAACGACCTCAGGAACCGCTTGGACGATTTCAATTATATTTGGCAGGAAGCATCCTTAAGGCATAGAGATTCAAGTTTGTTCAAACGAACCCGATCGGCCAATTTGGTCGACGGCCATCTTTGATTTATACCGATTTTTAGAAATCTCTAAAAATCTTCTCCAAAACTAATTGAGGGAATCGATTCAGAACTCACAAAATACGATCTAGGGTAAGAGCTGAACCAAGTTTGTTCAAGGGAACTTGATTGACCAAATGGTTCAGTGGCCATCTTGGATGACCTAGTTTTTGCAAAAACGACTAAGGGCCATTAATGTTTGTTCAAGAGAAGTTAATCCGTCAGAAAACATGGCCGCGGTGGGCCAATAAAAAAATAGCGTGTTGGCGGCCATATTAGATTTTTTTATTTGATGGATTTTGAGGCTGAAATTGGTTTTATATAGGTTTTTGGGTATTCTGATCTCAAATTTGCAATTTTTGAAACTGTCGGATAAACGGTTTAGCAGCCATCTTGGATCATTTTCCCGCCAAAAGCTCCCATACTAAATAAAGCAATGGGAAATTTAAAATGTCTTCTCGAGAACTACTGGGAGGATTTCAATTATACACCTGTGCAAAAGTTAAGCACCAGCAAAAACAATAGAACGTAGAAACATGATGGTACAACTAGGCTGCCATACTTTTTGTCCCCGCGTTAGCTGACATAATTCCAAGTACGAAATGCACATGCATGCATGACTTCACGCCGCTTGATGTCCGTGCGTGGCGGGAAACAGCACACGTGTTCAGTTATGTAAAAGTCCAGTTTGAGGTGTAGAACATTACATACAGATTTAGGCGACAAGATTAGGAATTTTGTGTTCATGACCGTGGTTTATTTGTACAGAGAGAATTAGCTCTTGATCGTGAACCGCTATGGCAAGACGAAGGTTAAGTGATCGTGTGAAATGACAAATCATAGGCATGCATACCACTGGTCATGCAAAGAGATTGGCAGACAGCTGAACATTAACCATACTGTAATCAGTCGTTTGATTGCAAAACATGGGCAAACTAACGAGGTGAAGGACAGGCCTAGATCTGGAAGACCGAAGAAGACTACTGCCCGTGATGATCGAGCCCTAGTACGCCTTGTTAGGAGATCTCCATTCACCAACAGCAGAGTGCTCAGCCAGCAATGGGAAACGCGCAATAGAGTGTCAATGTCTACCGTCAAAAGCATGAAAGCTAGGAGACCTGTCAGACGTCCTCTCCTCACTGCACACCACAAAGAGGAGCGTCTGAGGTGGTGCAACGAAAGAAGACACTGGAACATGAGATCCTGGAGACGGGTACACTGGTCCGATGAAAGTCGGTTCCTGCTTCATGCCACAGATGGTCGAACTCGTGTATGGAGGTCCAGACGCACGGCATACGACCAACGTAACATCATGGAAGAAGTTCCATTTGGTGGAGGTTCCGTTATGATATGGGGGTGCATCTCATTTGATTGTAAGCTGGATCTGTTGACTGTACCTGGAACACTAAATGGACAAAGATATCAAGATTCCATACTGGATAGAGTTGTGGTCCCTCATTTTGTAAATCATGCACCTGGAACCCACCCTATATTCATGGATGACAACGCCCGACCACATCGTGCAAGAGCTGTGCATGAATACCTCCGCCAGAATGCCATCGAAACCCTACCATGGCCAGCAAGGAGCCCTGACATGAACCCTATTGAGCATATCTGGGACATTCTGGGAAACATGGTGAGGAGGGATCCTCCTGTGCAGAACCTACAGGAATTAACAGACGCACTCCATCTTGAATGGCAACGAATACCACAATGGCGTATTAGTCGGTTGGTGACCAGCATGAGACGTCGTGTCCAGGCCGTCATCCAGGCACAAGGTGGATATACCCGGTATTAATAATGACAGTCTCAAACTCGTGCACAGATGTTAAACTTCGTTTTCAGACACCATTAATGACAATCTAGCCACGTGTGTCAACTGTAGGGAAATAGTTGTCAGTTGTGTCAACGTAACCATATTCAGGCCTCGTTTTCAAGTTCAAACAAAATCATACAGTGTTTCCCCACCATCATAATCAGCATTCCTCTAGTTGCATTATTACCTCTTGCACTAAGATGGATGGGTACATATATGTTTATGCTATTGCTTTCTTCATAGCACATGAATATACCCTCGCATGTGCGTAAAAATAGGGTGGTGCTTAACTTTTGCACAGGTGTATATATTTGGCAGGACCCCTTAGGGCATAGAGATTCCATTTTGTTCAAATGAAGCCGATCGGCCAATTTGGCCGGTGGCCATCTTGGATTTCAGCTGATCTTTAGAAGTGTCTTGAAAAATCTTCTCCAATACTGTTTGAGGGATCAGTTCAGACCTCATGTTATGATCTGTAGTAAAAGCTGGCCCAAGTTTGTTCAAGGGAACTTGATTGACTAAATGGTTCGGCGGCCATCTTGGATGACCTCGTTTTCGCAAAAATTACATTCCCCGGAACCACTGACGCGATCAAGCCGAAATTTGTGATATATGATTAAGGACTAAGGGCCATTAAAATTTGTTCAAGAGAAGTTGATCCATCAAAAAACCTGGCTGCTTTAAAATGTCTAAAAATCTTGGATAACCTAATTTTTGCCAAAATGACTCCAGAACCGCTGAGCGGATTGGGCACTGAGTGCCATTAAAGTTTTTTTACGGGAAGGCGCTACGTCAGAAACATAGCAGAAGTGGACCAACCAAAGTGTAGCGTGTTTGGTGGCCATATTGGACTTGCAAAAATGTCCACAAACTCATTTAGAAGACGACTACTAAACCACCCACCAACAATTGTGACAAAAATGCATAGTGCTCCAGGTGAGCCACACAGGCCCAGGGCCTCTTGTTTTGCGTATTCCGAGCTCAAATTTGCCATTTTCGAAACTGTTGGATAAATGGTTTGGTGGCCATCTTGGATTATTTTCCCGCCAAAAGCGCCCATATTAAAGGAAGGGGAACTTTAAAATGTCTTCTCAAGAACTACTACGCCGATTTCAATTATATTTGGCAGGAAGCATCCTTAGGGCATAGGGATACAAATTTGTTCAAATGAAGCCGATCGGCCAATTGGGCCAGTGGCCATCTGGATTTCGGCTGATGTTTAGAAATGTCTATAAATCTCCGAAACCGTTTGAGGGATCGATTCATAACTCATGACATATCATCTAGGGCAAGAGCTGAACCAAATTTGTTCAAGAGAACTTGGTTTGGCGGCCATCATGGATGACCTATTTTTTCCGAAAACAACTAAGGGATCGGCCCGAAGTTTGTAAAAAAAACATGGCTGCTGTGGGTCAATCAAAATATAGCGTGTTTTGACGGCTATATTGGATGACCTAGTTTTCCTAAAAATGACTCCAGACCCGCTGAAGGGATCGGGCCGAAGTTTCGGACATGATTATGGAATAAGGGCCATTACGGTTTGTTCAAGGGAAGTTGTTCTGTAAAAAACATGGTCTCCTGAACTTTAAAATGTCTTCTCGAGAACTCATTGTAGGCCGATTTCAATTATATTTGGCAGGAAACATCCTTAGAGCATGGAGATTTAAGTTTGTTCAAACGAAGCCGATCGGCCAATTTTGGTTGATTTTTAGAAATGTCAAAATCTCCGCCGAAACTGAGGGATGGATTCATAACTCATGAAATATCATCTAGGGCACGAGCTTAACCAAGTTTGTTGGCGGGATTCGTCTCCAGACCCACTGAACGGATTGGGCCGAAATTTGGGAGACTAAGGGCCATTAAAGTTTCTTCAAGAGATATTGATACATGAAGAAACATGGCCTCTGTTTTCTTGTTACAAGTCTGCTCAACTTATTAAGAGTTCTACTTATTGTTAATGACCATTCTAGTTGAGATGCCTATGGTCCAAGTGAGCGATACAGGCCCCTTGGGCCTCTTGTTTTGACAATAGTTTGATAGAATGTTGTTGCTGTCATTGATAGCAACAACTCTCACGCAAAATATTGTCAAAGTATATAAAAGCCTTCCCCAATTTTCTCCAGGAAATTGACACCTGCTGAACAGCATTGAAATGCAGGCTGTACTTCTGGACAAATGACTATTTGCATGTGCAGGTGGGTTGGTTTTGTTTGAGAAATCCTGGCCGATACAAACAATAGACTAAACGAATATGGCGTCCAATAGTTACAACAATTATGGAGTCGGGGAATTGCATACTGGGTAGTGTTGCATGCTGGGTAAATTGAACAAAAATCAGCATATATCGTGCAAAAGTATCTATATTTAATGGAACACGAGAACTTTAACATGGAATGAGCACATCCAGAATGGCGAGTTAAAGGCCAGAAGAGCACAAACTGCACGAGGAAACTGACGAACAAAGTGGCGGTACCAATGAGAAGATCGTCAAGACCATCTACCAAGGGGCGGTATGACCACATCTTGAGTATGAATCCAGCTCATGTCTGGATATTGTCAAAGTATATAGACAGAGTTCAAAACCAGGCATTGCACCTCATCCATCACTGGCGGGATGAGACCAACGCCAATAGAAACAAAAATTCTGTGGAATTAAGTCTCACCTTTTCCCTGTTTGTTACGGTGGCTTTGACCTTGTGACCTCTGTGTTTTCATGCTGCTTCCTAACATAGGTAACCATGTATTCAAGTTTAGTTCCAATAGGATTAACCAATCCTGAAATATAAATGATTCGCTGAATGGAAAAGCTTAACGTTAAAAAAGTAGTAAAATAGCAATATTAGAATGGCCTTACCTTTGATCCGATGACCATGTAACCATGGAAGTTTTGCTAACTGCAAAAACAATATTGAAAAAGAGTTGTCAAGGTCAGTGACCTTTGACCTTGTGACCTCGGTATCATCATGCTTTTTCCTAATAGTATAGAAAACCACATAGCCAAGTTTAGTTGCAATAGGATTAATTGATCCTGAAATATAAGCCGAGAAGTTTGGGAAACTTAACATTGTTGACGATGTCGCCATTGGAAAAGTGACATACCCCCGCTGAGCAAAAGAAGGGAATACAACACATTGATTCAAGTTGCAAACTTCAAAGACCGCCCGATGAACATCAGAGAGACACAAATGTAATCAGGAAGACTAAAAGTATCCGGTTTTTTGTTGAGAGGCAAATGAGCTACAAAATAAAGACCAAGCAAGCGTGCCAGTACAAACAGAGGACACACTACCTCAGCTCACAAAAAAGATTACAGTGATACGAGCAAGAAAGCCTTGGCATTAGCCATGCTGGAGGACATGTACCCCAAGGAAGCGTGGATAGTTATTTACACAGATGGATCAGTAACATATGCAACCAGGAGTGGGGGTGCCGGGGTGCATATACAGTATACAAACGGGCAGTGGGAAGCATCTGCAATACCAACAGGCTAACACTGCACAAACTACAGAGCTGATAAGAGGACGTGCCACCATTGTCGACGAGGCCCAGATGGGGAATGATCGCTTAGTTCAGTTGACTGACAAATCAGCCGAGCTACTCAGCCAGACTACAAGATGGCCACCGGCTGATCGGCTTTGTACAAACATGATCTCTAGGCACTGATGCAACCTGTCAAATATAATTTAAATCAGCCTGGTGGTTCTTGAGGTCATTAAAAGAAAAGGTTGGATGGACGAAAGACAAACAGTCGCCATGGGATAAGCTCACATGGACATTCTGGCCAGGTGAGCTAATAAGCAACATTTAGATTTTCTTGACCAAATTTAATGATTAAATCCAACAGACACATCATTCATACAGACACATCATTCATAGACACATCATTCATACAGACACGTCATTCATACAGACACATCATTCATACAAACACATCATTCATACAGACACATCATTCATAGACATATCATTCATACAGACATATCATTCATACAGACACATCATTCATACAGACACATCATTCATACAGACACATCATTCATACAGACACATCATTCATACAAACACATCATTCATACAAACACATCATTCATACAGACACATCATTCATACAGACACATCATTCATACAGACACATCATTCATACAAACACATCATTCATACAAACACATCATTCATACAGACACATCATTCATACAGACACATCATTCATACAAACACATCATTCATACAGACACATCATTCATACAAACATATCATTCATACAGACACATCATTCATACAAACATTTCATTCATACAGACACATCATTCATACAAACATATCATTCATACAAACACATCATTCATACAAACACATCATTCATACAGACACATCATTCATACAGACACATCATTCATACAAACATATCGTTCATACAAACGCATCGTTCATACAAACATTTCGTTCATACAGACACATCATTCATACAGACACATCATTCATACAGACACATCATTCATACAGACACATCATTCATACAAACATATTCATACAAACATGATTCATACAGACACATCATTCATACAGACACATTCATACAAACACATCATTCATACAAACACATTCATACAAACACATCATTCATACAGACATCATTCATACAGACACATCATTCATACAAACACATCATTCATACAGACACATCATTCATACAGACACATCATTCATACAGACCTCATTCATACAGACAAACACATCATTCATAGACACATCATTCATACAGGCACATCATTCATACAGACACATCATTCATACAGACACATCATTCATACAAACATTTCATTCATACAGACACATCATTCATACAAACACATCATTCATACAAACACATCATTCATACAGACACATCATTCATACAAACATTTCATTCATACAGACACATCATTCATAAAACACATCATTCATACAGACACATCATTCATACAGACACATCATTCATACAAACACATCATTCATACAGACACATCATTCATACAAACACATCATTCATACAGACACATCATTCATACAGACACATCATTCATACAGACACATCATTCATACAGACACATCATTCATACAAACATTTCATTCATACAAACATTTCATTCATACAGACACATCATTCATACAAACACATCATTCATACAAACACATCATTCATACAGACACATCATTCATACAGACACATCATTCATACAAACATATCGTTCATACAAACATATCGTTCATACAGACATATCGTTCATACAGACACATCGTTCATACAGACACATCGTTCATACAGACACATCGTTCATACAAACATATCGTTCATACAGACACATCATTCATACAAACATGATTCATACAAACACATCATTCATACAGACATCATTCATACAGGCACATCATTCATACAGGCACATCATTCATACAAACACATCATTCATACAGACACATCATTCATACAGACACATCATTCATACAAACATCATTCATACAGACAAACACATCATTCATACAGACAAACACATCATTCATACAGACACATCATTCATACAGGCACATCATTCATACAGACACATCATTCATACAAACATCATTCATACAGACACGTCATTTATACAGACACGTCATTCATACAGACACGTCATTCATACAGGCACGTCATTCATACAAACATCATTCATACAGACACATCGTTCATACAGACACATCGTTCATACAAACATATCGTTCATACAGACACATCGTTCATACAGACACATCGTTCATACAGACACATCGTTCATACAAACACATCGTTCATACAAACACATCGTTCATACAGACACATCATTCATACAGACACATCATTCATACAGACACATCATTCATACAAACATCATTCATACAGACACATTCATACAGGCACATCATTCATACAAACACATCATTCATACAAACAGCATTCATACAGACAAACACATCATTCATAGACATCATTCATACAGACACATCATTCATACAGACACATCATTCATACAAACATCATTCATACAGACAAACACATCATTCATAGACACATCATTCATACAGACACATCATTCATACAGGCACATCATTCATACAGGCACATCATTCACACAAACATATCATTCATACAGACACATCATTCATACAGACACATCATTCATACAAACATCATTCATGCAGACATCATTCATACAGACACATCATTCATACAGACACATCATTCATACAAACATATCATTCATACAGACACATCATTCATACAGGCACCCCACCATTCATACAGACATTATTCATACAGACACATCATTCATACAGACACATCATTCATACAGGCATATCATTCATACAGACATATCATTCATACAGACACATCATTCATACAAACATATCATTCATACAGACACATCATTCATACAGACATATCATTCATACAGGCACGCCGCCATTCATACAGACATATCATTCATACAGACACATCATTCATACAGATATATCATTCATACATGCACGCCGCCATTCATACAGCCACGCTGCCATTCATACAGACATCATTCATACAAACATATCATTCATACAGACATATCATTCATACAGACACATCATTCATACAAACATATCATTCATACAGACATCATTCATACAGACACATCATTCATACAGACATGTCATTCATACAGACACATCATTCATACAGACATGTCATTCATACAGACATATCATTCATACAGACATATCATTCATACAGGCATATCATGCATAGAACATATCATTCATACATACATATCATTCATACAGACATACAATTCATACATACATCATTCATACAGACATACAATTCATAGACATACAATTCATACAGACATCATTCATTCATACAGACACATCATTCATACAAACACATCATTCATACAAACACATCATTCATACAGACACATCATTCATACAGACACATCATTCATACAGACACATCATTCATACAAACACATCATTCATACAAACACATCATTCATACAGACACATCATTCATACAGACACATCATTCATACAAACACATCATTCATACAGACACATCATTCATACAAACATATCATTCATACAGACACATCATTCATACAAACATTTCATTCATACAGACACATCATTCATACAAACATATCATTCATACAAACACATCATTCATACAAACACATCATTCATACAGACACATCATTCATACAGACACATCATTCATACAAACATATCGTTCATACAAACGCATCGTTCATACAAACATTTCGTTCATACAGACACATCATTCATACAGACACATCATTCATACAGACACATCATTCATACAGACACATCATTCATACAAACATATTCATACAAACATGATTCATACAGACACATCATTCATACAGACCTCATTCATACAGACAAACACATCATTCATAGACACATCATTCATACAGGCACATCATTCATACAGACACATCATTCATACAGACACATCATTCATACAAACATTTCATTCATACAGACACATCATTCATACAAACACATCATTCATACAAACACATCATTCATACAGACACATCATTCATACAAACATTTCATTCATACAGACACATCATTCATAAAACACATCATTCATACAGACACATCATTCATACAGACACATCATTCATACAAACACATCATTCATACAGACACATCATTCATACAAACACATCATTCATACAGACACATCATTCATACAGACACATCATTCATACAGACACATCATTCATACAGACACATCATTCATATAAACATTTCATTCATACAAACATTTCATTCATACAGACACATCATTCATACAAACACATCATTCATACAAACACATCATTCATACAGACACATCATTCATACAGACACATCATTCATACAAACATATCGTTCATACAAACATATCGTTCATACAGACATATCGTTCATACAGACACATCGTTCATACAGACACATCGTTCATACAGACACATCGTTCATACAAACATATCGTTCATACAGACACATCATTCATACAAACATGATTCATACAAACACATCATTCATACAGACATCATTCATACAGGCACATCATTCATACAGGCACATCATTCATACAAACACATCATTCATACAGACACATCATTCATACAGACACATCATTCATACAAACATCATTCATACAGACAAACACATCATTCATACAGACAAACACATCATTCATACAGACACATCATTCATACAGGCACATCATTCATACAGACACATCATTCATACAAACATCATTCATACAGACACGTCATTTATACAGACACGTCATTCATACAGACACGTCATTCATACAGGCACGTCATTCATACAAACATCATTCATACAGACACATCGTTCATACAGACACATCGTTCATACAAACATATCGTTCATACAGACACATCGTTCATACAGACACATCGTTCATACAGACACATCGTTCATACAAACACATCGTTCATACAAACACATCGTTCATACAGACACATCATTCATACAGACACATCATTCATACAGACACATCATTCATACAAACATCATTCATACAGACACATTCATACAGGCACATCATTCATACAAACACATCATTCATACAAACAGCATTCATACAGACAAACACATCATTCATAGACATCATTCATACAGACACATCATTCATACAGACACATCATTCATACAAACATCATTCATACAGACAAACACATCATTCATAGACACATCATTCATACAGACACATCATTCATACAGGCACATCATTCATACAGGCACATCATTCACACAAACATATCATTCATACAGACACATCATTCATACAGACACATCATTCATACAGACACGTCATTCATACAAACACATCATTCATACAAACACATCATTCATACAGACACATCATTCATACAGACACATCATTCATACAGACACATCATTCATACAAACACATCATTCATACAAACACATCATTCATACAGACACATCATTCATACAGACACATCATTCATACAAACACATCATTCATACAGACACATCATTCATACAAACATATCATTCATACAGACACATCATTCATACAAACATTTCATTCATACAGACACATCATTCATACAAACATATCATTCATACAAACACATCATTCATACAAACACATCATTCATACAGACACATCATTCATACAGACACATCATTCATACAAACATATCGTTCATACAAACGCATCGTTCATACAAACATTTCGTTCATACAGACACATCATTCATACAGACACATCATTCATACAGACACATCATTCATACAGACACATCATTCATACAAACATATTCATACAAACATGATTCATACAGACACATCATTCATACAGACACATTCATACAAACACATCATTCATACAAACACATTCATACAAACACATCATTCATACAGACATCATTCATACAGACACATCATTCATACAAACACATCATTCATACAGACACATCATTCATACAGACACATCATTCATACAGACCTCATTCATACAGACAAACACATCATTCATAGACACATCATTCATACAGGCACATCATTCATACAGACACATCATTCATACAGACACATCATTCATACAAACATTTCATTCATACAGACACATCATTCATACAAACACATCATTCATACAAACACATCATTCATACAGACACATCATTCATACAAACATTTCATTCATACAGACACATCATTCATAAAACACATCATTCATACAGACACATCATTCATACAGACACATCATTCATACAAACACATCATTCATACAGACACATCATTCATACAAACACATCATTCATACAGACACATCATTCATACAGACACATCATTCATACAGACACATCATTCATACAGACACATCATTCATACAAACATTTCATTCATACAAACATTTCATTCATACAGACACATCATTCATACAAACACATCATTCATACAAACACATCATTCATACAGACACATCATTCATACAGACACATCATTCATACAAACATATCGTTCATACAAACATATCGTTCATACAGACATATCGTTCATACAGACACATCGTTCATACAGACACATCGTTCATACAGACATCGTTCATACAAACATATCGTTCATACAGACACATCATTCATACAAACATGATTCATACAAACACATCATTCATACAGACATCATTCATACAGGCACATCATTCATACAGGCACATCATTCATACAAACACATCATTCATACAGACACATCATTCATACAGACACATCATTCATACAAACATCATTCATACAGACAAACACATCATTCATACAGACAAACACATCATTCATACAGACACATCATTCATACAGGCACATCATTCATACAGACACATCATTCATACAAACATCATTCATACAGACACGTCATTTATACAGACACGTCATTCATACAGACACGTCATTCATACAGGCACGTCATTCATACAAACATCATTCATACAGACACATCGTTCATACAGACACATCGTTCATACAAACATATCGTTCATACAGACACATCGTTCATACAGACACATCGTTCATACAGACACATCGTTCATACAAACACATCGTTCATACAAACACATCGTTCATACAGACACATCATTCATACAGACACATCATTCATACAGACACATCATTCATACAAACATCATTCATACAGACACATTCATACAGGCACATCATTCATACAAACACATCATTCATACAAACAGCATTCATACAGACAAACACATCATTCATAGACATCATTCATACAGACACATCATTCATACAGACACATCATTCATACAAACATCATTCATACAGACAAACACATCATTCATAGACACATCATTCATACAGACACATCATTCATACAGGCACATCATTCATACAGGCACATCATTCACACAAACATATCATTCATACAGACACATCATTCATACAGACACATCATTCATACAAACATCATTCATGCAGACATCATTCATACAGACACATCATTCATACAGACACATCATTCATACAAACATATCATTCATACAGACACATCATTCATACAGGCACCCCACCATTCATACAGACATTATTCATACAGACACATCATTCATACAGACACATCATTCATACAGGCATATCATTCATACAGACATATCATTCATACAGACACATCATTCATACAAACATATCATTCATACAGACACATCATTCATACAGACATATCATTCATACAGGCACGCCGCCATTCATACAGACATATCATTCATACAGACACATCATTCATACAGATATATCATTCATACATGCACGCCGCCATTCATACAGCCACGCTGCCATTCATACAGACATCATTCATACAAACATATCATTCATACAGACATATCATTCATACAGACACATCATTCATACAAACATATCATTCATACAGACATCATTCATACAGACACATCATTCATACAGACATGTCATTCATACAGACATATCATTCATACAGACATATCATTCATACAGGCATATCATGCATAGAACATATCATTCATACATACATATCATTCATACAGACATACAATTCATACATACATCATTCATACAGACATACAATTCATAGACATACAATTCATACAGACATCATTCATTCATACAGACATCATTCATACAAACACATCATTCATACAGACACATCATTCATACAGACACATCATTCATACAAACATTTCATTCATACAGACACATCATTCATACAAACATATCATTCATACAAACACATCATTCATACAGACACATCATTCATACAAACATCATTCATACAGACACATCATTCATACAGACACATCATTCATACAAACATATCATTCATACAGACACATCGTTCATACAGACACATCGTTCATACAGACACATCGTTCATACAGACACATCGTTCATACAAACACATCGTTCATCCAGACACATCGTTCATACAAACACATCGTTCATACAGACACATCGTTCATACAAACACATCGTTCATACAGACACATCGTTCATATAGACACATCGTTCATACAGACACATCGTTCATACAGACACATCGTTCATACAGACACATCGTTCATACAGACACATCGTTCATACAGACACATCGTTCATACAGACACATCGTTCATACAAACACATCGTTCATACAAACACATCGTTCATACAGACACATCATTCATACAGACACATCATTCATACAAACACATCATTCATACAAACATCATTCATACAGACAAACACATCATTCATAGACACATCATTCATACAGACACATCATTCATACAGGCACATCATTCATACAAACATTTCATTCATACAGACACATCATTTATACAGACACATCATTTATACAGACACGTCATTCATACAGACACGTCATTCATACAGGCACGTCATTCATACAGGCGCATCGTTCATACAAACATATCGTTCATACAAACACATCGTTCATACAGACATCATTCATACAAACATCATTCATTCAGACACATCATTCATACAGACACATCGTTCATACAGACACATCGTTCATACAAACACATCGTTCATACAAACACATCATTCATACAAACACATCATTCATACACATCATTCATACAGACACATCATTCATACAAACATATCATTCATACAGACACATCATTCATACAGACACATCATTCATACAGACACATCATTCATACAGACACATCATTCATACAGACACATCATTCATACAGGCACATCATTCATACAGACACATCATTCATACAAACACATCATTCATACAGACACATCATTCATACAGACACATCATTCATACATACACATCATTCATACAAACACATCATTCATACAGACACATCATTCATACAAACATCATTCATACAGACAAACACATCATTCATAGACACATCATTCATACAGACACATCATTCATACAGGCACATCATTCATACAGACACATCATTCATACAAACACATTCATACAGACACATCATTTATACAGACACGTCATTCATACAGACACGTCATTCATACAGGCACGTCATTCATACAGGCACATCATTCATACAAACATATCATTCATACAGACACATCATTCATACAGACACATCATTCATACAAACATCATTCATGCAGACATATCATTCATAGACATATCATTCATACAGACACATCATTCATACAGACACATCATTCATACAAACATATCATTCATACAGACACATCATTCATACAGACACATCATTCATACAAACATCATTCATGCAGACATATCATTCATAGACATATCATTCATACAGACACATCATTCATACACACATCATTCATACAAACATATCATTCATACAGACACATCATTCATACAGGCACCCCACCATTCATACAGACATCATTCATACAGACACATCATTCATACAGGCACCCCACCATTCATACAGACATATCATTCATACAGACACATCATTCATACAGACACATCATTCATACAGACACATCATTCATACAGACACATCATTCATACAAACACATCATTCATACAAATACATCATTCATACAGACACATCATTCATACAGACACATCATTCATACAGACACATCATTCATACAGACACATCATTCATACAAACATATTCATACAAACACATCATTCATACAGACACATCATTCATACAGACACATCATTCATACAGACACATCATTCATACAGGCACATCATTCATACAGACACATCATTCATACAAACACATCATTCATACAGACACATCATTCATACAGACACATCATTCATACATACACATCATTCATACAAACACATCATTCATACAGACACATCATTCATACAAACATCATTCATACAGACAAACACATCATTCATAGACACATCATTCATACAGACACATCATTCATACAGGCACATCATTCATACAGACACATCATTCATACAAACACATTCATACAGACACATCATTTATACAGACACGTCATTCATACAGACACGTCATTCATACAGGCACGTCATTCATACAGGCACATCATTCATACAAACATATCATTCATACAGACACATCATTCATACAGACACATCATTCATACAAACATCATTCATGCAGACATATCATTCATAGACATATCATTCATACAGACACATCATTCATACAGACACATCATTCATACAAACATATCATTCATACAGACACATCATTCATACAGACACATCATTCATACAAACATCATTCATGCAGACATATCATTCATAGACATATCATTCATACAGACACATCATTCATACAGACACATCATTCATACAAACATATCATTCATACAGACACATCATTCATACAGGCACCCCACCATTCATACAGACATCATTCATACAGACACATCATTCATACAGGCACCCCACCATTCATACAGACATATCATTCATACAGACACATCATTCATACAGACACATCATTCATACAGACACATCATTCATACAGACACATCATTCATACAAACACATCATTCATACAAACACATCATTCATACAGACACATCATTCATACAGACACATCATTCATACAGACACATCATTCATACAAACACATCATTCATACAAACACATCATTCATACAGACACATCATTCATACAGACACATCATTCATACAAACACATCATTCATACAGACACATCATTCATACAAACATATCATTCATACAGACACATCATTCATACAAACATTTCATTCATACAGACACATCATTCATACAAACATATCATTCATACAAACACATCATTCATACAAACACATCATTCATACAGACACATCATTCATACAGACACATCATTCATACAAACATATCGTTCATACAAACACATCGTTCATACAAACATTTCGTTCATACAGACACATCATTCATACAGACACATCATTCATACAGACACATCATTCATACAGACACATCATTCATACAGACACATCATTCATACAAACATATTCATACAAACATGATTCATACAGACACATCATTCATACAGACACATCATTCATACAAACACATCATTCATACAAACACATCATTCATACAGACACATCATTCATACAAACACATCATTCATACAGACACATCATTCATACAGACACATCATTCATACAGACACATCATTCATACAAACACATCATTCATACAGACACATCATTCATACAAACACATCATTCATACAGACACATCATTCATACAGACACATCATTCATACAGACACATCATTCATACAAACATTTCATTCATACAAACATTTCATTCATACAGACACATCATTCATACAAACACATCATTCATACAAACACATCATTCATACAGACACATCATTCATACAGACACATCATTCATACAGACATATCGTTCATACAGACATATCATTCATACAGACATATCATTCATACAGACACATCATTCATACAGACACATCATTCATACAGACACATCGTTCATACAGACACATCATTCATACAGACACATCATTCATACAAACATCATTCATACAGACACATCATTCATACAGACATCATTCATACAGGCACATCATTCATACAGACACATCATTCATACAAACACATCATTCATACAGACACATCATTCATACAGACACATCATTCATACAAACATCATTCATACAGACACATCATTCATACAAACATCATTCATACAGACAAACACATCATTCATACAGACAAACACATCATTCATACAGACACATCATGCATACAGGCACATCATTCATACAGACACATCATTCATACAGACACATCATTCATACAGACACGTCATTTATACAGACACGTCATTCATACAGACACGTCATTCATACAGGCACGTCATTCATACAAACACATCATTCATACAAACACATCATTCACACAAACATCATTCATACAGACACATCATTCATACAAACACATCATTCATACAAACACATCATTCATACAGACACATCATTCATACAGACACATCATTCATACAAACACATCATTCATACAGACACATCATTCATACAAACATATCATTCATACAGACACATCATTCATACAGACACATCATTCATACAAACATATCATTCATACAAACACATCATTCATACAAACACATCATTCATACAGACACATCATTCATACAGACACATCATTCATACAAACATATCGTTCATACAAACACATCGTTCATACAAACATTTCGTTCATACAGACACATCATTCATACAGACACATCATTCATACAGACACATCATTCATACAGACACATCATTCATACAGACACATCATTCATACAAACATATTCATACAAACATGATTCATACAGACACATCATTCATACAGACACATCATTCATACAAACACATCATTCATACAAACACATTCATACAAACACATCATTCATACAGACATCATTCATACAGACACATCATTCATACAAACACATCATTCATACAGACACATCATTCATACAGACACATCATTCATACAGACCTCATTCATACAGACAAACACATCATTCATACAGACACATCATTCATAAAACACATCATTCATACAGACACATCATTCATACAGACACATCATTCATACAAACACATCATTCATACAAACACATCATTCATACAAACACATCATTCATACAGACACATCATTCATACAGACACATCATTCATACAGACACATCATTCATACAGACACATCATTCATACAAACATTTCATTCATACAAACATTTCATTCATACAGACACATCATTCATACAAACACATCATTCATACAAACACATCATTCATACAGACACATCATTCATACAGACACATCATTCATACAAACATATCGTTCATACAAACATATCGTTCATACAGACATATCGTTCATACAGACACATCGTTCATACAGACACATCGTTCATACAGACACATCGTTCATACAAACATATCGTTCATACAGACACATCATTCATACAAACATGATTCATACAAACACATCATTCATACAGACATCATTCATACAGGCACATCATTCATACAGGCACATCATTCATACAAACACATCATTCATACAGACACATCATTCATACAGACACATCATTCATACAAACATCATTCATACAGACAAACACATCATTCATACAAACATCATTCATACAGACACATCATTCATACAGACAAACACATCATTCATACAGACACATCATTCATACAGGCACATCATTCATACAGACACATCATTCATACAGACACGTCATTCATACAGGCACGTCATTTATACAGACACGTCATTCATACAGACACGTCATTCATACAGGCACGTCATTCATACAAACATCATTCATACAGACACATCGTTCATACAGACACATCGTTCATACAAACACATCGTTCATACAAACACATCGTTCATACAGACACATCGTTCATACAGACACATCATTCATACAGACACATCATTCATACAGACACATCATTCATACAAACATCATTCATACAGACACATTCATACAGGCACATCATTCATACAGGCACATCATTCATACAAACACATCATTCATACAAACAGCATTCATACAGACAAACACATCATTCATAGACATCATTCATACAGACACATCATTCATACAGACACATCATTCATACAAACATCATTCATACAGACAAACACATCATTCATAGACACATCATTCATACAGACACATCATTCATACAGGCACATCATTCATACAGGCACATCATTCACACAAACATATCATTCATACAGACACATCATTCATACAGACACATTATTCATACAAACATCATTCATGCAGACATCATTCATACAGACACATCATTCATACAGACACATCATTCATACAAACATATCATTCATACAGACACATCATTCATACAGGCACCCCACCATTCATACAGACATTATTCATACAGACACATCATTCATACAGACACATCATTCATACAGGCATATCATTCATACAGACATATCATTCATACAGACACATCATTCATACAAACATATCATTCATACAGACACATCATTCATACAGACATATCATTCATACAGGCACGCCGCCATTCATACAGACATATCATTCATACAGACACATCATTCATACAGATATATCATTCATACATGCACGCCGCCATTCATACAGCCACGCTGCCATTCATACAGACATCATTCATACAAACATATCATTCATACAGACATATCATTCATACAGACACATCATTCATACAAACATATCATTCATACAGACATCATTCATACAGACACATCATTCATACAGACATATCATTCATACAGACATATCATTCATACAGACATATCATTCATACAGGCATATCATGCATAGAACATATCATTCATACATACATATCATTCATACAGACATACAATTCATACATACATCATTCATACAGACATACAATTCATAGACATACAATTCATACAGACATCATTCATTCATACAGACATCATTCATACAAACACATCATTCATACAGACACATCATTCATACAGACACATCATTCATACAAACATTTCATTCATACAGACACATCATTCATACAAACATATCATTCATACAAACACATCATTCATACAGACACATCATTCATACAAACATCATTCATACAGACACATCATTCATACAGACACATCATTCATACAAACATATCATTCATACAGACACATCGTTCATACAGACACATCGTTCATACAGACACATCGTTCATACAGACACATCGTTCATACAAACACATCGTTCATCCAGACACATCGTTCATTCAGACACATCATTCATTTAGACACATCATTCATACAAACACATCGTTCATACAGACACATCGTTCATACAAACACATCGTTCATACAGACACATCGTTCATATAGACACATCGTTCATACAGACACATCGTTCATACAGACACATCGTTCATACAGACACATCGTTCATACAGACACATCGTTCATACAGACACATCGTTCATACAAACACATCGTTCATACAAACACATCGTTCATACAGACACATCATTCATACAGACACATCATTCATACAAACACATCATTCATACAAACATCATTCATACAGACAAACACATCATTCATAGACACATCATTCATACAGACACATCATTCATACAGGCACATCATTCATACAAACACATCATTCATACAGACACATCATTTATACAGACACATCATTTATACAGACACGTCATTCATACAGACACGTCATTCATACAGGCACGTCATTCATACAGGCGCATCGTTCATACAAACATATCGTTCATACAAACACATCGTTCATACAGACATCATTCATACAAACATCATTCATTCAGACACATCATTCATACAGACACATCATTCATACAGACACATCGTTCATACAAACACATCGTTCATACAAACACATCATTCATACAAACACATCATTCATACACATCATTCATACAGACACATCATTCATACAAACATATCATTCATACAGACACATCATTCATACAGACACATCATTCATACAGACACATCATTCATACAGACACATCATTCATACAGGCACATCATTCATACAGACACATCATTCATACAAACACATCATTCATACAGACACATCATTCATACAGACACATCATTCATACATACACATCATTCATACAAACACATCATTCATTCATACAAACATCATTCATACAGACAAACACATCATTCATACAGACACATCATTCATACAGGCACATCATTCATACAGACACATCATTCATACAAACACATTCATACAGACACATCATTCATACAGACACATCATTCATACAGGCACATCATTCATACAGGCACATCATTCATACAGACACATCATTCATACAGACACATCATTTATACAGACACGTCATTCATACAGACACGTCATTCATACAGGCACGTCATTCATACAGGCACATCATTCATACAAACATATCATTCATACAGACACATCATTCATACAAACATCATTCATGCAGACATATCATTCATAGACATATCATTCATACAGACACATCATTCATACAGACACATCATTCATACAAACATATCATTCATACAGACACATCATTCATACAGACACATCATTCATACAGACACATCATTCATACAAACATCATTCATGCAGACATATCATTCATAGACATCATTCATACAGACACATCATTCATACAGACACATCATTCATACAAACATATCATTCATACAGACACATCATTCATACAGGCACCCCACCATTCATACAGACATCATTCATACAGACACATCATTCATACAGGCACCCCACCATTCATACAGACATATCATTCATACAGACACATCATTCATACAAACATATCATTCATACAGACATATCATTCATACAGACACATCATTCATACAGACATATCATTCATACAGACATATCATTCATACAGACATATCATTCATACATACATATCATTCATACAGGCATATCATGCATAGAACATATCATTCATACATACATATCATTCATACAGACATACAATTCATACATACATCATTCATACAGACATACAATTCATAGACATACAATTCATACAGACATCATTCATTCATACAGACATCATTCATACAGACATATCAGTCATACAGACATATCAATCATAGACATACCATTCATACAGACACATCATTCATACAGACACATCATTCATACACACATCATTCATACACACATCATTCATTCATACAGACACATCATTCACACAGACACATCATTCACACAGATATATCATTCATACAGACACATATCATTCATACACTTTAATGATGGACTTTTCAACATTCGTGCCAGAGCTACATGTACATCATTTTGGTTGTGACGTCAAACAGACATATTTGAATATGACATCAAAGAATTGAGTGACAATTGGATACCTCCATTGCAGGTCCAGATACATAACCTCTGGAAAACGTCGTCGGTAAAAACGCAGCAAGTCAAATGGTTAAGGAAGAAATAATGGATAACTGAGCAACAACTTGTTAGTAAAACTACATCCAGGTTTGTATACGAGCCGCAGCGTGCACACGTATTGCTGGGTAAGAATGAAGACGCGACACAATACTTTGATAAAAAAGATCATGTTTAGCTTTAGCACAAATAACACATACATGAAGCGAACAGAAATACAGAAACATTCCATGAATATTGTTACATGATTTAACTCGCTACTGAGACTATTTGAACATGGTTCTATAATTTGTGATTACAGAGACATTGAAGACTGCTCTATGATTTAGATGACTACAGAGATGATCCATGGAGACTGCTCTATGATTTAAGTGATTAAAGAGATGGTCTATGGAGACTGCTCTATGATTTAGGTGATTACAGAGACGGTCCATGGAGACTGCTCCATGATTTAGGTGACTACAGAGATTGTCCATGGAGACTGCTCTATGATTTAGGCGACTACAGAGATGGTCCATGGAGACTGCTCTATGATTTAGGCGACTACAGAAATGGTCCAAGGAGACTGCTCTATGATTTAGACGACTACAGAGATGGGCTATGGAGACTGCTCTATGATTTAGGCGGCTACAGAGATGGTCTATGGAGACAGCTCTATGATTTAGGTGACTACAGAGATGGGCTATGGAGACTGCTCTATGATTTAGGTGACTACAGAGATGGTCTATGGAGACAGCTCTATGATTTAGGTGACTACAGAGATGGTCTATGGAGACTGCTCTATGATTTAGGTGACTACAGAGATAGTCTATGGAGACTGCTCTATGATTTAGGTGACTACAGAGATGGTGTATGGAGACTGCTCTATGATTTAGGCGACTACAGAGATGGTCTATGGAGACAGACCTATGATTTAGGCGACTACAGAGATGGTCTATGGAGACAGCTCTATGATTTAGGCGACTACAGAGATGGTCCATGGAGACAGCTCTATGATTTAGGCGACTACAGAGATGGTCTATGGAGACAGACCTATGATTTAGGCGACTACAGAGATGGTCTATGGAGACAGCTCTATGATTTAGGCGACTACAGAGATGGTCCATGGAGACAGCTCTATGATTTAGGCGACTACAGAGATGGTCTATGGAGACAGCTCTGATTTAGGTGACTACAGAGATGGTCTATGGAGACTGCTCTATGATTTAGGTGACTATAGAGATGGTCTATGGAGACAGCTCTATGATTTAGGTGACTATAGAGATGGTCTATGGAGACAGCTCTATGATTTAGGTGACTACAGAGATGGGCTATGGAGACAGCTCTATCATTTAGGTGACTACAGAGATGGGCTATGGAGACAGCTCTATGATTTAGGTGACTACAGAGATGGTCTATGGAGACAGCTCTATGATTTAGGTGACTACAGAGATGGGCTATGGAGACTGCTCTATGATTTAGGTGACTACGGAGATAGTCTATGGAGACTGCTCTATGATTTAGGTGACTACGGAGATAGTCTATGGAGACTGCTCTATGATTTAGGTGACTGCAGAGATAGTCTATGGAGCCTGCTCTATGATTTAAGTGATTACAGAGATTGTCTATGGAGCCTATCTGGTACATGATTTAAGAGAGTATGGAGAAGCACACATCTGTGCGGAAGCATGCTGAAAATTAAGTCCTAAAAGGTATCACCTTTGAATGACGTTAACAATGATGCTAAGACCCAACTGGACAGTGACAGCTAAATGGTAGTGTTGGGAATTGGTACTATTTTTGTGATCGATGATTGGTTTTACATACTAATCGATGATAAATTAATGATCGACACTAACAATCTCATTTTCACCCATTCTGAAATTTTGAATGCAATAATTATTGCTTGTTCATGGATATTTAACCATAATAATTTACGAAATAATCTGTTGAATATTTTGAAACTAATTTGATTGGAAGCTGTTGGGTAACAGCTCCCAGTCAAATAAGTTTCAAAATATTCAACAGGTTATTGGTAGTGGTTTTGACATTAGCCAGGGCTTTAGATTTACCTCATTTGGGCACACCACCTATCTGGTTCAGGATCCATCAAGGCTCCTACAAACTAGAAAATTTTGAAATCTGTGAGATTGATTTTGAGCTATTTTAGTTTTAATAGTTTATTATATAGTTGTAAAAATTTACTTAAAATGTTAATGCCAAAAAGTAACCACCTTCTGCAGTTTTAATATCATAAATTTATAAGCAGTCAAAATTGATTTCTGAAATCATGATCGATCTGTTGGTTGGCCATGCAAACCAATCAACCATCGATCAAATCAATTAATTGGAACAACACTACTAAACGGTATGCTAGATATTGGCACCCATTTACAGCTGTATGACAACATTATCGGAAAACTCTGCCTGACAATGCTACATTTTCTAGGTTTGTGCTAAGCTCTGGCTCATATTGTAATAATAATACTTCATTGGCCAAAAGTGGCCTCGGCACTGTGTTGAGGACTGGTCATTGGCAGGCTAAGAGGACTGAGGAACGGTCATTGGCAAGCTAAGAGGACTACTTTTGAAATTTTATCACTGGAATGATTCCCTCAATAACCGAGTGACTGGCACGATAACCGAGCCAGTCATTCCAGTGGGAAACCTTTCAACAAGAATTCTGTGGAATTAAATTGTCTCCTGTTTGTCACAGTGGCATTGACCTTTGACTTTCTCACCTCAGTGTTATCATGCTTCTTCCGAACATTATAGGTAACCATATATTCAAGTTTAGGTCCAATATGATTAACCAATCCTGAAATATACATGATTTGCCAAATGGAAAAACTTAAGGTTGAAAAAGCACATGTCAAATAGCAATATTAGAATGGCTTTGACCTGGTGACCTCCATGTCACCATCCTGTATCCTTTTGGTACTTAACATTGAAAAATAACCAAGTTTTGTAGATATCAGAATGACCTTGACCTTCGACGTGACTTCAGTGTCAGCATGCTGCTTCCTAACATTATAGGTAACAATGTATCCAAGTTTAGTTCCAATAGGATTACCAAATCCTGATTGATAAGCCGATAAGTTTTGCTAAACGCAAAAAAATTAACATAAAAACTCAGTTTTGTATAAAGGTCAGAGTGACCTTGATTTGACGTTGTGACCTCAGTATTATCATGATGCTTCCTAACAGTATAGGCAACCACATAGCAAAGTTTAATTGCCATAGGATTAAGTGATCCTGCAATATAAGCTGAAAAGTTCTGCTAAACGCAAAATCTAACATTGTTGTCATCGTCGCCACAGTCGGATAAGTGAGACCTATGTCTCGCTTTCTGCTTCGCAGGCGAGACAAAAATGGTTTTCACTTGCACATTTACTTAGGAAAAATGAACATTTTCTGACACATGTTGATCATTAAATGCCATGTATACAAAGCTTTCATGCCAGGTGAGCTAATAATGACTTGACCACCACACAAGTCAACCAAATGGCTTCATTTTCACAATCTTCAATCTCTATTTTCTCATGATTCTTTCTGCAAACTTACAATCAAATCAGCCCAGTGGTTCTTGTGAAGCTGCTGATTAACCCTTCTTGTGTCAACAATGCCGCCTCAAAGCGCTTAAAATCATACTCATATCAATTAACACGCTAATGCTCAAAATAGAATTTTTTCAGGCCAAGACTATTTTTGTAAATTTGCCAATAAAACTTACAAAAATAGCTTTTTGTTGAACATTTCACCACGACCGCTGCAGATGTTTTTGCCTGTTTTATCAAATAGATAATGGTAAAAAAAAATTTCCATCGCCAATGTCCATTTATAGGGCAAGAGAAGACTATTTCTGAAAATCTATCCTTGAAATGGCTGGCTCGGTTACCAAAAACAGTTTTCTCTTGACCTGCAAGTGGACATTCCTCAAGACCGCTCCAGATGCCATCTTTGGCCGACTTGATGCTTAATGCAATGGGTTAAGTTAATACAAGAGGGGTTAAACGACAGATGGTTGCCATGACGACGACAGAGTCAGACGGTTGCCATGACATAAGCTCACTTGGACAGGTGAGCTAGTCTCCTGTCATAGGAAAACATAAATGCTACGCTGGTTTGTCATTTACAACCAACAGATAAAACATAATTCCTTTCGCTCATTTGTAGCGTCCTTAAGATTTATTTATTTATGAGCTGCAATTACTCATTGCTACACATTGAAGTCTAGTATCTGCCAACACTTTTACCCATACCCCATCCACCCCCAAGATCACGACCAAATCCACTAGCTTCACTGCGGCCATAACCTGTGCAATTCTTATTAAACCCACTTCCTCTGTTGGATCCATGATCTCCAAAACCAAACCTGCTTTCTGCACCATCACCTCGGTCATATCCAAGTCTGGATCCACTTCCACCTCCTCCAAATCCACCAAGACCAGATCCACTGTCTCCAAGTCCCGAGCCCGCTGCAAATCTTGATCCAATTGCACCAAGTCTTGATCCACTCCCTCCAAATCCACCACTACCGCCACCAAGTCTGGATCCACTGCTTCCAAACCCTAATCCACTGCTGCCAAGTCCAGCTCCACTGTCTCCATGTCTTGAACCACTTCCTCCAAATCTACCGAGTCCAGATCTACCTCCACCAAGTCCAGATCCACTGTCTCCAAGTCCACCAAGTCTGGATCCACTGTATCCAAACCCTGATCCACTGCTGCCCAGTCTGGATCCACTGCCTCCAAACCCTGATCCACTGCCTCCAAACCCTGATCCACTGCTGCCAAGTCTGGATCCGCTTCCTCCAAACCCTGATCCACTGCTACCAAGTCTGGATCCGCTTCCTCCAAACCCTGATCCACTGCTTCCAAAACCTGATCCACTTCCAAATCCACTTCCTGAAACTCTGCCAGCTCCTTTGCGATCAAATTCACTATAGTCTCCGCTGTTATTTTGGTTAAATCCATGTCCTTCAAGTCCAAATCCGCTTCTTTGACCAAAACCATTCTGTTGTCCAAGGCCATCTCTGTATTTGAAATATAAAATTTGTTGCATAAATATTTATTTTAATGAAACATAAATCTTGAAATTTGCCTCAAAACCTCATCGCGGTAGTGAAATTACTAAATTGGGCGGCCTAAATATTGCCATTGCTTTAATAAACAGCGTTTATTACATCAAAATTAATCCAGTTTGACATAAAATGGCGTAGTGAAAATATAATCAGCTAAAGATGAGTTTAGGTTGCTACTCGAGTAGCGCCAAAACTCATATATTCATACCCGAGTAGCACTCTTAGTTTGTAGCCATATCAGTAAACAAGAGGCCCAAGGGGCCTGTGTCGCTCACCTGGCGCACCATCAATTTTTGTCAAAATTGTTGGTGGGTGGGTTAGCAGTCTTTTAAATGAGTTTGTGGACATTTTTGCAAGTACAATATGACCGCCAAACACACTACATTTTGATTGCCCCATACCGCCCATGTTTTGTGATGGATCAACTTCCCTTGAATAAATTTGAATGGCCCAAATTTTGGCCCGATCCCTTCAGCGGATCTGGAGGAGTCATTTTCGTGAAAACCAGGTCATCCAAGATGGTCGCCGAACCATTTGGTCAATCAAGTCCTCTTGAACAAACTTGGCTTACCTCTTGGCCTAGATGAAGATTCCCCAAGTGGTTTCGGAGTTTTTAAAGACATTTCCTGAAATTGGCCAAAATCCAAAATGGCCGCTGGGCAAATTGGCTGATCGGGTTCATTTGAACAAACTTGGATCCTTATGCCCTAAGGATGCTTCTGCCAAATATAATTGAAATCAGCCTGGTAGTTCTCAAGAAGATATAATGTCCCATTGCTTTAGCATAGGAGCTTTTGACGAGAAAATTATCCAAGATGGCCACCAAACCGTTTATCGGACAGTTTCGAAAATTGCAAATTTGAGCTCAGAATACCCAAAAACATATATAGAACAAATTTTGGCCTCAAAAATCCATCAAATAAAAAAATCCAATATGTCCGCCAAACACGCTACATTTTGATTGGCCCACGGCGGTCATGTTTTTTGACGGAGCAACTTCCCGTGAACAAACTTTAATGGCACTTAGTCCCTAATCATATCTCCCAAATTTTGGCCTGATCCATTCAGCGGTTCTGGTGAAGTCGTTTTCGGGAAAACTAGGTCATCCAAGATGGCTGCCGAACCATTTGGTCAATCAAGTTGTCTTAAACAAGCTTGGCTTACCTCTTTGCCTAGATGAGGTTTCATAAGTTTTGAATCGATTCCCAATTGGAGAACGAGATTTTTAGACATTTCTAAAAATCAGCCAAAATCCAAAATGGCCACCAGCCAAATTAGCCGATGGGCTTCGTTTGAACAAAATGAAATTTCTATGCCATAAGGATGCTTCCTGCCAAATAGAATTCAAATCGGCCCAGCAGTTCTCGAGAAGACATTTTAAATTTCCCATTGCTTTAGTATGGGAGCATTTGGCGGGAAAATGATCCAAGATGGCTGCCAAACCATTTATCCGACAGTTTTGAAAATTGCAAATTTGAGATCAGAATACCCAAAAAACTATATAAAACGAATTTCGGCCTCAAAATCCATCAAATAAAAAAATCCAATATGGCTGCCAAACACACCATATTTTGATTGGTCCACCGCGGCCATGTTTTTTGACGAATTAACTTCTCTTGAAAAATATTAATCACCCTTAGTTGCTAATTAGATATCACAAATTTCGGCCTGATCGCTTCAGCGGTTCTGGGGAAGAAGTCATTTTTGTGAAAACTAGGTCATCCAAGATGGCCACTGAACCATTTGGTCAATCAAGTTCCCTTGAACAAAGTTGATTCAGCGCTTACCCTAGATCATATTTAGTGAGTTTTGAATCGATCCCTCTAATGGTTTGGTGGGAGATTTTTAAAAACATTTCTAAAAATCGGCCAAAATCCAAGATGGTCGCCGGCCCAATTGGCCGATCGGGTTCCTTTGAACACACCTGAATCTCTATGCATTAAGGATGCTTCATGTCAAATATAATTGAAATCGGCCCAGTAGTTTCCGAGAAGATATTTTAAATTTCCCATTGCTTTAGTATGGGAGCTTTTGGGGGGAAAATGAGCCAAGATGGCCACCAAACCGTTTATCCAACAGTTTCGAAAATTGTAAATTTGAGATCAGAATACCCAAAAACCTATATAAAACCAATTTCGGCCTCAAAATCCATCAAATAAAAAAATCCAATACGGCCGCCAAACATGCTATATTTTGATTGGCCCACGGCGGCCATGTTTTTTGTGGGATCAACTTCTCTTGAACAAACTTTACTGGCTCTTAGTCCCTAATCATATCTGCCAAATTTTGGCCTGATCCTTCAGCAGTTCTGGAGAAGTTTTTTTCGCTAAAACTAGGTCAACCAAGATGGCTGCCAACTATTTGACCAATTAAGTTCCTTTGAACAAATTTGGTTGAGCTCTTGCCCTAGATCATATTTCATGAGGTTTCCTTCAATCCGTCAAGCGGTTTCGGAGAAGATTTTGAAAGATGTTTCTAAAAATCGGCCAAAATCCAAGATGGCCACCGGCCTAATTGGCCGATCGGCTTCATTTGAACAAACTTGGATCCCTATGCCCTAAGGATGCTTCCTGCCAAATATAATTGAAATTGGCCCAGCGGTTCTTGAGAAGTCGTTTAAAGGAAAAGTTGACGGACAGACGGACGGTCGCCACGACATAAGCTCACTTGGCCTTTCAGGCCAGGTGAGCTAAAAAACCCATACATAAGCGCTTTGGTGCTGGCAATGATAGGATACGTAAGTTAAGGACAATCAGCACACGCTTCGCGATACAGAGGCGGACAACGCAACGCCTGAACTGACAAAATAAAGGAGTGGTCTGGTCACAACCTCTCAACCATGATGCTTATGACAGAAAATATAGAGTGGTGGAGATCATTGACTGTCCAAGCATCCATCACAGCATCCCTACAATGTCCAAGGTCACATGATGAGTGAGGGAGTGAGTGACTGACTGAGTGTGTGCGTGAGTGTGTGCCCTTCACTGTACTTACGCGCCTCTGCCTAGATCATCGATACAATGTCTTTCTAAGCCCTGGTGTGTGTACCCTCCTGTATACTCTTCTGAATTTGAAAACCTGGAAGGGCCTCTCCCTGCGCTTAGGCCATCATGCACATACTTAGTTGTCCCTTCACCAAAATGGAACGACGGACCCGGCTCACGATCTCCAGCAAAGGGTGTCCTCATACCAGCACCGCCTCCACCTGTCAAAATGTCAAATTTATCAGCAGAACTATTCTTTGAGATTATATATATATTATAAACTAGAACAGATTTCCTGAAGTAATTGTAAATTTGCATGTATCAAGGTAGAGCCTGCTATATGGTGCCACCATCAGAATGTGAATATCAAAGCTTATCTGTGTAGGATTAAACTGTGTCAGATACATGTAGGATCAGAATGTATTTGTGTTGAATTAAAACAATTGAGTCATTCTGTTAAATATAGTAGCGGTAGGAGAAACCTTGGTTCAACAGTCTCTCCCACACATGGGGGTCACTTCTATTGCACATAACATGTGCCATGGGGTCGCTCCTAATGCACATAACATGTGCCATGGGGTCACTTCTAATCATAACATGTGTCATGGGGTCACTTATAATGCACATAAAATGTGCCATGGGGTCACTTCTAATGCACATAACATGTGCCATGGGGTCACTTCTAATGCACATATCATGTGCCATGGGGTCACTTCTAATGCACATAACATGTGCCATGGGGTCACTTCTAATCATAACATGTGCCATGGGGTCACTTCTAATGCACATAGCATGTGCCATGGGGTCACTTCTAATGCATATAACATGTGCCATGGGGGTCACTTCTAATGCACATAACATGTGCCATGGGGTCACTTCTAATGCACATAACATGTGCCATGGGGTCACTTCTAATGCACATAGCATGTGCCATGGGGTCGCTTCTAATCATAACATGTGCCATGGGGTCACTTCTAATCATAACATGTGCCATGGGGTCACTTCTAATGCACATAACATGTGCCATGGGGTCACTTCTAATGCACATAACATGTGCCATGGGGTCACTTCTAATCATAACATGTGCCATGGAGTCACTTCTAATGCACATAACATGTGCCATGGGGTCCCTTCTAATCATAACATGTGCCATGGGGTCACTTCTGATGCACATAACATGTGCCATGGGGGTCACTTCTAATGCACATAACATGTGCCATGGGGTCACTTCTAATGCACATAACATGTGGCATGGGGTCGCTTCTAATGCATATAACATGTGAAATGGGGTCTTCTCTAATGCACATAACATGTGCCATGGGGTCACTTCTAACCATAACATGTGCCATGGAGTAACTTCTAATGCAACTACAGAACATTTCAAGCCAAGCAGAATTCATTTCTGTCCAAAAAAAATACCGGGCATGGTAATTGTGATCATTGACCCAAAAATGAACAAAACATCTTTTCTACCCCAAGGGTAACATCTTACCCAAATATAAATATCATTAGTCAAATTCAAATACATTCCCTAGATGGGTGGCTCCCTTTAAGAGACGGTATCTCAAAACTTTTGGGTAGAGGAAAAATAAAAGCACAAGCACTAGAAGACTGTTTACTAGTTATGTGTAAGGAGGGACCTAGTTTGGTATGAGAGAGGAAGGACCTGGTCTGCTATAAGAGGATTGAGTTAGTCTGCTATAAGAGGAAGGGCCTGGTCTGCTATGAGACAGGAGGGAGTTAGTCTGCTATGAGAGAGGAGGGAGTTAGTCTGCTATGAGAGAGGAGGGAGTTAGTCTGCTATGAGAGAGGAAGGAGTTAGTTGCTATGAGAGAGGAGGGAGTTAGTCTGCTATGAGAGAGGAGGGAGTTAGTCTGCTATGAGAGGAAGGCGTTAGTCTGCTATGAAAGAGGAAGGTGTTAGTCTGCTATGAGAGAGGAAGGCGTTAGTCTGCTATGAGAGAGGAAGGAGTTAGTCTGCTATGAGAGAGGAAGGCATTAGTCTGCTATGAGAGAGGAAGGCGTTAGTCTGATATGAGAGGAGGCAGTTAGTCTGCTATGAGAGAGGAGGGGGTTAGTCTGTTATGACAGAGGAGGGAGTTAGTCTGCTAGGACAGAGGAGGGAGTTAATCTGCTATGAGAGAGGAAGGCGTTAGTCTGATATGAGAGAGGATGGAGTTAATCTGCTATGAGAGAGGAGGGAGTTAGTCTGCTATGAGAGAGGAAGGCGTTAGTTTGCTGAGAGAGGAAGGCGTTAGTCTGCTATGAGAGAGGAAGGAGTTAGTCTACTATGAGAGAGGAAGGCATTAGTCTGCTATGAGAGAGGAAGGACTTGTCTGGTATGAGAGAGGATGAACCTAGCCTGCTATAAGAGAAAGGACTTAGTCTGCTATGAGAGAGGAAGGACTTAGTCTGCTATGAGAGAGGAAGGACTTAGTTTAATTCCTGAGAGGAAGGAGTTAGTCGGCTATGAGAGAGGAAGGAGTTAGTCTGCTATGAGAGAGGAAGGAGTTAGCATTAGTCTGATATGAGAGAGGAGGGAGTTAGTCTGCTATGAGAGAGGAGGGAGTTAGTCTGCTATGACAGAGGAGGGAGTTAGTCTGCTATGAGAGAGGAGGGAGTTAGTCTGCTATGAGAGAGGAAGGAGTTAGTCTGCTATAAGAGAGGAGGGAGTTAGTCTGCTAGGAGAGAGGAGGGAGTTAGTCTGCTACATGTATGAGAGAGGAGGGAGTTAATCTGCTATGAGAGGGAACCATCCAGTTACATGCTCTTGTGTACTTATAATTTGTTTTGATTGAATATATCTTTTACAATATAGTCCATAAAGCACACAAATTTAGTTTTAAAACTAGATGATATAAATCAAATAATCCCCCCCCCACCCCACAATGGCGGCTATGTTCATGGGATATGCCGAGGAAAAATAAAGTTATTGAATAAAAAATCCAAAACTTAAACGGACGGACAGAAATTCAGAGACAAATGTATAGACGGACAGGCTGACTGAGCCACAAAATAACGTACATTTCCCTGGTACCATAGCCAACGTTCCCATGAAGTTTTGTCACAATACTCCAAGCAAAAATAAAGTTATTGGATGAAAACCCAAAATTTGCATGGCCTGGACAGACACAAATCAGAGACAAAGGTATGGATGGATGGAGGGACGAGCTGACTGACCCACAAAATAATGTACATTTCCCTAGTACCATACATGTAGCCAATGTTCCCATGAAGTTTCCTCACAATACTCCAAGAAAAAATAAAGTTATTGAAATTTGCACGGACGGATGGACACAAATTCAGAGAAAAAGGGATGGATGGACATTGGGACGAGCTCATTGACCCACAAAATAATGTACATTTCCCTAGTACGATAGCCAATGTTCCCATGAAGTTTTGTCACAATACTCCAAGCAAAGATAAAGTTATTGAACGAAACCCCAAATTTGCACAGACGGACAGACACAAATTCAGAGACAAAGGGATGGATGGACGGAGGGATGGGCTGACTGACCCACAAAATAATGTACATTTCCCTAGTACCATACATGTAGCCAATGTTCCCATGAAGTTTCCTCACAATACTCCAAGCAAAGACAAAGTTATTGTACGAAAACCCAAGATAGATGTTACCAATAATTCTCTTGAACTATGGCAAAGGTTATTTATTAACTTAGATATCGGATGTGTGTTGACATGAAAATAAAAGTAGTTTTGTTATTTGTGCTTTATGATGAAAATGATACATGATGCACCTGCCTCTCGGAATGCTGGGGGACAATTTGGCTAATACTCTTGAGGAAACGTAACAAATAAACACTAAATTTGTCGTGGCTCAATATTTTTAAACTCGGTTCATGTTAAAACAAAAATGATTCTGTTTTCCATTAATGTTCACAAAGTGCAGGTGTGCTGCCCCATAGAACGCTGTTTTGTTCCAATAACATATCCAGAGTATACATATTTCTTTATAAAAATCATGTCTGTTGTGACATTCCATAGCCCATTGGCAGCCAATTTATTCAAAAGTTTGTCCCAGAAAAAGAGTAAAAGAGCAAAATGAATCAACAAGAATATGCTCGTTGATTCAGTTTTCTCTTTTACTCTTTTTCTGGCACAAACTTTTGAATAAATGGTTGGTAAATTTTTTACAGAATACTTTACTACGTCTTAACATGTCTTTTTATAATTTTGAGGTAAATTCATAATGAAAGCAACATTTACTATGAGAATTATGATGAAGGTATGCCATCATTGCTGAAACACCAATGACAGAATATTTCAGCAACATATAAATGAACTATACTGCTCGGTCAACGACATGTCATCACAAAATCCCCACCTTCACCACTTTGACCTTTTGACCCACGCCAGCCAACCACCCACCATGACCTTTTGACCCACACCCCAATCCATGGGGGCTGAGCCAAATGTAAATGTCATCTAGCTTGCACTCTGCAATCATAGGGGTAGCTCACATACATTTGGTTGATTTCCATCGAAAGGTTTCTGAGACAGGGTTGGAGCCAAATGTAAATGTCCCCTTACACTCCGCAATCGTATGGGTAACTCACATACCAAATTTGGTTGAATTCCATATAACGAAGTCAATTTCTTGACCTTTTGACCACACCCACCCCACGCACTGGGGCATGAGCCAAATGTAAATGTGCTCTCGTAATCCATACTGACATGGGTAACATACCACCAAATTTGGTTGTATTCCGTCCAATGGTCGCAAAAGAGTTGCGGTACAATGAAATTGACCTTTTGACTGCCAACCCACTGGGGTGAAGCCAAATGTAAATGTGTTCTTGTACACCGCACTGATATGGGTAACACACACACGCACGCACGCACACGCACACACACACACACACCCCAAATTTGGTTGAATTCCATCCAATGGTTTCAGAGGATTTGCATTACAATTGATTATCTGCACAGACACACTTCTTCAAAAAACATGGGGAAAAAAAGAACAGCAGTTAACCCTTTAACCCTCAAATTTCTTTAAGAAAATTTAAATTTTCTTATAGAAAATGTCCATTTGCAGACTAAGAAGACTATTTTTGAAAATTTACCACTGGAATGATTGGCTTGGTTATCGAGCCAGGCATTCCAGTTGTAAATTTTCAAAAATAGTCTTCTAGGTCTGCAAATGGACATTTCTCAAAATAAGTAAATTTATCAAATTTCTTTTTCACGAGTGAGATGACATACTTACCTCCCTAACACTCTTGATATACTAGTATATCGGCTCTAAATTCAATAATATTCAGAATTATAAAAAGTTAGGTGTCCCTAATGGGCAGGTGGAAGTACACAGTCATGCACATGACAAACACCACCCACTGCGCATGCGCACACCGGTATTTCCATTACTAAATATTGGCTGACATAGAAGCAACTATTTAATAGCCAAAGGACCAGGCCTCCGTGGGGTGGCGAGGCCGGGATCCTGTTAGGGAGGTAAGTATGTCATCTCACTCGTGAAAAAGAAATCTGATAAATTTACTTATTTCACATCATGAGATCATACTTACCTCCCTAACACTCTTGATAAAAACCAGAATTTGAAAGTAAATTTTGGTGGGAGGGAGGCAAGGTGCTGAAAACCAGCACACCCTTGAAGAGACTAGGCACTTTGAATTCTCAAGAGATTTAAAAACATCTGAAATTGTGACTGAAACCACAACCAGGAATAGAATTTTGCATCGGATAATCGACCGATGAAGAGAGATTGATCAAAAGGCAAATGCGCTCCCCCCACCCCTCTTTCTGAGGAAGGCTAGGAAAAAACACTGCTCTAAATGACTAGCACGTTCTCTAATACTTGAAAACAAGTATTACTAGACACTGGAAAAAGAAGAATTGCTTCTATTTCAAAAAACTCTCTGAAAAAACCCCACAATTAAGAGATATTAACCATCACCATATTAAAAAATAAAAATGACACTATCACCAAGACAAAAAATCATAAAATGGTCATAACCACTGACCTCTGATGTCTTGGACGCGGCACTCATCTCTTCCCCCACCGGATGAAGAGAAATGTACCAGCTAATAGTAGGGATACCCTACCAACAAATGTGATATTTGAAAATAGCAGAGGAGGAAAACTATTTACAAACATAAACCTCTGCATTAATATTTTATTTTCTGAGGACTGAGACGGCGAGCGGGTTAGAAGTGTCACGAAGGTATTGGTCGGTAAAACTTGATTCACAGTGCCACTGGGCTACTGACATAATGTCTTCAATAGAAACACCATTAAATAATGCTGTGGAAGTTACCACACCACGGACACTATGAGCCTTGGCTCTATCTACCTGGATTCCAGTGGCTGTCTTATGACAGAATTGGATACATTCTACTATCAATCTGGAAATAGTGTCTCTTGACGCCCTACCATGGGGTTCAATATATGACAACCATAGGGAACATGGGTCCGTCCGCCAAACCTGAGTTCTTCTCTTGTACTTATTTAAAGCACGGACAGGACACCATACTTTAGCACCAGGATCATACCTGGTTAAGGCAGTTAAAATAATAGGTTTACCCGGATACTTTAAAGATTGATTCTTAGCCAAGAAATTGAATCTTGGTAGAAGCTTAAGGCCTTCTTCACCTGTAACTATATAATGGTCAGGCTCAGCAGACAAGGCATGAATTTCACTCCTGCGTCTGGCTGATGCTGCCGCAACTAAAAATACAGTTTTAAGTGTCAATAATTTTACAGATATATCACTAAGTGGTTCAAAAGGTTTATCACTCAAAACCTGCAGAACCAGAGAAAGACTCCATGACGGTGTCAGTGGAGGATTTCTTGGTCTGAGATTGCCCATACCTTTAATAAGAGTATTTAAAACACTTACTTCATCACTTCCCCTCTTTGCCAAGCAAGGGATAACAGTCATCAATGCTGATTTGTATACAGCAATAGTTGCCATTCCGTAGGCAGAATACTCATCCTTCGGCTCAATGAGTCTGCTAACAGATTCAGCCTTCCCGGAATATGAACTGCTTTCAAGGTGATCATATGATCCATGCACCAGCAAAGCAGCTTCCATGTCATCATACAGACTGGGCGACTTCGTTCCGCCCTGGCGGTTTATGTAACTCACTACTGTAGAGTTGTCTGAACGTATTATCACAAATTTTCCCTCCACTTCCTTTAGGAAGTGTTCCAGGCCTAGAATTACTGCCCGCAATTCTAGCATGTTGATATGTTCCTTTGACTGTTCCAGATTCCAAAGCCCTAATATAGTGGCTTCTTCCAGGCAAGCTCCCCAACCCTCCATCGACGCATCCGTAAACATCGTTACTTGAGGGTGAGGAGGGGTCAGCATGACCGCCGCCAGGAGATTTCCTCTCTCCATCCACCAATGAAGGTGATGAATGAGAGGGTCCAACACTTGAATGCGCGAGTCCAGTGATCCTGAACTCTGCGTCCACTGAGTCATGAGAAACAATTGAATCGGCCGCCTGCGTAAGGCCGCCTGAGGAATGACTGGTTCCATTGAAACCATCAGACCTAACATTCTCGGATAGACCCGTGCTAGAATATAACGACTGTTGCAAACCAACTGAATGCACGAGAGGAGACCTTCCACTCTCTCCTGGGACGGATAAACATATCCTATCTCCAGATCGAAGAACATACCCAGGTAAACAAACTTCTGGGATGGAGTCAGCTCTGATTTCTGAAAGTTGATTATCCAGCCCAAATCTGTGAGAGTTTTCAAAACTATCTCCAGATTTGCTGTCAAACTTTCTGGGTTGTGTGCTTTCAGCAACCAGTCGTCTATGTAAGTGTGAACAGCTATATTTCTCCTGCGGAGGTATGCCGTAATAGCCAGTACCACTCGAGTGAAGACCCTTGGAGCCGTCGAGATGCCGAATGGAAGAACCTTGAATTCCCATTGGCGTCCCTGAAAAGCAAATCTCAGGAACCGACGAAAACTCCTTGCAATTGGAATGTGGAAATAAGCATCCTTGAGATCTATAGATGCTGTCCACATCCCCTTCTCTAACCCCAACAACACCGATCTTACTGTTTCCATTTTGAAACTCGGTGTGTCTAAAAACTTGTTTAGAGGTTTGAGGTTGAGAATTGGTCTCCACCCCCCGGTGTTCTTTGCCACAAGAAACACGGTTGATTAGAAGCCCGGGCAATCCCACGCCGGTCGAATTGCTTCTTTTAGAATTAGAGATTCTATCTCCTCTTCTATGCACAACCGCTTGTCTGGATCTCTTGGAATTTGAGTCTAGACCGGTACCAGAGACAAACGCAACGGCGGACCTCATCCATTCTGGACTGTATCCGTGCGAAAGCCATTGCAAGACTAAGCGGTCCTGAATTAACCGCGCCCACTTCTGAATGTGACAAGTCAAACGACCTCCCAATGGTGCACCTAGGGTTGACGGGGTGCCCATAAATTTTAGAAGTGGGTGTGTCTCTGGTACGAGTGACAACACCCGAGTGGTATTTGTGATAACCGGAAAAAATTTTCTTGCATCAGGCCCGGTTACCACGCGCTGCTCTTCGCGCGCCGCGACCAGCGCCACGTGCACCACGGTGCGCGGGCTGCTGTCTGGCTGGCTGCGCTTGAGGCGCTGGCTGGCGTAGCCGACGCGGTCTCTGAAACCGGCCGGCCTGCTGGCCTCTGACACTGCCAGCACCGCCACGAGCATACTGCTGTCGAGCAGCCGATGGCTGAACACGCATGTGTTCTCTGCGCAGCACTTCAAACTGTGCACGCAGCGCCCTCTGGTTGTTCACCAGTCACTGTCTCCTGGAGGTGCCGACAACCTTCACCTCCAAAGAGTCCAGGGCCCGTGACTTTGTGACCGACCTAGTCAGACAGTCCAACGCCAGGTTGATGCCATCCTGGATGGATCGTTGGACTGTCACGGGACTAGGCTGTTGCTGCACCGACGCTGCTACCACCCCCGATAGCAGCTGAGAGACATGCGACAGCGCACTAATCGCCGCTCGCGAGCTTTCCTCGGTGTCGTGCAAGGCGGCATTCGCTGAGCGCATAGCGCCCGTGCACAACGCTCCCGTGTCAGCACGGGAACCCGGCCGCGTATCTTCCCCCAGAGCGGCGCAGTCGTCCGCGCTCGGTCTGGGTGCTAGGCCATATCGAGCATACTGACTAGCAGTAACTCGACATCGCCTAGCTACCTCGCGGGGGCCTTCGCGAGGCGACCTCTCGGTCTGAACGACTCCTCTGCCGCCGAGAACATATCTAAGATATGTTCAGCGTACGGCAGAGACCGAGCCGTGCTGGCCAACGGCTTCGCCTGTAACCATGCCCGAGGGTTACCGGCGGCTGTCTCGTCCACGGCGAGCTCTGGTCTTACAGCGAGGAGCCACGCACACGCTTCTGACCAGTCTTCATCCGTGGTTACCTGCGAATTGCCGATGAGCAGCGGGCCCTCGTCATCCTCAATGGCATTCGCAGGTATGGCCGAGGAGGCTATAGACGAACCTGGCTGCCCAGGGAATGTATACGGGCCCGCAAGGGCTGGCATCGCATTCTCTATAGGCAAACCAGGCACCAAGGCCACGCTTGTGTGAGGGGGTTCATGCACACCAGCGCAGCCCGGAACGTCCGTACGAGATTCCACGTCCAAACGTGGAATCTTATACGGCCGGCCGTCTGCTCCATGGCGGGCCACAGGCTGAACCATGAAACCTGCTCCCGAGGGAACAGTGCCATAGGCGCGAGCATTCACGCTCCCCATGAGAGGAGTGTAGACGTTCACATCCATGTCTTCATGGTCAACCTGTGAACCAAGCAGGTAGTCCTCATCATCTTCCTGGTCAGGAAAGTTAGATTTGGATTAGTAAAGAAAACTAATCCAGACTGACCAGGAGACTGCTCGAAAGCAGATGATGAGTGTACTCTGTGAGTGATCATGGTCAGGCCCGCTGGTCGGGTCCCGCCTGATGCTTCTCGCGCCGCTGGCACACCAGGCGATGCGAACATCAAGCCTGGGTCCAAGACGGCCGCCCCTGGATCACTAAAACACTTTGTCCGAGCTAATAGGCCATGATCCAGGGACGGGGGCTACCTGCACTGAGGTCGATGCGCAGGAAGTTGAAACACCTGTGCCAGGCAACATGCCGCGAAGCATGTCAGGCATCAGGTCTTTCAAAGTCCTGCGCATCTCACTCACTAACTCAACCTTGAAGGCCTCGAGCCCACCCTTCTCAGAGGCCTTCTTACCCTCCTTCTTCAACTTCTTACCCTCCTCCGCCATCATCTTCGCCTGCAAAGAGAAGAATTCAGAGGTTAGATCCCCCCCCACTCTTTACAAATAACACATTTGTTAGACAGCCTACAAGCTGAACACAGATGGCAAGGGTAGGGGAAGAATCTAGCCTTCATGGACTTCAGACAGGATGGACACTTCTGAAAAGGGAAAGGGAAGGGATACGAAGACAATGAGTATGATAGTTTAAAAGCCTTGTTAATTGACTATTTAGTAGAAACCAAAACAAACTCGAGAGAAGACATCCACTTTTATGACAGACAACCCTGACGGGACAGGTGACAGGTTAATAAAAACCAATTACAACCAGAACCCCAAATTAAGAGAGAGAGAGAAAGATTATGACTATCTAGATATCTCTCCACACTCCTAATAAACAGGGAGATGAACACATCACAGACTTCTCTAAACTAAGATTATGACATCAAGGAAAGAGAAAAAACTCTGGTTGATTATGACATCAAACCTCAATGCAAAAGCTCCTTCAAGGAGAGGGGACGTCAGAAAGAATGCAAGAAATATCTAGATATTACAGACATTCATACCTCCCGAATAATATAATATTAAATTATATATATTCGAGAACCCATGCACATGCAAGAGAGAATATAGTGCAATAGCAAAAGGCAGCAGAAAGTTGTAATTATTTTCAAATAATTATGCGCCATAATTAATAAACTCCCTTAGCCTGAGCACAGGCAACCATCCTCTTGTGCAGGAAAACACGTCCCTCCATCCGCCGAGACTCCTCTTCCAGAAGAACTGATGAGGGGGATGAGACAAAAGGAAGGAGATAGTTTATTTATTAATTTAATATATCTCCAACCCTTAGACATATCATGATAATAAGTCACCCTGGGACGTGAACAACCTTCTAGAGAAGACCAGGAATTCTTGTTTAGTCACAAGACAAACCTGTAAGTATAAAACACAAGAGATTAATAGCCCTAGGCGCTGGAAAAAAAATTTACAAGGATTCCCAGCACCCGAAAACGCAGTACCGCCGAAATGGCCGCGACGAAAACCGGTAACACACAAGTTACAAGTCTTAAATGCAATGTCACCTTAGATGATGACGAGGAGGACTCCTCCAACAGTTTTGCATCAGCCATGATGGAATAGGATGATTTTAAATAGAGAAATTCTCGATAAAGAGCCTGTGAAGATTTTCCACAAGTTGCTTTCAGCCAATATATTAGAAAACGGAAGTACCGGTGTTTGTCATGTGCATGACTGTGTACTTCCACCTGCCCATTAGGGGCACCTAACTTTTTATAATTCTGAATATTATTGAATTTAGAGCCAATATACTAGTATATCAAGAGTATTAGGGAGGTAAGTATGATCTCATGATGTGAAAACTGATATGACATGTTTGAGTGTTAAAGGGTTAAGAGATGTATTTCAGTATTGCATTGACAACAATATCGTCATATGTTCATTCAAGCCTAATTCAGCTAAAATCAAACAAGCAGTTACGGAAACATTTTAAAGCAAGCGTTGATGGACGACAGGTGGATGGATGACTGCCATGGCATAAGCTCACAGCAGAGGCTCTGGCCAGGTGAGCTAATACAGGTGGCAATAGAAGCTATATATTTATGCTGATTAGTGCATATACTGGGCAGAGAGAGTTATTTCCTTCGTCATCAATAGCTTTTCTTGTTAGTTTTCTAGTGCTGGATAACTGTATACAAGCTAAAATGTTTCCAAAACAAAACACATACATGTCAGTTAGTAAGCTATTGATGTCCATGTTAGTTAGTAAGCTATTGATACACATGTCAGTTAGTTAGTAAGCTATTGATGCACATGTTAGTTAGTATGTCCATGTTAGTTAGTAAGCTATTGATGCACATGTTAGTTAGTTAGTAAGCTATTGATGCACATGTTAGTTAGTAAGCCATTGATGCCCATGTTAGTTAGTAAGCTATTGATACACATGTTAGTTAGTAAGCTATTGATGCACATGTTAGTTAGTAAGCTATTGATGCACATGTTAGTTAGTAAGCTATTGATGCACATGGCATACGATTCCTGTCAATGTATATGTAGTTTGAAAATATTCAGCATCTGACCTGTATATCAACTTGGAAACAGATTCAGGGAATTCAGGGCAGAATGGTCAAGATTAGTAAAGAAAATTAAAATTGTTGTGAGTGAATTGAAACCGTTGTCCGTTAACACTAATAGACCGCCAATAGGACTATTAAAAAATATTTATCACTAAAATGAGTGGATCGGTTATCCAGCCAGCCATTAGTCGTAAAATTTCCAAGTCCTCTCTGAGCCTGTAAGGAACATTTCTCAAGACCCATGCAAGGCTAGTTGTGTCCAACTTGACAATTAAAGTTTTAGGATGTTCAGCTGACTTACCCCCACCATTATCTGCTCCGACATTCTGCGATCCTTTACCCGCAGTCATCTGCTCTGCTAGCTTCTTCGCAAGACCAAGGATCAGTGGTGCAGCCGCATTCACATCAAGACCACCAAGATTAGTACCACTTTCTCGCTCCATGCCTAGGTTAGCAATCTCATTTGCAGTGCCTCGGCCACCCATTCTTTCCAAGTCACCACCCATTCTGTTAAAGTCACAACCCATTCTATCACCTCTAAATCCATCACCAAAATCTTGCCCATGTCCATATCTCTCAAACCCTTCATTATAATTATCATAACTACGATATCTGTCAGCTGTGAATCTGCCATCATTCATTAAGTCAGGTAGTCTCTCCAAGTCATGACCACCCTGGCCAGAACCTTGAAAACCTGAACCCATTCCGCTGCCATAAGGCGCTGTGGCCCACCCGTCAGAACTTCCTGTTCCCCTGCCACGCCCACCCCCATAGGTACTTGTACCACTGCCTTGCACGGAGTGAGTTGTATTCTTGCCACGCCCACTTATGGAGCGCATTGTAGCCCTGCCACGCCCACCCATAGATGTAGCAATCTGTCTCCGCTTTTCCACTGTTGCGCCACCGCTGTCCTTTCCAGCCACTACACCGGTCTTCCTCTTTGGCGCGGTTTTCACACCACCAGCTGTAAGAGAATACAATTAAACTTGCTTATATGTTTGACAACCTGTCCTATACCACCACACCTAACCCCACTTATCTGACCATGTGTAGTATACAGCCACAGCTAAACCTGCTTATCAATCAACCTGTCTTAAAAAGTATTGACGAAATCTGACCACCTGTGGTAGTGTCAACATATTTAGAACTTTGATCGATTCAGACAGGCGATGTTTAGAATATCACATTGTGTTTGTTCCCATGTTAGCATTGGCTGCTCAGTTCCACTGTAACATACCTACATCAGTCCTGGAGCACAATACATGAGGCCGGTCTACATCAAGCTTTATCCCTTAATGGTCAGAATTAGTCAGGAAATTCTAAAAAGAATTCCTAGTGAATGCTCTTAAATTGCAGGAAAAGAGAATATTTTTGAAAGGTTATCAGGGGAATGGTTGTTTCACCTATGCCAACAGATCACACTACAGAGGCCGGCTTTGAATGAGCTGACCATTACTTGTGAGACAGAGTAATGAAGAAGGTGGATGATGGATGAGTGTGGGACAGTGATGGAGAAGATGGATGATTGTGAGAGAGAGTGATGGAGAAGATGGATGATTGTGAGAGAGAGTGATGGAGAAGATGGATGATTGTGGGAGAGAGTGATGGAGAAGATGGATGATTGTGGGAGATGATGGATGATTGTGGGAGAGAGTGATGGAGAAGATGAATGATTGTGGGAGAGAGTGATGGAGAAGATGGATGATTGTGGGAGATTGTTGGAGAGAGTGATGGAGAAGATGGATGATTGTGGGACAAAGTGATGGAGAAGATGGATGATTGTGGGACAGCGTTGGAGAAGATGGATGATTGTGGGACAAAGTCAAGGACAAAATGGATGATTGTGGGAGAGTGATGGAGAAGATGGATGATTGTGGGACAGAGTGATGGAGAAGATGGATGATTGAGGGAGAGTGACAGAGAAGATGGATGATTGTGGAAGAGTGATGGAGAAGATGGCTGATTCTGGGAGAGTGATGGAGAAGATGGATGATTGTAGGACAGAGTGATGGAGATGATGGATGATTGTGGGAGAGTGATGGAGATGGACGATGGATGACTGCGGGACAGAGTGATGGAGATGGAGGATTGTGGGAGAGAGCGATGGAGAAGATGGAGGATTGTGGGACAGAGTGATGGAGAAGATGGATGATTGTGGGAGTGTTACAGAGAAGATGGATGATTGTGGAAGAGTGATGGAGAAGATGGATGATTGTGGAAGAGTGATGGAGAAGATGGATGATTGTGAGAGAGTGATGGAGAAGATGGATGATTGTGGGAGAGAGTGATGGAGAAGATGGATGATTGTGGGACAGAGCGATGGAGAAGATGGATGATTGTGGAAGAGTGATGGAGAAGATGGATGATTGTGGGAGGGTGATGGAAAAGATGGATGATTGTAGGACAGAGTGATGGAGATGATGGATGATTGTGGGACAGAGTGATTGAGAAGATGGATGATTGTGGGAGTGATGGAGATGGACGATGGATGACTGTGGGAAAGAGTGATGGAGAAGATGGATGATAGTGGGAGAGTGATGGAGAAGATGTATGATTGTGGGACAGAGTGATGGAGATGGATGATTGTGGGACCTCTGATGGAGAAGATGGATGATTGTGGGAGACAGTGATGGAGAAGATGGATGATTGAGGGATAGTGATGGAGAAGATGGATGATTGTGGGACAGAGTGATGGAGAAGATGAATGATTGTGGGACAGAATGATGGAGAAGATGGATGATTGTGGGACAGAATGATGGAGAAGATGGATGATTGTGGGACAGAATAATGGAGAAGATGGATGATTGTGGGACAAATTGATGGAGAAAATGGATGATGGATGATTGAGGGAGAGTGATGGAGAAGATGGATGATTGTGGGACAGAGTGATGGAGAAGATGGATGATTGTGGGATAGAGTGATGGAGAAGATGGATGTTTGTGGGACAGTGACAGAGAAGATGGATGATTGTGGGAGAGTGATGGAGAAGATGGCTGATTGTGGGCGTGATGGAGATGATGGATGATTGTGGGACAGAGTGATTGAGAAGATGGATGATTGTGGGAGAGTGATGGAGATGGATGATGGAAGACTGCGGGACAGAGTGATGGATGATTGTGGGAGAGTGATGGAGAAGATGGATGATTCTGGGACAGTGATGGAGATGGATAATTGTGGGACAGAGTGATGGAGAAGATGGATGATTGTGGGAGACAGTGATGGATGATTGAGGGATAGTGATGGAGAAGATGGATGATTGTGGGACAGTGTGATGGAAAAGATGGATGATTGTGGGACAAAGTTAAGGAGAAAATGGATGATGGATGATTGAGGGAGAGTGATGGAGAAGATGGGTGATTGTGGGACAGAGTGATGAAATTGATGGATGATTGTGGGAGAGAGTGATGAAGATTAATGATTGTGGGACAGAGCGATGGAGAAGATGGATGATTGTGGGACAGTGATGGAGAAGATGGATGATGGAGGGGGAGTGATGTAGAAGATGGATAATTGTGGGACAAAGTGATGGAGAAGATGGATGATTGTGGGACAGCGTTGGAGAAGATGGATGATTGTGGGACAAAGTCATGGACAAAATGGATAATTGTGGGACAGAGTGATGGAGAAGATGGATGATTGTGGAAGAGTGATGGAGAAGATGGATGATGGTCGGAAAGAGTGATGGAGAAGATGGATGATTGTGGGACAGTGATGAAGATGGATGATGGATGAGTGTGGGAGAGTGATGGAGACGAGTGATGGAGAAGATGGATGATTGTGGGACAGTGATGAAGATGGATGATGGATGAGTGTGGGAGAGTGATGGAGACGATGGATGATGGATGATTGAGGGAGAGTGATGGAGAAGATGGACGATTCAGAGTGATGGAGAAGATGGATGATTGTGGGATAGTGATGGAGAAGACGGATGGAGAGTGATGCAGAAGATGGATGATTGTGGGACAGTGCTGGAGAAGATGGATGATTGTGGGACAGAGTGATGGAGAAGATGGATGATTGTGGGACAGTGATGGAGAAGATGGATGATGGAGGGAGAGTGATGGAGAAGATGGATAATCGTGGGACAGAGTGATGGAGAAGATGGATGATTGTGGGAGAGTGATGGAGAAGATGGATGTTTGTGGGACAGACTGATGGAGAAGATGGATGATTGTGGGAGAATGATGGAGAAGATGGATAATGGTGTGACAGGGTGATGGAGATGATGGATGATTGTGGGATGACTGATGAAGAAGATGGATGATGGATGAGTGTGGGAGAGTGATGGAGAAGATGGATGATTGATGAGTGTGGGAGAGTGATGGAGAAGATGCATGATTGATGAGTGTGGACTGTGATGGAGAAGATGGATGGTTGATGAGTGTGGCAGAGTGATGGAGAAGATGAATGATGGATGTGTGTGGGACAGAGCGATGGAGAAGATGGATGATGGATGATTGTGTGACAGGGTGATGGAGAAGATGGATGATCGTGGGAGAGAGATGGAGATGGATGATTGTGGGACAAAGTGATGAAGAAGATGGATGATGGATGAATGTGGGAGAGTGATGGAGAAGATGGATGATTGATGAGTGTGGGAGAGTGATGGAGAAGATGCATGATTGATGAGTGTGGACTGTGATGGAGAAGATGGATGGTTGATGAGTGTGGCAGAGTGATGGAGAAGATGAATGATGGATGAATGTGGGACAGAGTGATGGAGAAGATGGATGATGGATGAGTGTGGGAGTGACAGAGAAGATGGATGATGGATGAGTGTGGGAGTGACAGAGAAGATGGATGATTGACGAGTGTGGGAGAGTGATGGAGGATTGATGAGTGTGCGAGATTGATGGATGATTGATGAGTGTCGGAGTGATGAGATGGATGATTGATCAGTGTGGGAGGGTGATGGAGAAGATCGATGATTGATGAGTGTGGGAGAGTGACGGAGAAGATGGATGATTGATGAGTGTGGGAGAGTGATGGAGAAGATGGATGATGGATGATTGTGGGCGAGTGATGGAGACGATGGATAGTGGTTGGAGAGCGTGATGTAAAAGATGGATGATGGGTGATTGTCGGAGAGAGTTATGGAGAAGATGGATGAGTGTAGCAGAGGGGATGATGGAGAAGATGGAAGATTGTGGGAGTGATGGAGAAGATGGATGATGGATGAGTATGGGAGAGAGTGATGTAGAAGATGGATGATTGTGGGAAAGAGTGATGGAGAAGATGGATGATGGATGATTGTGGGAGTGAGTGATGGAGAAGATGGATGGTTGTGAGACAGCGTGATGTAAAATATGGATGATGGTTGAGTGTGGGAGAGGGTGATGTAGAAGATGGATGATTGTGGGAAAGAGTGATGGAGAAGAGGGAAGATGCATGAGTGTGGGACAGAGTGATGGAGAAGATGGCTGATGGATGGTTGTGTGACAGAATGATGTAAAAGATGGATTGTGGGAGAGTGATGTGTGATTGTGGGAGTGTGATGGAGAAGATAGATGATGGATGATTGAAGCGAGTGATGTAGAAGATGGATTATGGATGGTTGTCGGAGTGATGGATGATGGATGGCTGCGGGAGAGTGATGAAGAAGATGGTCTGGGTTTATATTTATAAAGAAAGAGGTGTGGGTGTATATTCTATAAAAAAAATAATGTCTCGGTGTATGCTTTATAAAGAATGAAGTCTGGGTGTATATTCTATAAAGAATAAGTCTGTGTGTATACTTTATAAAGAATGAAGTCTGGGTGTATATTCTACAAAGAATAATGTCTGTGTGTATATTCGATAAAAAATAATGTCTGGGTGTATGCTTTATAAAGAATGAAGTCTGGGTGTATATTCTATAAAGAATGAAGGCTGGGTGTATATTCTATAAAGAATGAAGTGTGGGTGTATATTCTATAAAGAAAGACGTATTGGGTGTATATTCTATAAAGAATGAAGTCTGGGTGTATATTCTATAAAGAATGAAGGCTGGGTATATATTCTATAAAGAATGTCGTCTGGGTGTATATTCTATAAAGAAAGACGTATTGGGTGTATATTCTATACAAAATGAAGTCTGGGTGTATATTCTATCAAGAATGAAGTATGGGTGTATATTTTATAAAGAATGAAGTCTGGGTGTATATTCTATACAGAATGAAGTCTGGTCTATATTCTATAAATAATGAAGTACGGGTGTATATTCTATAAAGCATGAAGTCTGGGTGTATATTCTATAAAGAATGAAGTCTGGGTGTATATTCTATACAGAATGAAGTCTGGTGTATATTCTATAAATAATGAAGTACGGGTGTCTATTCTATAAAGCACAAAGTCTGGGTGTATATTCTATAAAGAATGAAGTATGGGTGTATATTTTATAAAGAATGACCTCTGGGTGTATATTCTATACAAAATGAAGTCTGGTGTATATTCTCTAAATAATGAAGTACGGATGTATATTCTATAAAGCACGAAGTCTGGGTGTATATTCTATAAAGAATGAAGTCTGGATGTATAGTCTATAAAGAATGAAGTCTGGGTGTATATTCTATAGAGAATGAAGTCTGGGTGTATATTCTATCAAGAATCAAGTATGGGTGTATATTTTATAAAGAATGAAGTCTGGGTGTATATTCTATACAAAATGAAGTCTGGGTGTAAATTCTATCAAGAATGAAGTATGGGTGTATATTTTATAAAGAATGAAGTCTGGGTGTATATTCTATACAAAATGAAGTCTGGTGTATATTCTATAAATAATGAAGTACGGATGTATATTCTATAAAGCACGAAGTCTGGGTGTATATTCTATAAAGAATGAAGTCTGGATGTATATTCTATAAAGAATGAAGTCTGGGTGTATATTCTATAGAGAATGAAGTCTGGGTGTATATTCTATCAAGAATCAAGTATGGGTGTATATTTTATAAAGAATAAAGTCTGGGTGTATATTCTATACAAAATGAAGTCTGGGTGTAAATTCTATCAAGAATGAAGTATGGGTGTATATTTTATAAAGAATGAAGTCTGGGTGTATATTCTATACAAAATGAAGTCTGGTGTATATTCTATAAATAATGAAGTACGGGTGTATATTCTATAAAGCATGAAGTCTGGGTGAATATTCTATAAAGAATGAAGTCTGGGTGTATATTCTATACAGAATGAAGTCTGGTGTATATTCTATAAATAATGAAGTCTGGGTGTATATTCTATAAAGAATAATGTCTGGGTGTATGCTTTATAAAGAATGAAGTCTGGGTGTATATTCTATAAAGAATGAAGGCTGGGTATATATTCTATAAAGAATGAAGTCTGGGTGTATATTCTATAAAGAATGAAGGCTGGGTGTATATTCTATAAAGAATGAAGGCTGGGTGTATATTCTATAAAGAATGAAGTCTGGGTGTATATTCTATAAAGAATGAAGGCTGGGTATATATTCTATAAAGAATGAAGTCTGGGTGTATATTCTATAAAGAAAGACGTATTGGGTGTATATTCTATAAAGAATGAAGTCTGGGTGTATATTCTATAAAGAATGAAGGCTGGGTGTATATTCTATAAAGAATGACGTCTGGGTGTATATTCTATAAAGAAAGACGTATTGGGTGTATATTCTATAAAGAATGAAGTCTGGGTGTATGCTTTATAAAGAATGAAGTCTGAGTGTATATTCTAAAAAGAATAATGTCTGGATGTATGCTTTATAACGAATGAAGTCTGGATGATATTCTACAAAGAATGAAGTCTGGGTGTATATTCTATAAAGAATGAAGTCTGGGTGTATATTCTATAAAGAATGCCTGGGTGTATGCTTTATAAAGAATGAAGTCTGGGTGTATATTCTACAAAGAATAATGTCTGAGTGTATATTCGATAAAAAATAATGTCTGGGTGTATGCTTTATAAGGAATGAAGTCTGGGTGTATATTCTATAAATAATGAAGTCTGGGTGTATATTCTACAAAGAATGAAGTCTGGGTGTATATTCTATAAAGAAAGAAGTATGGGTGTATATTCCATAAAGAATGAAGTCTGGGTGTATATTCTATAAAGAATGAAGTCTGGGTGTATATTCTATAAAGCATGAAGTCTGGGTGTATATTCTATAAAGAATGAAGTCTGGGTGTATATTCTATACAGAATGAAGTCTGGTGTATATTCTATAAATAATGAAGTACGGGTGTCTATTCTATAAAGCACAAAGTCTGGGTGTATATTCTATAAAGAATGAAGTATGGGTGTATATTTTATAAAGAATGACCTCTGGGTGTATATTCTATACAAAATGAAGTCTGGTGTATATTCTATAAATAATGAAGTACGGATGTATATTCTATAAAGAATGACGTCTGGGTGTATATTCTATAAAGAAAGACGTATTGGGTGTATATTCTATAAAGAATGAAGTCTGGGTGTATGCTTTATAAAGAATGAAGTCTGAGTGTATATTCTAAAAAGAATAATGTCTGGATGTATGCTTTATAACGAATGAAGTCTGGATGATATTCTACAAAGAATGAAGTCTGGGTGTATATTCTATAAAGAATGAAGTCTGGGTGTATATTCTATAAAGAATGCCTGGGTGTATGCTTTATAAAGAATGAAGTCTGGGTGTATATTCTACAAAGAATAATGTCTGAGTGTATATTCGATAAAAAATAATGTCTGGGTGTATGCTTTATAAGGAATGAAGTCTGGGTGTATATTCTATAAAGAATGAAGGCTGGGTATATATTCTATAAAGAATGAAGTCTGGGTGTATATTCTATAAAGAATGCCTGGGTGTATGCTTTATAAAGAATGTCTGGGTGTATGCTTTATAAAGAATGAAGTCTGGGTGTACATTCTATAAAGACTGAAGTCTGGGTGTATATTCCATAAAGAATGAAGTCTGGTGGGATAGTCTATAAATAATGAAGTACGGGTGTATATTCTATAAAGCATGAAGTCTGGGTGTATATTCTATAAAGAATGAAGTATGGGTGTATACTTTAAAAAGAATGAAGTCGTGTATATTCTATAAAGAATGAATGGGTGGATATTCTATAAAGAAAGAAGTATGGGTGTATATTTTATAAAGAATGAAGTCTGGGTGTATATTCTATAAATAATGAAGTCTGGGTGTATATTCTACAAAGAATGAAGTCTGGGTGTATATTCTATAAAGAAAGAAGTATGGGTGTATATTCCATAAAGAATGAAGTCTGGGTGTATATTCTATAAAGAATGAAGTCTGGGTGTATATTCTATAAAGCATGAAGTCTGGGTGTATATTCTATAAAGAATGAAGTCTGGGTGTATATTCTATACAGAATGAAGTCTGGTGTATATTCTATAAATAATGAAGTACGGGTGTCTATTCTATAAAGCACAAAGTCTGGGTGTATATTCTATAAAGAATGAAGTATGGGTGTATATTTTATAAAGAATGACCTCTGGGTGTATATTCTATACAAAATGAAGTCTGGTGTATATTCTATAAATAATGAAGTACGGATGTATATTCTATAAAGCACGAAGTCTGGGTGTATATTCTATAAAGAATGAAGTCTGGATGTATATTCTATAAAGAATGAAGTCTGGGTGTATATTCTATAAAGAATGAAGTCTGGGTGTATATTCTATCAAGAATCAAGTATGGGTGTATATTTTATAAAGAATGAAGTCTGGGTGTATATTCTATACAAAATGAAGTCTGGGTGTAAATTCTATCAAGAATGAAGTATGGGTGTATATTTTATAAAGAATGAAGTCTGGGTGTATATTCTATACAAAATGAAGTCTGGTGTATATTCTATAAATAATGAAGTACGGGTGTGTATTCTATAAAGCATGAAGTCTGGGTGAATATTCTATAAAGAATGAAGTCTGGGTGTATATTCTATACAGAATGAAGTCTGGCTTATATTCTATAAAGCATGAAGTCTGGGTGTATATTCTATAAAGAATGAAGTATGGGTGTATACTTTAAAAAGAATGAAGTCTGAGTGTATATTCTATAAAGAATGAATGGGTGGATATTCTATAAAGAAAGAAGTATGGGTGTATATTTTATAAAGAATGAAGTATGGGTGTATACTTTAAAAAGAATGAAGTCTGAGTGTATATTCTATAAAGAATGAATGGGTGGATATTCTATAAAGAAAGAAGTATGGGTGTATATTCTATAAATAATGAAGTCTGGGTGTATATTCTACAAAGAATGAAGTCTGGGTGTATATTCTATAAAGAAAGAAGTATGGGTGTATATTCCATAAAGAATGAAGTCTGGGTGTATATTCTATAAAGAATGAAGTCTGGGTGTATATTCTATAAAGCATGAAGTATGGGTGTATATTCTATAAAGAATGAAGGCTGGGTATATATTCTATAAAGAATGAAGTCTGGGTGTATATTCTATAAAGAAAGACGTATTGGGTGTATATTCTATAAAGAATGAAGTCTGGGTGTATATTCTATAAAGAATGAAGGCTGGGTGTATATTCTATAAAGAATGACGTCTGGGTGTATATTCTATAAAGAAAGACGTATTGGGTGTATATTCTATAAAGAATGAAGTCTGGGTGTATGCTTTATAAAGAATGAAGTCTGAGTGTATATTCTAAAAAGAATAATGTCTGGATGTATGCTTTATAACGAATGAAGTCTGGATGATATTCTACAAAGAATGAAGTCTGGGTGTATATTCTATAAAGAATGCCTGGGTGTATGCTTTATAAAGAATGAAGTCTGGGTGTATATTCTACAAAGAATAATGTCTGAGTGTATATTCGATAAAAAATAATGTCTGGGTGTATGCTTTATAAGGAATGAAGTCTGGGTGTATATTCTATAAAGAATGAAGGCTGGGTATATATTCTATAAAGAATGAAGTCTGGGTGTATATTCTATAAAGAATGCCTGGGTGTATGCTTTATAAAGAATGTCTGGGTGTATGCTTTATAAAGAATGAAGTCTGGGTGTACATTCTATAAAGACTGAAGTCTGGGTGTATATTCCATAAAGAATGAAGTCTGGTGGGATAGTCTATAAATAATGAAGTACGGGTGTATATTCTATAAAGCATGAAGTCTGGGTGTATATTCTATAAAGAATGAAGTATGGGTGTATACTTTAAAAAGAATGAAGTCTGAGTGTATATTCTATAAAGAATGAATGGGTGGATATTCTATAAAGAAAGAAGTATGGGTGTATATTTTATAAAGAATGAAGTCTGGGTGTATATTCTATAAATAATGAAGTCTGGGTGTATATTCTACAAAGAATGAAGTCTGGGTGTATATTCTATAAAGAAAGAAGTATGGGTGTATATTCCATAAAGAATGAAGTCTGGGTGTATATTCTATAAAGAATGAAGTCTGGGTGTATATTCTATAAAGCATGAAGTCTGGGTGTATATTCTATAAAGAATGAAGTCTGGGTGTATATTCTATACAGAATGAAGTCTGGTGTATATTCTATAAATAATGAAGTACGGGTGTCTATTCTATAAAGCACAAAGTCTGGGTGTATATTCTATAAAGAATGAAGTATGGGTGTATATTTTATAAAGAATGACCTCTGGGTGTATATTCTATACAAAATGAAGTCTGGTGTATATTCTATAAATAATGAAGTACGGATGTATATTCTATAAAGAATGACGTCTGGGTGTATATTCTATAAAGAAAGACGTATTGGGTGTATATTCTATAAAGAATGAAGTCTGGGTGTATGCTTTATAAAGAATGAAGTCTGAGTGTATATTCTAAAAAGAATAATGTCTGGATGTATGCTTTATAACGAATGAAGTCTGGATGATATTCTACAAAGAATGAAGTCTGGGTGTATATTCTATAAAGAATGAAGTCTGGGTGTATATTCTATAAAGAATGCCTGGGTGTATGCTTTATAAAGAATGAAGTCTGGGTGTATATTCTACAAAGAATAATGTCTGAGTGTATATTCGATAAAAAATAATGTCTGGGTGTATGCTTTATAAGGAATGAAGTCTGGGTGTATATTCTATAAAGAATGAAGGCTGGGTATATATTCTATAAAGAATGAAGTCTGGGTGTATATTCTATAAAGAATGCCTGGGTGTATGCTTTATAAAGAATGTCTGGGTGTATGCTTTATAAAGAATGAAGTCTGGGTGTACATTCTATAAAGACTGAAGTCTGGGTGTATATTCCATAAAGAATGAAGTCTGGTGGGATAGTCTATAAATAATGAAGTACGGGTGTATATTCTATAAAGCATGAAGTCTGGGTGTATATTCTATAAAGAATGAAGTATGGGTGTATACTTTAAAAAGAATGAAGTCTGAGTGTATATTCTATAAAGAATGAATGGGTGGATATTCTATAAAGAAAGAAGTATGGGTGTATATTTTATAAAGAATGAAGTCTGGGTGTATATTCTATAAATAATGAAGTCTGGGTGTATATTCTACAAAGAATGAAGTCTGGGTGTATATTCTATAAAGAAAGAAGTATGGGTGTATATTCCATAAAGAATGAAGTCTGGGTGTATATTCTATAAAGAATGAAGTCTGGGTGTATATTCTATAAAGCATGAAGTCTGGGTGTATATTCTATAAAGAATGAAGTCTGGGTGTATATTCTATACAGAATGAAGTCTGGTGTATATTCTATAAATAATGAAGTACGGGTGTCTATTCTATAAAGCACAAAGTCTGGGTGTATATTCTATAAAGAATGAAGTATGGGTGTATATTTTATAAAGAATGACCTCTGGGTGTATATTCTATACAAAATGAAGTCTGGTGTATATTCTATAAATAATGAAGTACGGATGTATATTCTATAAAGAATGACGTCTGGGTGTATATTCTATAAAGAAAGACGTATTGGGTGTATATTCTATAAAGAATGAAGTCTGGGTGTATGCTTTATAAAGAATGAAGTCTGAGTGTATATTCTAAAAAGAATAATGTCTGGATGTATGCTTTATAACGAATGAAGTCTGGATGGTATTCTACAAAGAATGAAGTCTGGGTGTATATTCTATAAAGAATGAAGTCTGGGTGTATATTCTATAAAGAATGCCTGGGTGTATGCTTTATAAAGAATGAAGTCTGGGTGTATATTCTACAAAGAATAATGTCTGAGTGTATATTCGATAAAAAATAATGTCTGGGTGTATGCTTTATAAGGAATGAAGTCTGGGTGTATATTCTATAAAGAATGAAGGCTGGGTATATATTCTATAAAGAATGAAGTCTGGGTGTATATTCTATAAAGAATGCCTGGGTGTATGCTTTATAAAGAATGTCTGGGTGTATGCTTTATAAAGAATGAAGTCTGGGTGTACATTCTATAAAGACTGAAGTCTGGGTGTATATTCCATAAAGAATGAAGTCTGGTGGGATAGTCTATAAATAATGAAGTACGGGTGTATATTCTATAAAGCATGAAGTCTGGGTGTATATTCTATAAAGAATGAAGTATGGGTGTATACTTTAAAAAGAATGAAGTCTGAGTGTATATTCTATAAAGAATGAATGGGTGGATATTCTATAAAGAAAGAAGTATGGGTGTATATTTTATAAAGAATGAAGTCTGGGTGTATATTCTATAAATAATGAAGTCTGGGTGTATATTCTACAAAGAATGAAGTCTGGGTGTATATTCTATAAAGAAAGAAGTATGGGTGTATATTCCATAAAGAATGAAGTCTGGGTGTATATTCTATAAAGAATGAAGTCTGGGTGTATATTCTATAAAGCATGAAGTCTGGGTGTATATTCTATAAAGAATGAAGTCTGGGTGTATATTCTATACAGAATGAAGTCTGGTGTATATTCTATAAATAATGAAGTACGGGTGTCTATTCTATAAAGCACAAAGTCTGGGTGTATATTCTATAAAGAATGAAGTATGGGTGTATATTTTATAAAGAATGACCTCTGGGTGTATATTCTATACAAAATGAAGTCTGGTGTATATTCTATAAATAATGAAGTACGGATGTATATTCTATAAAGCACGAAGTCTGGGTGTATATTCTATAAAGAATGAAGTCTGGATGTATATTCTATAAAGAATGAAGTCTGGGTGTATATTCTATAAAGAATGAAGTCTGGGTGTATATTCTATCAAGAATCAAGTATGGGTGTATATTTTATAAAGAATGAAGTCTGGGTGTATATTCTATACAAAATGAAGTCTGGGTGTAAATTCTATCAAGAATGAAGTATGGGTGTATATTTTATAAAGAATGAAGTCTGGGTGTATATTCTATACAAAATGAAGTCTGGTGTATATTCTATAAATAATGAAGTACGGGTGTGTATTCTATAAAGCATGAAGTCTGGGTGAATATTCTATAAAGAATGAAGTCTGGGTGTATATTCTATACAGAATGAAGTCTGGCTTATATTCTATAAAGCATGAAGTCTGGGTGTATATTCTATAAAGAATGAAGTATGGGTGTATACTTTAAAAAGAATGAAGTCTGAGTGTATATTCTATAAAGAATGAATGGGTGGATATTCTATAAAGAAAGAAGTATGGGTGTATATTTTATAAAGAATGAAGTATGGGTGTATACTTTAAAAAGAATGAAGTCTGAGTGTATATTCTATAAAGAATGAATGGGTGGATATTCTATAAAGAAAGAAGTATGGGTGTATATTCTATAAATAATGAAGTCTGGGTGTATATTCTACAAAGAATGAAGTCTGGGTGTATATTCTATAAAGAAAGAAGTATGGGTGTATATTCCATAAAGAATGAAGTCTGGGTGTATATTCTATAAAGAATGAAGTCTGGGTGTATATTCTATAAAGCATGAAGTATGGGTGTATATTCTATAAAGAATGAAGTCTGAGTGTATATTCTATACAGAATGAAGTCTGGTGTATATTCTATAAAGAATGAAGGCTGGGTGTATATTCTATAAAGAATGAAGTGTGGGTGTATATTCTATAAAGAAAGACGTATTGGGTGTATATTCTATAAAGAATGAAGTCTGGGTGTATATTCTATAAAGAATGAAGGCTGGGTATATATTCTATAAAGAATGTCGTCTGGGTGTATATTCTATAAAGAAAGACGTATTGGGTGTATATTCTATACAAAATGAAGTCTGGGTGTATATTCTATCAAGAATGAAGTATGGGTGTATATTTTATAAAGAATGAAGTCTGGGTGTATATTCTATACAGAATGAAGTCTGGTCTATATTCTATAAATAATGAAGTACGGGTGTATATTCTATAAAGCATGAAGTCTGGGTGTATATTCTATAAAGAATGAAGTCTGGGTGTATATTCTATACAGAATGAAGTCTGGTGTATATTCTATAAATAATGAAGTACGGGTGTCTATTCTATAAAGCACAAAGTCTGGGTGTATATTCTATAAAGAATGAAGTATGGGTGTATATTTTATAAAGAATGACCTCTGGGTGTATATTCTATACAAAATGAAGTCTGGTGTATATTCTATAAATAATGAAGTACGGATGTATATTCTATAAAGCACGAAGTCTGGGTGTATATTCTATAAAGAATGAAGTCTGGATGTATAGTCTATAAAGAATGAAGTCTGGGTGTATATTCTATAGAGAATGAAGTCTGGGTGTATATTCTATCAAGAATCAAGTATGGGTGTATATTTTATAAAGAATGAAGTCTGGGTGTATATTCTATACAAAATGAAGTCTGGGTGTAAATTCTATCAAGAATGAAGTATGGGTGTATATTTTATAAAGAATGAAGTCTGGGTGTATATTCTATACAAAATGAAGTCTGGTGTATATTCTATAAATAATGAAGTACGGATGTATATTCTATAAAGCACGAAGTCTGGGTGTATATTCTATAAAGAATGAAGTCTGGATGTATATTCTATAAAGAATGAAGTCTGGGTGTATATTCTATAGAGAATGAAGTCTGGGTGTATATTCTATCAAGAATCAAGTATGGGTGTATATTTTATAAAGAATGAAGTCTGGGTGTATATTCTATACAAAATGAAGTCTGGGTGTAAATTCTATCAAGAATGAAGTATGGGTGTATATTTTATAAAGAATGAAGTCTGGGTGTATATTCTATACAAAATGAAGTCTGGTGTATATTCTATAAATAATGAAGTACGGGTGTATATTCTATAAAGCATGAAGTCTGGGTGAATATTCTATAAAGAATGAAGTCTGGGTGTATATTCTATACAGAATGAAGTCTGGTGTATATTCTATAAATAATGAAGTCTGGGTGTATATTCTATAAAGAATAATGTCTGGGTGTATGCTTTATAAAGAATGAAGTCTGGGTGTATATTCTATAAAGAATGAAGGCTGGGTATATATTCTATAAAGAATGAAGTCTGGGTGTATATTCTATAAAGAATGAAGGCTGGGTGTATATTCTATAAAGAATGAAGGCTGGGTGTATATTCTATAAAGAATGAAGTCTGGGTGTATATTCTATAAAGAATGAAGGCTGGGTATATATTCTATAAAGAATGAAGTCTGGGTGTATATTCTATAAAGAAAGACGTATTGGGTGTATATTCTATAAAGAATGAAGTCTGGGTGTATATTCTATAAAGAATGAAGGCTGGGTGTATATTCTATAAAGAATGACGTCTGGGTGTATATTCTATAAAGAAAGACGTATTGGGTGTATATTCTATAAAGAATGAAGTCTGGGTGTATGCTTTATAAAGAATGAAGTCTGAGTGTATATTCTAAAAAGAATAATGTCTGGATGTATGCTTTATAACGAATGAAGTCTGGATGATATTCTACAAAGAATGAAGTCTGGGTGTATATTCTATAAAGAATGAAGTCTGGGTGTATATTCTATAAAGAATGCCTGGGTGTATGCTTTATAAAGAATGAAGTCTGGGTGTATATTCTACAAAGAATAATGTCTGAGTGTATATTCGATAAAAAATAATGTCTGGGTGTATGCTTTATAAGGAATGAAGTCTGGGTGTATATTCTATAAAGAATGAAGGCTGGGTATATATTCTATAAAGAATGAAGTCTGGGTGTATATTCTATAAAGAATGCCTGGGTGTATGCTTTATAAAGAATGTCTGGGTGTATGCTTTATAAAGAATGAAGTCTGGGTGTACATTCTATAAAGACTGAAGTCTGGGTGTATATTCCATAAAGAATGAAGTCTGGTGGGATAGTCTATAAATAATGAAGTACGGGTGTATATTCTATAAAGCATGAAGTCTGGGTGTATATTCTATAAAGAATGAAGTATGGGTGTATACTTTAAAAAGAATGAAGTCTGAGTGTATATTCTATAAAGAATGAATGGGTGGATATTCTATAAAGAAAGAAGTATGGGTGTATATTTTATAAAGAATGAAGTCTGGGTGTATATTCTATAAATAATGAAGTCTGGGTGTATATTCTACAAAGAATGAAGTCTGGGTGTATATTCTATAAAGAAAGAAGTATGGGTGTATATTCCATAAAGAATGAAGTCTGGGTGTATATTCTATAAAGAATGAAGTCTGGGTGTATATTCTATAAAGCATGAAGTCTGGGTGTATATTCTATAAAGAATGAAGTCTGGGTGTATATTCTATACAGAATGAAGTCTGGTGTATATTCTATAAATAATGAAGTACGGGTGTCTATTCTATAAAGCACAAAGTCTGGGTGTATATTCTATAAAGAATGAAGTATGGGTGTATATTTTATAAAGAATGACCTCTGGGTGTATATTCTATACAAAATGAAGTCTGGTGTATATTCTATAAATAATGAAGTACGGATGTATATTCTATAAAGAATGACGTCTGGGTGTATATTCTATAAAGAAAGACGTATTGGGTGTATATTCTATAAAGAATGAAGTCTGGGTGTATGCTTTATAAAGAATGAAGTCTGAGTGTATATTCTAAAAAGAATAATGTCTGGATGTATGCTTTATAACGAATGAAGTCTGGATGATATTCTACAAAGAATGAAGTCTGGGTGTATATTCTATAAAGAATGAAGTCTGGGTGTATATTCTATAAAGAATGCCTGGGTGTATGCTTTATAAAGAATGAAGTCTGGGTGTATATTCTACAAAGAATAATGTCTGAGTGTATATTCGATAAAAAATAATGTCTGGGTGTATGCTTTATAAGGAATGAAGTCTGGGTGTATATTCTATAAAGAATGAAGGCTGGGTATATATTCTATAAAGAATGAAGTCTGGGTGTATATTCTATAAAGAATGCCTGGGTGTATGCTTTATAAAGAATGTCTGGGTGTATGCTTTATAAAGAATGAAGTCTGGGTGTACATTCTATAAAGACTGAAGTCTGGGTGTATATTCCATAAAGAATGAAGTCTGGTGGGATAGTCTATAAATAATGAAGTACGGGTGTATATTCTATAAAGCATGAAGTCTGGGTGTATATTCTATAAAGAATGAAGTATGGGTGTATACTTTAAAAAGAATGAAGTCTGAGTGTATATTCTATAAAGAATGAATGGGTGGATATTCTATAAAGAAAGAAGTATGGGTGTATATTTTATAAAGAATGAAGTCTGGGTGTATATTCTATAAATAATGAAGTCTGGGTGTATATTCTACAAAGAATGAAGTCTGGGTGTATATTCTATAAAGAAAGAAGTATGGGTGTATATTCCATAAAGAATGAAGTCTGGGTGTATATTCTATAAAGAATGAAGTCTGGGTGTATATTCTATAAAGCATGAAGTCTGGGTGTATATTCTATAAAGAATGAAGTCTGGGTGTATATTCTATACAGAATGAAGTCTGGTGTATATTCTATAAATAATGAAGTACGGGTGTCTATTCTATAAAGCACAAAGTCTGGGTGTATATTCTATAAAGAATGAAGTATGGGTGTATATTTTATAAAGAATGACCTCTGGGTGTATATTCTATACAAAATGAAGTCTGGTGTATATTCTATAAATAATGAAGTACGGATGTATATTCTATACAGAATGAAGTCTGGTCTATATTCTATAAATAATGAAGTACGGGTGTATATTCTATAAAGCATGAAGTCTGGGTGTATATTCTATAAAGAATGAAGTCTGGGTGTATATTCTATACAGAATGAAGTCTGGTGTATATTCTATAAATAATGAAGTACGGGTGTCTATTCTATAAAGCACAAAGTCTGGGTGTATATTCTATAAAGAATGAAGTATGGGTGTATATTTTATAAAGAATGACCTCTGGGTGTATATTCTATACAAAATGAAGTCTGGTGTATATTCTATAAATAATGAAGTACGGATGTATATTCTATAAAGCACGAAGTCTGGGTGTATATTCTATAAAGAATGAAGTCTGGATGTATAGTCTATAAAGAATGAAGTCTGGGTGTATATTCTATAGAGAATGAAGTCTGGGTGTATATTCTATCAAGAATCAAGTATGGGTGTATATTTTATAAAGAATGAAGTCTGGGTGTATATTCTATACAAAATGAAGTCTGGGTGTAAATTCTATCAAGAATGAAGTATGGGTGTATATTTTATAAAGAATGAAGTCTGGGTGTATATTCTATACAAAATGAAGTCTGGTGTATATTCTATAAATAATGAAGTACGGATGTATATTCTATAAAGCACGAAGTCTGGGTGTATATTCTATAAAGAATGAAGTCTGGATGTATATTCTATAAAGAATGAAGTCTGGGTGTATATTCTATAGAGAATGAAGTCTGGGTGTATATTCTATCAAGAATCAAGTATGGGTGTATATTTTATAAAGAATGAAGTCTGGGTGTATATTCTATACAAAATGAAGTCTGGGTGTAAATTCTATCAAGAATGAAGTATGGGTGTATATTTTATAAAGAATGAAGTCTGGGTGTATATTCTATACAAAATGAAGTCTGGTGTATATTCTATAAATAATGAAGTACGGGTGTATATTCTATAAAGCATGAAGTCTGGGTGAATATTCTATAAAGAATGAAGTCTGGGTGTATATTCTATACAGAATGAAGTCTGGTGTATATTCTATAAATAATGAAGTCTGGGTGTATATTCTATAAAGAATAATGTCTGGGTGTATGCTTTATAAAGAATGAAGTCTGGGTGTATATTCTATAAAGAATGAAGGCTGGGTATATATTCTATAAAGAATGAAGTCTGGGTGTATATTCTATAAAGAATGAAGGCTGGGTGTATATTCTATAAAGAATGAAGGCTGGGTGTATATTCTATAAAGAATGAAGTCTGGGTGTATATTCTATAAAGAATGAAGGCTGGGTATATATTCTATAAAGAATGAAGTCTGGGTGTATATTCTATAAAGAAAGACGTATTGGGTGTATATTCTATAAAGAATGAAGTCTGGGTGTATATTCTATAAAGAATGAAGGCTGGGTGTATATTCTATAAAGAATGACGTCTGGGTGTATATTCTATAAAGAAAGACGTATTGGGTGTATATTCTATAAAGAATGAAGTCTGGGTGTATGCTTTATAAAGAATGAAGTCTGAGTGTATATTCTAAAAAGAATAATGTCTGGATGTATGCTTTATAACGAATGAAGTCTGGATGATATTCTACAAAGAATGAAGTCTGGGTGTATATTCTATAAAGAATGAAGTCTGGGTGTATATTCTATAAAGAATGCCTGGGTGTATGCTTTATAAAGAATGAAGTCTGGGTGTATATTCTACAAAGAATAATGTCTGAGTGTATATTCGATAAAAAATAATGTCTGGGTGTATGCTTTATAAGGAATGAAGTCTGGGTGTATATTCTATAAAGAATGAAGGCTGGGTATATATTCTATAAAGAATGAAGTCTGGGTGTATATTCTATAAAGAATGCCTGGGTGTATGCTTTATAAAGAATGTCTGGGTGTATGCTTTATAAAGAATGAAGTCTGGGTGTACATTCTATAAAGACTGAAGTCTGGGTGTATATTCCATAAAGAATGAAGTCTGGTGGGATAGTCTATAAATAATGAAGTACGGGTGTATATTCTATAAAGCATGAAGTCTGGGTGTATATTCTATAAAGAATGAAGTATGGGTGTATACTTTAAAAAGAATGAAGTCTGAGTGTATATTCTATAAAGAATGAATGGGTGGATATTCTATAAAGAAAGAAGTATGGGTGTATATTTTATAAAGAATGAAGTCTGGGTGTATATTCTATAAATAATGAAGTCTGGGTGTATATTCTACAAAGAATGAAGTCTGGGTGTATATTCTATAAAGAAAGAAGTATGGGTGTATATTCCATAAAGAATGAAGTCTGGGTGTATATTCTATAAAGAATGAAGTCTGGGTGTATATTCTATAAAGCATGAAGTCTGGGTGTATATTCTATAAAGAATGAAGTCTGGGTGTATATTCTATACAGAATGAAGTCTGGTGTATATTCTATAAATAATGAAGTACGGGTGTCTATTCTATAAAGCACAAAGTCTGGGTGTATATTCTATAAAGAATGAAGTATGGGTGTATATTTTATAAAGAATGACCTCTGGGTGTATATTCTATACAAAATGAAGTCTGGTGTATATTCTATAAATAATGAAGTACGGATGTATATTCTATAAAGAATGACGTCTGGGTGTATATTCTATAAAGAAAGACGTATTGGGTGTATATTCTATAAAGAATGAAGTCTGGGTGTATGCTTTATAAAGAATGAAGTCTGAGTGTATATTCTAAAAAGAATAATGTCTGGATGTATGCTTTATAACGAATGAAGTCTGGATGATATTCTACAAAGAATGAAGTCTGGGTGTATATTCTATAAAGAATGAAGTCTGGGTGTATATTCTATAAAGAATGCCTGGGTGTATGCTTTATAAAGAATGAAGTCTGGGTGTATATTCTACAAAGAATAATGTCTGAGTGTATATTCGATAAAAAATAATGTCTGGGTGTATGCTTTATAAGGAATGAAGTCTGGGTGTATATTCTATAAAGAATGAAGGCTGGGTATATATTCTATAAAGAATGAAGTCTGGGTGTATATTCTATAAAGAATGCCTGGGTGTATGCTTTATAAAGAATGTCTGGGTGTATGCTTTATAAAGAATGAAGTCTGGGTGTACATTCTATAAAGACTGAAGTCTGGGTGTATATTCCATAAAGAATGAAGTCTGGTGGGATAGTCTATAAATAATGAAGTACGGGTGTATATTCTATAAAGCATGAAGTCTGGGTGTATATTCTATAAAGAATGAAGTATGGGTGTATACTTTAAAAAGAATGAAGTCTGAGTGTATATTCTATAAAGAATGAATGGGTGGATATTCTATAAAGAAAGAAGTATGGGTGTATATTTTATAAAGAATGAAGTCTGGGTGTATATTCTATAAATAATGAAGTCTGGGTGTATATTCTACAAAGAATGAAGTCTGGGTGTATATTCTATAAAGAAAGAAGTATGGGTGTATATTCCATAAAGAATGAAGTCTGGGTGTATATTCTATAAAGAATGAAGTCTGGGTGTATATTCTATAAAGCATGAAGTCTGGGTGTATATTCTATAAAGAATGAAGTCTGGGTGTATATTCTATACAGAATGAAGTCTGGTGTATATTCTATAAATAATGAAGTACGGGTGTCTATTCTATAAAGCACAAAGTCTGGGTGTATATTCTATAAAGAATGAAGTATGGGTGTATATTTTATAAAGAATGACCTCTGGGTGTATATTCTATACAAAATGAAGTCTGGTGTATATTCTATAAATAATGAAGTACGGATGTATATTCTATAAAGCACGAAGTCTGGGTGTATATTCTATAAAGAATGAAGTCTGGATGTATATTCTATAAAGAATGAAGTCTGGGTGTATATTCTATAAAGAATGAAGTCTGGGTGTATATTCTATCAAGAATCAAGTATGGGTGTATATTTTATAAAGAATGAAGTCTGGGTGTATATTCTATACAAAATGAAGTCTGGGTGTAAATTCTATCAAGAATGAAGTATGGGTGTATATTTTATAAAGAATGAAGTCTGGGTGTATATTCTATACAAAATGAAGTCTGGTGTATATTCTATAAATAATGAAGTACGGGTGTGTATTCTATAAAGCATGAAGTCTGGGTGAATATTCTATAAAGAATGAAGTCTGGGTGTATATTCTATACAGAATGAAGTCTGGCTTATATTCTATAAAGCATGAAGTCTGGGTGTATATTCTATAAAGAATGAAGTATGGGTGTATACTTTAAAAAGAATGAAGTCTGAGTGTATATTCTATAAAGAATGAATGGGTGGATATTCTATAAAGAAAGAAGTATGGGTGTATATTTTATAAAGAATGAAGTATGGGTGTATACTTTAAAAAGAATGAAGTCTGAGTGTATATTCTATAAAGAATGAATGGGTGGATATTCTATAAAGAAAGAAGTATGGGTGTATATTCTATAAATAATGAAGTCTGGGTGTATATTCTACAAAGAATGAAGTCTGGGTGTATATTCTATAAAGAAAGAAGTATGGGTGTATATTCCATAAAGAATGAAGTCTGGGTGTATATTCTATAAAGAATGAAGTCTGGGTGTATATTCTATAAAGCATGAAGTATGGGTGTATATTCTATAAAGAATGAAGTCTGGGTGTATATTCTATACAGAATGAAGTCTGGTGTATATTCTATAAATAATGAAGTACGGGTGTCTATTCTATAAAGCACAAAGTCTGGGTGTATATTCTATAAAGAATGAAGTATGGGTGTATATTTTATAAAGAATGACCTCTGGGTGTATATTCTATACAAAATGAAGTCTGGTGTATATTCTATGAATAATGAAGTACGGATGTATATTCTATAAAGCACGAAGTCTGGGTGTATATTCTATAAAGAATGAAGTCTGGATGTATATTCTATAAAGAATGAAGTCTGGGTGTATATTCTATAAAGAATGAAGTCTGGGTGTATATTCTATCAAGAATCAAGTATGGGTGTATATTTTATAAAGAATGAAGTCTGGGTGTATATTCTATACAAAATGAAGTCTGGGTGTAAATTCTATCAAGAATGAAGTATGGGTGTATATTTTATAAAGAATGAAGTCTGGGTGTATATTCTATACAAAATGAAGTCTCGTGTATATTCTATAAATAATGAAGTACGGGTGTGTATTCTATAAAGCATGAAGTCTGGGTGAATATTCTATAAAGAATGAAGTCTGGGTGTATATTCTATACAGAATGAAGTCTGGTGTATATTCTATAAATAATGAAGTCTGGGTGTATATTCTATAAAGAATAATGTCTGGGTGTATGCTTTATAAAGAATGAAGTCTGGGTGTATATTCTATAAAGAATGAAGGCTGGGTATATATTCCATAAAGAATGAAGTCTGGGTGTATATTCTATAAAGAATGAAGGCTGGGTGTATATTCTATAAAGAATGAAGGCTGGGTGTATATTCTATAAAGAATGAAGTCTGGGTGTATATTCTATAAAGAATGAAGGCTGGGTATATATTCTATAAAGAATGAAGTCTGGGTGTATATTCTATAAAGAAAGACGTATTGGGTGTATATTCTATAAAGAATGAAGTCTGGGTGTATATTCTATAAAGAATGAAGGCTGGGTATATATTCTATAAAGAATGACGTCTGGGTGTATATTCTATAAAGAAAGACGTATTGGGTGTATATTCTATAAAGAATGAAGTCTGGGTGTATGCTTTATAAAGAATGAAGTCTGAGTGTATATTCTAAAAAGAATAATGTCTGGATGTATGCTTTATAACGAATGAAGTCTGGATGATATTCTACAAAGAATGAAGTCTGGGTGTATATTCTATAAAGAATGAAGTCTGGGTGTATATTCTATGAAGAATGCCTGGCTGTATGCTTTATAAAGAATGAAGTCTGGGTGTATATTCTACAAAGAATAATGTCTGTGTGTATATTCGATAAAAAATAATGTCTGGGTGTATGCTTTATAAAGAATGAAGTCTGGGTGTATATTCTATAAAGAATGAAGGCTGGGTATATATTCTATAAAGAATGAAGTCTGGGTGTATATTCTATAAAGAATGCCTGGGTGTATGCTTTATAAAGAATGTCTGGGTGTATGCTTTATAAAGAATGAAGTCTGGGTGTACATTCTATAAAGACTGAAGTCTGGGTGTATATTCCATAAAGAATGAAGTCTGGTGGTATAGTCTATAAATAATGAAGTACGGGTGTATATTCTATAAAGCATGAAGTCTGGGTGTATATTCTATAAAGAATGAAGTATGGGTGTATACTTTAAAAAGAATGAAGTCTGAGTGTATATTCTATAAAGAATGAATGGGTGTATATTCTATAAAGAAAGAAGTATGGGTGTATATTTTATAAAGAATGAAGTCTGGGTGTATATTCTATAAATAATGAAGTCTGGGTGTATATTCTACAAAGAATGAAGTCTGGGTGTATATTCTATAAAGAAAGAAGTATGGGTGTATATTCCATAAAGAATGAAGTCTGGGTGTATATTCTATAAAGAATGAAGTCTGGGTGTACATTCGATAAAGAATGAAGTATGGGTGTATATTCTATCAAGAATGAAGTATGGGTGTATATTTTATAAAGAATGAAGTCTGGGTGTATATTCTATACAGAATGAAGTCTGGTCTATATTCTATAAATAATGAAGTACGGGTGTATATTCTATAAAGCATGAAGTCTGGGTGTATATTCTATAAAGAATGAAGTCTGGGTGTATATTCTATACAGAATGAAGTCTGGTGTATATTCTATAAATAATGAAGTACGGGTGTCTATTCTATAAAGCACAAAGTCTGGGTGTATATTCTATAAAGAATGAAGTATGGGTGTATATTTTATAAAGAATGACCTCTGGGTGTATATTCTATACAAAATGAAGTCTGGTGTATATTCTATAAATAATGAAGTACGGATGTATATTCTATAAAGCACGAAGTCTGGGTGTATATTCTATAAAGAATGAAGTCTGGATGTATATTCTATAAAGAATGAAGTCTGGGTGTATATTCTATAAAGAATGAAGTCTGGGTGTATATTCTATCAAGAATCAAGTATGGGTGTATATTTTATAAAGAATGAAGTCTGGGTGTATATTCTATACAAAATGAAGTCTGGGTGTAAATTCTATCAAGAATGAAGTATGGGTGTATATTTTATAAAGAATGAAGTCTGGGTGTATATTCTATACAAAATGAAGTCTGGTGTATATTCTATAAATAATGAAGTACGGGTGTGTATTCTATAAAGCATGAAGTCTGGGTGAATATTCTATAAAGAATGAAGTCTGGGTGTATATTCTATACAGAATGAAGTCTGGCGTATATTCTATAAAGCATGAAGTCTGGGTGTATATTCTATAAAGAATGAAGTATGGGTGTATACTTTAAAAAGAATGAAGTCTGAGTGTATATTCTATAAAGAATGAATGGGTGGATATTCTATAAAGAAAGAAGTATGGGTGTATATTTTATAAAGAATGAAGTATGGGTGTATACTTTAAAAAGAATGAAGTCTGAGTGTATATTCTATAAAGAATGAATGGGTGGATATTCTATAAAGAAAGAAGTATGGGTGTATATTCTATAAATAATGAAGTCTGGGTGTATATTCTACAAAGAATGAAGTCTGGGTGTATATTCTATAAAGAAAGAAGTATGGGTGTATATTCCATAAAGAATGAAGTCTGGGTGTATATTCTATAAAGAATGAAGTCTGGGTGTATATTCTATAAAGCATGAAGTATGGGTGTATATTCTATAAAGAATGAAGTCTGGGTGTATATTCTATACAGAATGAAGTCTGGTGTATATTCTATAAATAATGAAGTATGGGTGTCTATTCTATAAAGCACAAAGTCTGGGTGTATATTCTATAAAGAATGAAGTATGGGTGTATATTTTATAAAGAATGACCTCTGGGTGTATATTCTATACAAAATGAAGTCTGGTGTATATTCTATGAATAATGAAGTACGGATGTATATTCTATAAAGCACGAAGTCTGGGTGTATATTCTATAAAGAATGAAGTCTGGATGTATATTCTATAAAGAATGAAGTCTGGGTGTATATTCTATAAAGAATGAAGTCTGGGTGTATATTCTATCAAGAATCAAGTATGGGTGTATATTTTATAAAGAATGAAGTCTGGGTGTATATTCTATACAAAATGAAGTCTGGGTGTAAATTCTATCAAGAATGAAGTATGGGTGTATATTTTATAAAGAATGAAGTCTGGGTGTATATTCTATACAAAATGAAGTCTGGTGTATATTCTATAAATAATGAAGTACGGGTGTGTATTCTATAAAGCATGAAGTCTGGGTGAATATTCTATAAAGAATGAAGTCTGGGTGTATATTCTATACAGAATGAAGTCTGGTGTATATTCTATAAATAATGAAGTCTGGGTGTATATTCTATAAAGAATAATGTCTGGGTGTATGCTTTATAAAGAATGAAGTCTGGGTGTATATTCTATAAAGAATGAAGGCTGGGTATATATTCCATAAAGAATGAAGTCTGGGTGTATATTCTATAAAGAATGAAGGCTGGGTGTATATTCTATAAAGAATGAAGGCTGGGTGTATATTCTATAAAGAATGAAGTCTGGGTGTATATTCTATAAAGAATGAAGGCTGGGTATATATTCTATAAAGAATGAAGTCTGGGTGTATATTCTATAAAGAAAGACGTATTGGGTGTATATTCTATAAAGAATGAAGTCTGGGTGTATATTCTATAAAGAATGAAGGCTGGGTATATATTCTATAAAGAATGACGTCTGGGTGTATATTCTATAAAGAAAGACGTATTGGGTGTATATTCTATAAAGAATGAAGTCTGGGTGTATGCTTTATAAAGAATGAAGTCTGAGTGTATATTCTAAAAAGAATAATGTCTGGATGTATGCTTTATAACGAATGAAGTCTGGATGATATTCTACAAAGAATGAAGTCTGGGTGTATATTCTATAAAGAATGAAGTCTGGGTGTATATTCTATAAAGAATGCCTGGCTGTATGCTTTATAAAGAATGAAGTCTGGGTGTATATTCTACAAAGAATAATGTCTGTGTGTATATTCGATAAAAAATAATGTCTGGGTGTATGCTTTATAAAGAATGAAGTCTGGGTGTATATTCTATAAAGAATGAAGGCTGGGTATATATTCTATAAAGAATGAAGTCTGGGTGTATATTCTATAAAGAATGCCTGGGTGTATGCTTTATAAAGAATGTCTGGGTGTATGCTTTATAAAGAATGAAGTCTGGGTGTACATTCTATAAAGACTGAAGTCTGGGTGTATATTCCATAAAGAATGAAGTCTGGTGGTATAGTCTATAAATAATGAAGTACGGGTGTATATTCTATAAAGCATGAAGTCTGGGTGTATATTCTATAAAGAATGAAGTATGGGTGTATACTTTAAAAAGAATGAAGTCTGAGTGTATATTCTATAAAGAATGAATGGGTGTATATTCTATAAAGAAAGAAGTATGGGTGTATATTTTATAAAGAATGAAGTCTGGGTGTATATTCTATAAATAATGAAGTCTGGGTGTATATTCTACAAAGAATGAAGTCTGGGTGTATATTCTATAAAGAAAGAAGTATGGGTGTATATTCCATAAAGAATGAAGTCTGGGTGTATATTCTATAAAGAATGAAGTCTGGGTGTACATTCGATAAAGAATGAAGTATGGGTGTATATTCTATCAAGAATGAAGTATGGGTGTATATTTTATAAAGAATGAAGTCTGGGTGTATATTCTATACAGAATGAAGTCTGGTCTATATTCTATAAATAATGAAGTACGGGTGTATATTCTATAAAGCATGAAGTCTGGGTGTATATTCTATAAAGAATGAAGTCTGGGTGTATATTCTATACAGAATGAAGTCTGGTGTATATTCTATAAATAATGAAGTACGGGTGTCTATTCTATAAAGCACAAAGTCTGGGTGTATATTCTATAAAGAATGAAGTATGGGTGTATATTTTATAAAGAATGACCTCTGGGTGTATATTCTATACAAAATGAAGTCTGGTGTATATTCTATAAATAATGAAGTACGGATGTATATTCTATAAAGCACGAAGTCTGGGTGTATATTCTATAAAAATGAAGTCTGGGTGTATATTCTATAAAGAATGAAGTATGGGTGTATATTCTATAAAGAATGAAGTCTGGGTGTATATTCTATCAAGAATGAAGTATGGGTGTATATTTTATAAAGAATGAAGTCTGGGTGTATATTCTATACAAAATGAAGTCTGGGTGTATATTCTATCAAGAATGAAGTATGGGTGTATATTTTATAAAGAATGAAGTCTGGGTGTATATTCTATACAGAATGAAGTCTGGTCTATATTCTATAAATAATGAAGTACAGGTGTATATTCTTTAAAGCATGAAGTCTGGGTGTATATTCTATAAAGAATGAAGTCTGGGTGTATATTCTATACAGAATGAAGTCTGGTGTATATTCTATAAATAATGAAGTACGGGTGTCTATTCTATAAAGCACAAAGTCTGGGTGTATATTCTATAAAGAATGAAGTATGGGTGTATATTTTATAAAGAATGACCTCTGGGTGTATATTCTATACAAAATGAAGTTTGGTGTATATTCTATAAATAATGAAGTACGGATGTATATTCTATAAAGCACGAAGTCTGGGTGTATATTCTATAAAGAATGAAGTCTGGGTGTATATTCTATAAAGAATGAAGTCTGGGTGTATATTCTATAAAGAATGAAGTCTGGGTGTATATTCTATCAAGAATCAAGTATGGGTGTATATTTTATAAAGAATGAAGTCTGGGTGTATATTCTATACAAAATGAAGTCTGGGTGTATATTCTATACAAAATGAAGTCTGGGTGTATATTCTATCAAGAATGAAGTATGGGTGTATATTTTATAAAGAATGAAGTCTGGGTGTATATTCTATACAAAATGAAGTCTGGGTGTAAATTCTATCAAGAATGAAGTATGGGTGTATATTTTATAAAGAATGAAGTCTGGGTGTATATTCTATACAAAATGAAGTCTGGTGTATATTCTATAAATAATGAAGTACGGGTGTGTATTCTATAAAGCATGAAGTCTGGGTGTATATTCTATAAAGAATGAAGTCTGGATGTATATTCTATAAAGAATGAAGTCTGGGTGTATATTCTATAAAGAATGAAGTCTGGGTGTATATTCTATCAAGAATCAAGTATGGGTGTATATTTTATAAAGAATGAAGTCTGGGTGTATATTCTATACAAAATGAAGTCTGGGTGTAAATTCTATCAAGAATGAAGTATGGGTGTATATTTTATAAAGAATGAAGTCTGGGTGTATATTCTATACAAAATGAAGTCTGGTGTATATTCTATAAATAATGAAGTACGGGTGTGTATTCTATAAAGCATGAAGTCTGGGTGAATATTCTATAAAGAATGAAGTCTGGGTGTATATTCTATACAGAATGAAGTCTGGCGTATATTCTATAAAGCATGAAGTCTGGGTGTATATTCTATAAAGAATGAAGTATGGGTGTATACTTTAAAAAGAATGAAGTCTGAGTGTATATTCTATAAAGAATGAATGGGTGGATATTCTATAAAGAAAGAAGTATGGGTGTATATTTTATAAAGAATGAAGTATGGGTGTATACTTTAAAAAGAATGAAGTCTGAGTGTATATTCTATAAAGAATGAATGGGTGGATATTCTATAAAGAAAGAAGTATGGGTGTATATTCTATAAATAATGAAGTCTGGGTGTATATTCTACAAAGAATGAAGTCTGGGTGTATATTCTATAAAGAAAGAAGTATGGGTGTATATTCCATAAAGAATGAAGTCTGGGTGTATATTCTATAAAGAATGAAGTCTGGGTGTATATTCTATAAAGCATGAAGTATGGGTGTATATTCTATAAAGAATGAAGTCTGGGTGTATATTCTATACAGAATGAAGTCTGGTGTATATTCTATAAATAATGAAGTATGGGTGTCTATTCTATAAAGCACAAAGTCTGGGTGTATATTCTATAAAGAATGAAGTATGGGTGTATATTTTATAAAGAATGACCTCTGGGTGTATATTCTATACAAAATGAAGTCTGGTGTATATTCTATGAATAATGAAGTACGGATGTATATTCTATAAAGCACGAAGTCTGGGTGTATATTCTATAAAGAATGAAGTCTGGATGTATATTCTATAAAGAATGAAGTCTGGGTGTATATTCTATAAAGAATGAAGTCTGGGTGTATATTCTATCAAGAATCAAGTATGGGTGTATATTTTATAAAGAATGAAGTCTGGGTGTATATTCTATACAAAATGAAGTCTGGGTGTAAATTCTATCAAGAATGAAGTATGGGTGTATATTTTATAAAGAATGAAGTCTGGGTGTATATTCTATACAAAATGAAGTCTGGTGTATATTCTATAAATAATGAAGTACGGGTGTGTATTCTATAAAGCATGAAGTCTGGGTGAATATTCTATAAAGAATGAAGTCTGGGTGTATATTCTATACAGAATGAAGTCTGGTGTATATTCTATAAATAATGAAGTCTGGGTGTATATTCTATAAAGAATAATGTCTGGGTGTATGCTTTATAAAGAATGAAGTCTGGGTGTATATTCTATAAAGAATGAAGGCTGGGTATATATTCCATAAAGAATGAAGTCTGGGTGTATATTCTATAAAGAATGAAGGCTGGGTGTATATTCTATAAAGAATGAAGGCTGGGTGTATATTCTATAAAGAATGAAGTCTGGGTGTATATTCTATAAAGAATGAAGTCTGGGTGTATATTCTATAAAGAAAGAAGTATGGGTGTATATTCCATAAAGAATGAAGTCTGGGTGTATATTCTATAAAGAATGAAGTCTGGGTGTATATTCTATAAAGCATGAAGTATGGGTGTATATTCTATAAAGAATGAAGTCTGGGTGTATATTCTATACAGAATGAAGTCTGGTGTATATTCTATAAATAATGAAGTATGGGTGTCTATTCTATAAAGCACAAAGTCTGGGTGTATATTCTATAAAGAATGAAGTATGGGTGTATATTTTATAAAGAATGACCTCTGGGTGTATATTCTATACAAAATGAAGTCTGGTGTATATTCTATGAATAATGAAGTACGGATGTATATTCTATAAAGCACGAAGTCTGGGTGTATATTCTATAAAGAATGAAGTCTGGATGTATATTCTATAAAGAATGAAGTCTGGGTGTATATTCTATAAAGAATGAAGTCTGGGTGTATATTCTATCAAGAATCAAGTATGGGTGTATATTTTATAAAGAATGAAGTCTGGGTGTATATTCTATACAAAATGAAGTCTGGGTGTAAATTCTATCAAGAATGAAGTATGGGTGTATATTTTATAAAGAATGAAGTCTGGGTGTATATTCTATACAAAATGAAGTCTGGTGTATATTCTATAAATAATGAAGTACGGGTGTGTATTCTATAAAGCATGAAGTCTGGGTGAATATTCTATAAAGAATGAAGTCTGGGTGTATATTCTATACAGAATGAAGTCTGGTGTATATTCTATAAATAATGAAGTCTGGGTGTATATTCTATAAAGAATAATGTCTGGGTGTATGCTTTATAAAGAATGAAGTCTGGGTGTATATTCTATAAAGAATGAAGGCTGGGTATATATTCCATAAAGAATGAAGTCTGGGTGTATATTCTATAAAGAATGAAGGCTGGGTGTATATTCTATAAAGAATGAAGGCTGGGTGTATATTCTATAAAGAATGAAGTCTGGGTGTATATTCTATAAAGAATGAAGGCTGGGTATATATTCTATAAAGAATGAAGTCTGGGTGTATATTCTATAAAGAAAGACGTATTGGGTGTATATTCTATAAAGAATGAAGTCTGGGTGTATATTCTATAAAGAATGAAGGCTGGGTATATATTCTATAAAGAATGACGTCTGGGTGTATATTCTATAAAGAAAGACGTATTGGGTGTATATTCTATAAAGAATGAAGTCTGGGTGTATGCTTTATAAAGAATGAAGTCTGAGTGTATATTCTAAAAAGAATAATGTCTGGATGTATGCTTTATAACGAATGAAGTCTGGATGATATTCTACAAAGAATGAAGTCTGGGTGTATATTCTATAAAGAATGAAGTCTGGGTGTATATTCTATAAAGAATGCCTGGCTGTATGCTTTATAAAGAATGAAGTCTGGGTGTATATTCTACAAAGAATAATGTCTGTGTGTATATTCGATAAAAAATAATGTCTGGGTGTATGCTTTATAAAGAATGAAGTCTGGGTGTATATTCTATAAAGAATGAAGGCTGGGTATATATTCTATAAAGAATGAAGTCTGGGTGTATATTCTATAAAGAATGCCTGGGTGTATGCTTTATAAAGAATGTCTGGGTGTATGCTTTATAAAGAATGAAGTCTGGGTGTACATTCTATAAAGACTGAAGTCTGGGTGTATATTCCATAAAGAATGAAGTCTGGTGGTATAGTCTATAAATAATGAAGTACGGGTGTATATTCTATAAAGCATGAAGTCTGGGTGTATATTCTATAAAGAATGAAGTATGGGTGTATACTTTAAAAAGAATGAAGTCTGAGTGTATATTCTATAAAGAATGAATGGGTGTATATTCTATAAAGAAAGAAGTATGGGTGCATATTTTATAAAGAATGAAGTCTGGGTGTATATTCTATAAATAATGAAGTCTGGGTGTATATTCTACAAAGAATGAAGTCTGGGTGTATATTCTATAAAGAAAGAAGTATGGGTGTATATTCCATAAAGAATGAAGTCTGGGTGTATATTCTATAAAGAATGAAGTCTGGGTGTACATTCGATAAAGAATGAAGTATGGGTGTATATTCTATCAAGAATGAAGTATGGGTGTATATTTTATAAAGAATGAAGTCTGGGTGTATATTCTATACAGAATGAAGTCTGGTCTATATTCTATAAATAATGAAGTACGGGTGTATATTCTATAAAGCATGAAGTCTGGGTGTATATTCTATAAAGAATGAAGTCTGGGTGTATATTCTATACAGAATGAAGTCTGGTGTATATTCTATAAATAATGAAGTACGGGTGTCTATTCTATAAAGCACAAAGTCTGGGTGTATATTCTATAAAGAATGAAGTATGGGTGTATATTTTATAAAGAATGACCTCTGGGTGTATATTCTATACAAAATGAAGTCTGGTGTATATTCTATAAATAATGAAGTACGGATGTATATTCTATAAAGCACGAAGTCTGGGTGTATATTCTATAAAAATGAAGTCTGGGTGTATATTCTATAAAGAATGAAGTATGGGTGTATATTCTATAAAGAATGAAGTCTGGGTGTATATTCTATCAAGAATGAAGTATGGGTGTATATTTTATAAAGAATGAAGTCTGGGTGTATATTCTATACAAAATGAAGTCTGGGTGTATATTCTATCAAGAATGAAGTATGGGTGTATATTTTATAAAGAATGAAGTCTGGGTGTATATTCTATACAGAATGAAGTCTGGTCTATATTCTATAAATAATGAAGTACAGGTGTATATTCTTTAAAGCATGAAGTCTGGGTGTATATTCTATAAAGAATGAAGTCTGGGTGTATATTCTATACAGAATGAAGTCTGGTGTATATTCTATAAATAATGAAGTACGGGTGTCTATTCTATAAAGCACAAAGTCTGGGTGTATATTCTATAAAGAATGAAGTATGGGTGTATATTTTATAAAGAATGACCTCTGGGTGTATATTCTATACAAAATGAAGTTTGGTGTATATTCTTTAAAGCATGAAGTCTGGGTGTATATTCTATAAAGAATGAAGTCTGGGTGTATATTCTATACAGAATGAAGTCTGGTGTATATTCTATAAATAATGAAGTACGGATGTATATTCTATAAAGCACGAAGTCTGGGTGTATATTCTATAAAGAATGAAGTCTGGGTGTATATTCTATAAAGAATGAAGTCTGGGTGTATATTCTATCAAGAATCAAGTATGGGTGTATATTTTATAAAGAATGAAGTCTGGGTGTATATTCTATACAAAATGAAGTCTGGGTGTATATTCTATACAAAATGAAGTCTGGGTGTATATTCTATCAAGAATGAAGTATGGGTGTATATTTTATAAAGAATGAAGTCTGGGTGTATATTCTATACAAAATGAAGTCTGGTGTATATTCTATAAATAATGAAGTATGGGTGTATATTCTATAAAGCATGAAGTCTGGGTGAATATTCTATAAAGAATGAAGTCTGGGTGTATGCTTTACGAATAATGAAGTCTGGGTGTATATTCTATAAAGAATGAAGTCTGGGTGTCTATTCTATAAAGAATAATGTCTGGGTGTATGCTTTATAAAGAATGAAGTCTGGGTGTATATTCTATAAAGAATGAAGGCTGGGTATATATTCTATAAAGAATGAAGTCTGGGTGTATATTCTATAAAGAATGAAGGCTGGGTATATATTCTATAAAGAATGAAGTCTGGGTGTATATTCTATAAAGAAAGACGTATTGGGTGTATATTCTATAAAGAATGAAGTCTGGGTGTATATTCTATAAAGAATGAAGGCTGGGTATATATTCTATAAAGAATGACGTCTGGGTGTATATTCTATAAAGAAAGACGTATTGGGTGTATATTCTATAAAGAATGAAGTCTGGGTGTATGCTTTATAAAGAATGAAGTCTGAGTGTATATTCTTAAAAGAATAATGTCTGGATGTATGCTTTATAACGAATGAAGTCTGGGTGATATTCTACAAAGAATGAAGTCTGGGTGTATATTCTATAAAGAATGAAGTCTGGGTGTATACTTTATAAAGAATGCCTGGGTGTATGCTTTATAAAGAATGTCTGGGTGTATGCTTTATAAAGAATGAAGTCTGGGTGTACATTCTATAAAGACTGAAGTCTGGGTGTATATTCCATAAAGAATGAAGTCTCGTGGTATAGTCTATAAATAATGAAGTACGGGTGTATATTCTATAAAGCATGAAGTCTGGGTGTATATTCTATAAAGAATGAAGTATGGGTGTATATTTTAAAAAGAAAGAAGTCTGAGTGTATATTCTATAAAGAATGAATGGGTGGATATTCTATAAAGAATGAAGTCTGGGTGTATATTCTATAAAGAATGAAGTCTGGGTGTATATTCTATAAAGAATGAAGAATGGGTGTATATTTTATAAAGAATGACCTCTGGGTGTATATTCTATACAAAATGAAGTCTGGTGTATATTCTATAAATAATGAAGTACGGATGTATATTCTATCAAGAATGAAGTATGGGTGTATATTTTATAAAGAATGAAGTCTGGGTGTATATTCTATACAGAATGAAGTCTGGTCTATATTCTATAAATAATGAAGTACGGGTGTATATTCTATAAAGCATGAAGTCCCCTGTGTATATTCCATAAAGAATGAAGTCTGGGTGTATATTCTATACAGAATGAAGTCTGGGTGTATATTCTATAAAGAATGAAGTTAGGGTGTATATTGGAAAAAGAATGAAGTCTGGGTGTATATTCTATAAAGAATGAAGTTAGGGTGTATATTGGAAAAAGAATGAAGTTTGAGTGTATATTCTATAAAGAATGAATGGGTGTATATTCTATAAAGAAAGAAGTATGGGTGTATATTCTATACAGAATGAAGTCTGGTGTATATTCTATAAATAATGATGTACGGGTGTCTATTCTATAAAGGACAAAGTCTGGGTGTATATTCTATAAAGAATGAGGTATGGGTGTATATTTTATAAAGAATGAAGTCTGGGTGTATATTCTATACAGAATGAAGTCTGGTGTATATTCTATAAATAATGAAGTACGGGTGTCTATTCTATAAAGCACAAAGTCTGGGTGTATATTCTATAAAGAATGAAGTATGGGTGTATATTTTATAAAGAATGACCTCTGGGTGTATATTCTATATAAAATGAAGTCTGGTGTCTATTCTATAAATAATGAAGTACGGATGTATATTCTATAAAACACGAAGTCTGGGTGTATATTCTATAAAGAATGAAGTCTGGGTGTATATTCTAAAAAAAAATGAAGTCTGGGTGTATATTCTATAAAGAATGAAGTCTGGGTGTATATTCTATCAAGAATCAAGTATGGGTGTATATTTTATAAAGAATGAAGTCTGGGTGTATATTCTATACAAAATGAAGTCTGGGTGTATATTCTATCAAGAATGAAGTCTGGGTGTATATTCTATAAAGAATGAAGTCTGGGTGTATATTCTATACAGAATGAAGTCTGGTGTATATTCTATAAATAATGAAGTACGGGTGTCTATTCTATAAAGCACAAAGTCTGGGTGTATATTCTATAAAGAATGAAGTATGGGTGTATATTTTATAAAGAATGACCTCTGGGTGTATATTCTATACAAAATGAAGTCTGGTGTATATTCTATAAATAATGAAGTACGGATGTATATTCTATAAAGCACGAAGTCTGGGTGTATATTCTATAAAGAATGTAGTCTGGGTGTATATTCTATAAAGAATGAAGTCTGGGTGTATATTCTATCAAGAATCAAGTATGGGTGTATATTTTATAAAGAATGAAGTCTGGGTGTATATTCTATACAAAATGAAGTCTGGGTGTATATTCTATAAAGAATGAAGTCTGGGTGTCTATCCTATAAAGAATAATGTCTGGGTGTATGCTTTATAAAGAATGAAGTCTGGGTGTATATTCTATAAAGAATGAAGGCTGGGTATATATTCTATAAAGAATGAAGTCTGGGTGTATATTCTATAAAGAATGAAGGCTGGGTATATATTCTATAAAGAATGAAGTCTGGGTGTATATTCTATAAAGAAAGACGTATTGGGTGTATATTCTATAAAGAATGAAGTCTGGGTGTATATTCTATAAAGAATGAAGGCTGGGTATATATTCTATAAAGAATGACGTCTGGGTGTATATTCTATAAAGAAAGACGTATTGGGTGTATATTCTATAAAGAATGAAGTCTGGGTGTATGCTTTATAAAGAATGAAGTCTGAGTGTATATTCTTAAAAGAATAATGTCTGGATGTATGCTTTATAACGAATGAAGTCTGGGTGATATTCTACAAAGAATGAAGTCTGGGTGTATATTCTATAAAGAATGAAGTCTGGGTGTATACTTTATAAAGAATGCCTGGGTGTATGCTTTATAAAGAATGTCTGGGTGTATGCTTTATAAAGAATGAAGTCTGGGTGTACATTCTATAAAGACTGAAGTCTGGGTGTATATTCCATAAAGAATGAAGTCTCGTGGTATAGTCTATAAATAATGAAGTACGGGTGTATATTCTATAAAGCATGAAGTCTGGGTGTATATTCTATAAAGAATGAAGTATGGGTGTATATTTTAAAAAGAAAGAAGTCTGAGTGTATATTCTATAAAGAATGAATGGGTGGATATTCTATAAAGAATGAAGTCTGGGTGTATATTCTATAAAGAATGAAGTCTGGGTGTATATTCTATAAAGAATGAAGAATGGGTGTATATTTTATAAAGAATGACCTCTGGGTGTATATTCTATACAAAATGAAGTCTGGTGTATATTCTATAAATAATGAAGTACGGATGTATATTCTATCAAGAATGAAGTATGGGTGTATATTTTATAAAGAATGAAGTCTGGGTGTATATTCTATACAGAATGAAGTCTGGTCTATATTCTATAAATAATGAAGTACGGGTGTATATTCTATAAAGCATGAAGTCCCCTGTGTATATTCCATAAAGAATGAAGTCTGGGTGTATATTCTATACAGAATGAAGGCTGGGTGTATATTCTATAAATAATGAAGTACGGGTGTATATTCTATAAAGCATGAAGTCTGGGTGTATATTCTATAAAGAATGAAGTTAGGGTGTATATTGGAAAAAGAATGAAGTTTGAGTGTATATTCTATAAAGAATGAATGGGTGTATATTCTATAAAGAAAGAAGTATGGGTGTATATTCTATACAGAATGAAGTCTGGTGTATATTCTATAAATAATGATGTACGGGTGTCTATTCTATAAAGGACAAAGTCTGGGTGTATATTCTATAAAGAATGAGGTATGGGTGTATATTTTATAAAGAATGAAGTCTGGGTGTATATTCTATACAGAATGAAGTCTGGTGTATATTCTATAAATAATGAAGTACGGGTGTCTATTCTATAAAGCACAAAGTCTGGGTGTATATTCTATAAAGAATGAAGTATGGGTGTATATTTTATAAAGAATGACCTCTGGGTGTATATTCTATATAAAATGAAGTCTGGTGTCTATTCTATAAATAATGAAGTACGGATGTATATTCTATAAAACACGAAGTCTGGGTGTATATTCTATAAAGAATGAAGTCTGGGTGTATATTCTAAAAAAAAATGAAGTCTGGGTGTATATTCTATAAAGAATGAAGTCTGGGTGTATATTCTATCAAGAATCAAGTATGGGTGTATATTTTATAAAGAATGAAGTCTGGGTGTATATTCTATACAAAATGAAGTCTGGGTGTATATTCTATCAAGAATGAAGTCTGGGTGTATATTCTATAAAGAATGAAGTCTGGGTGTATATTCTATACAGAATGAAGTCTGGTGTATATTCTATAAATAATGAAGTACGGGTGTCTATTCTATAAAGCACAAAGTCTGGGTGTATATTCTATAAAGAATGAAGTATGGGTGTATATTTTATAAAGAATGACCTCTGGGTGTATATTCTATACAAAATGAAGTCTGGTGTATATTCTATAAATAATGAAGTACGGATGTATATTCTATAAAGCACGAAGTCTGGGTGTATATTCTATAAAGAATGAAGTCTGGGTGTATATTCTATAAAGAATGAAGTCTGGGTGTATATTCTATCAAGAATCAAGTATGGGTGTATATTTTATAAAGAATGAAGTCTGGGTGTATATTCTATACAAAATGAAGTCTGGGTGTATATTCTATAAAGAATGAAGTCTGGGTGTCTATTCTATAAAGAATAATGTCTGGGTGTATGCTTTATAAAGAATGAAGTCTGGGTGTATATTCTATAAAGAATGAAGGCTGGGTATATATTCTATAAAGAATGAAGTCTGGGTGTATATTCTATAAAGAATGAAGGCTGGGTATATATTCTATAAAGAATGAAGTCTAGGTGTATATTCTATAAAGAAAGACGTATTGGGTGTATATTCTATAAAGAATGAAGTCTGAGTGTATATTCTATAAAGAATGAAGGCTGGGTATATATTCTATAAAGAATGACGTCTGGGTGTATATTCTATAAAGAAAGACGTATTGGGTGTATATTCTATAAAGAATGAAGTCTGGGTGTATGCTTTATAAAGAATGAAGTCTGAGTGTATATTCTAAAAAGAATAATGTCTGGATGTATGCTTTATAACGAATGAAGTCTGGGTGATATTCTACAAAGAATGAAGTATGGGTGTATATTCTATAAAGAATGAAGTCTGGGTGTATACTTTATAAAGAATGCCTGGGTGTATGCTTTATAAAGAATGTCTGGGTGTATGCTTTATAAAGAATGAAGTCTGGGTGTACATTCTATAAAGACTGATGTCTGGGTGTATATTCCATAAAGAATGAAGTCTCGTGGTATAGTCTATAAATAATGAAGTACGGGTGTATATTCTATAAAGCATGAAGTCTGGGTGTATATTCTATAAAGAATGAAGTATGGGTGTATATTTTAAAAAGAGAGAAGTCTGAGTGTATATTCTATAAAGAATGAATGGGTGGATATTCTATAAAGAATGAAGTCTGGGTGTATATTCTATAAAGAATGAAGTCTGGGTGTATATTCTATAAAGAATGAAGAATGGGTGTATATTTTATAAAGAATGACCTCTGGGTGTATATTCTATAAAGAATGAAGTCTGGGTGTATATTCTATAAAGAATGAAGGCTGGGTATATATTCTATAAAGAATGAAGTCTGGGTGTATATTCTATAAAGAAAGACGTATTGGGTGTATATTCTATAAAGAATGAAGTCTGAGTGTATATTCTATAAAGAATGAAGGCTGGGTATATATTCTATAAAGAATGACGTCTGGGTGTATATTCTATAAAGAAAGACGTATTGGGTGTATATTCTATAAAGAATGAAGTCTGGGTGTATGCTTTATAAAGAATGAAGTCTGAGTGTATATTCTAAAAAGAATAATGTCTGGATGTATGCTTTATAACGAATGAAGTCTGGGTGATATTCTACAAAGAATGAAGTCTGGGTGTATATTCTATAAAGAATGAAGTCTGGGTGTATACTTTATAAAGAATGCCTGGGTGTATGCTTTATAAAGAATGTCTGGGTGTATGCTTTATAAAGAATGAAGTCTGGGTGTATATTCTATAAAGAAAGACGTATTGGGTGTACATTCTATAAAGACTGAAGTCTGGGTGTATATTCCATAAAGAATGAAGTCTCGTGGTATAGTCTATAAATAATGAAGTACGGGTGTATATTCTATAAAGCATGAAGTCTGGGTGTATATTCTATAAAGAATGAAGTATGGGTGTATATTTTAAAAAGAAAGAAGTCTGAGTGTATATTCTATAAAGAATGAATGGGTGGATATTCTATAAAGAATGAAGTCTGGGTGTATATTCTATAAAGAATGAAGTCTGGGTGTATATTCTATAAAGAATGAAGAATGGGTGTATATTTTATAAAGAATGACCTCTGGGTGTATATTCTATACAAAATGAAGTCTGGTGTATATTCTATAAATAATGAAGTACGGATGTATATTCTATCAAGAATGAAGTATGGGTGTATATTTTATAAAGAATGAAGTCTGGGTGTATATTCTATACAGAATGAAGTCTGGTCTATATTCTATAAATAATGAAGTACGGGTGTATATTCTATAAAGCATGAAGTCCCCTGTGTATATTCCATAAAGAATGAAGTCTGGGTGTATATTCTATACAGAATGAAGGCTGGGTGTATATTCTATAAATAATGAAGTACGGGTGTATATTCTATAAAGCATGAAGTCTGGGTGTATATTCTATAAAGAATGAAGTTAGGGTGTATATTGGAAAAAGAATGAAGTTTGAGTGTATATTCTATAAAGAATGAATGGGTGTATATTCTATAAAGAAAGAAGTATGGGTGTATATTCTATACAGAATGAAGTCTGGTGTATATTCTATGAATAATGATGTACGGGTGTCTATTCTATAAAGCACAAAGTCTGGGTGTATATTCTATAAAGAATGAGGTATGGGTGTATATTTTATAAAGAATGAAGTCTGGGTGTATATTCTATACAAAATGAAGTCTGGGTGTATATTCTATCAAGAATGAAGTCTGGGTGTATATTCTATAAAGAATGAAGTCTGGGTGTATATTCTATACAGAATGAAGTCTGGTGTATATTCTATAAATAATGAAGTACGGGTGTCTATTCTATAAAGCACAAAGTCTGGGTGTATATTCTATAAAGAATGAAGTATGGGTGTATATTTTATAAAGAATGACCTCTGGGTGTATATTCTATACAAAATGAAGTCTGGTGTATATTCTATAAATAATGAAGTACGGATGTATATTCTATAAAGCACGAAGTCTGGGTGTATATTCTATAAAGAATGAAGTCTGGGTGTATATTCTATAAAGAATGAAGTCTGGGTGTATATTCTATAAAGAATGAAGTCTGGGTGTATATTCTATAAAGAATGAAGTCTGGGTGTCTATTCTATAAAGAATAATGTCTGGGTGTATGCTTTATAAAGAATGAAGTCTGGGTGTATATTCTATAAAGAATGAAGGCTGGGTATATATTCTATAAAGAATGAAGTCTGGGTGTATATTCTATAAAGAATGAAGGCTGGGTATATATTCTATAAAGAATGAAGTCTGGGTGTATATTCTATAAAGAAAGACGTATTGGGTGTATATTCTATAAAGAATGAAGTCTGGGTGTATATTCTATAAAGAATGAAGGCTGGGTATATATTCTATAAAGAATGACGTCTGGGTGTATATTCTATAAAGAAAGACGTATTGGGTGTATATTCTATAAAGAATGAAGTCTGGGTGTATGCTTTATAAAGAATGAAGTCTGAGTGTATATTCTAAAAAGAATAATGTCTGGATGTATGCTTTATAACGAATGAAGTCTGGGTGATATTCTACAAAGAATGAAGTCTGGGTGTATATTCTATAAAGAATGAAGTCTGGGTGTATACTTTATAAAGAATGCCTGGGTGTATGCTTTATAAAGAATGTCTGGGTGTATGCTTTATAAAGAATGAAGTCTGGGTGTACATTCTATAAAGACTGAAGTCTGGGTGTATATTCCATAAAGAATGAAGTCTCGTGGTATAGTCTATAAATAATGAAGTACGGGTGTATATTCTATAAAGCATGAAGTCTGGGTGTATATTCTATAAAGAATGAAGTATGGGTGTATATTTTAAAAAGAAAGAAGTCTGAGTGTATATTCTATAAAGAATGAATGGGTGGATATTCTATAAAGAATGAAGTCTGGGTGTATATTCTATAAAGAATGAAGTCTGGGTGTATATTCTATAAAGAATGAAGAATGGGTGTATATTTTATAAAGAATGACCTCTGGGTGTATATTCTATACAAAATGAAGTCTGGTGTATATTCTATAAATAATGAAGTACGGATGTATATCCTATCAAGAATGAAGTATGGGTGTATATTTTATAAAGAATGAAGTCTGGGTGTATATTCTATACAGAATGAAGTCTGGTCTATATTCTATAAATAATGAAGTACGGGTGTATATTCTATAAAGCATGAAGTCCCCTGTGTATATTCCATAAAGAATGAAGTCTGGGTGTATATTCTATACAGAATGAAGGCTGGGTGTATATTCTATAAATAATGAAGTACGGGTGTATATTCTATAAAGCATGAAGTCTGGGTGTATATTCTATAAAGAATGAAGTTAGGGTGTATATTGGAAAAAGAATGAAGTTTGAGTGTATATTCTATAAAGAATGAATGGGTGTATATTCTATAAAGAAAGAAGTATGGGTGTATATTCTATACAGAATGAAGTCTGGTGTATATTCTATAAATAATGATGTACGGGTGTCTATTCTATAAAGCACAAAGTCTGGGTGTATATTCTATAAAGCACAAAGTCTGGGTGTATATTCTATAAAGAATGAGGTATGGGTGTATATTTTATAAAGAATGAAGTCTGGGTGTATATTCTATACAGAATGAAGTCTGGTGTATATTCTATAAATAATGAAGTACGGGTGTCTATTCTATAAAGCACAAAGTCTGGGTGTATATTCTATAAAGAATGAAGTATGGGTGTATATTTTATAAAGAATGACCTCTGGGTGTATATTCTATACAAAATGAAGTCTGGTGTCTATTCTATAAATAATGAAGTACGGATGTATATTCTATAAAGCACGAAGTCTGGGTGTATATTCTATAAAGAATGAAGTCTGGGTGTATATTCTATAAAAAAAATGAAGTCTGGGTGTATATTCTATAAAGAATGAAGTCTGGGTGTATATTCTATCAAGAATCAAGTATGGGTGTATATTTTATAAAGAATGAAGTCTGGGTGTATATTCTATACAAAATGAAGTCTGGGTGTATATTCTATCAAGAATGAAGTATGGGTGTATATTTTATAAAGAATGAAGTCTGGGTGTATATTCTATACAAAATGAAGTCTGGTGTATATTCTATAAATAATGAAGTACGGGTGTATATTCTATAAAGCATGAAGTCTGGGTGAATATTCTATAAAGAATGAAGTCTGGGTGTATGCTTTACAAATAATGAAGTCTGAGTGTATATTCTATAAAGAATGAAGTCTGGGTGTATATTCTATAAAGAATAATGTCTGGGTGTATGCTTTATAAAGAATGAAGTCTGGGTGTATATTCTATAAAGAATGAAGGCTGGGTATATATTCTATAAAGAATGAAGTCTGGGTGTATATTCTATAAAGAAAGACGTATTGGGTGTATATTCTATAAAGAATGAAGTACGGGTGTATATTCTATAAAGAATGAAGTCTGGGTGTATATTCTATAAAGAATGAAGGCTGGGTATATATTCTATAAAGAATGACGTCTGGGTGTATATTCTATAAAGAAAGACGTATTGGGTGTATATTCTATAAAGAATGAAGTCTGGGTGTATGCTTTATAAAGAATGAAGTCTGAGTGTATATTCTAAAAAGAATAATGTCTGGATGTATGCTTTATAACGAATGAAGTCTGGGTGTATATTCTATAAAGAATGAAGTCTGGGTGTATACTTTATAAAGAATGCCTGGGTGTATGCTTTATAAAGAATGTCTGGGTGTATGCTTTATAAAGAATGAAGTCTGGGTGTACATTCTATAAAGACTGAAGTCTGGGTGTATATTCCATAAAGAATGAAGTCTGGTGGTATAGTCTATAAATAATGAAGTACGGGTGTATATTCTATAAAGCATGAAGTCTGGCTGTATATTCTATAAAGAATGAAGTATGGGTGTATATTTTAAAAAGAATGAAGTCTGAGTGTATATTCTATAAAGAATGAATGGGTGGATATTCTATAAAGAAAGAAGTATGGGTGTATATTTTATAAAGAATGAAGTCTGGGTGTATATTCTATAAATAATGAAGTCTGGGTGTATATTCTATAAAGAATGAAGTCTGGGTGTATATTCTATAAAGAAAGAAGTATGGGTGTATATTCCATAAAGAATGAAGTCTGGGTGTATATTCTATAAAGAATGAAGTCTGGGTGTATATTCGATAAAGAATGAAGTATGGGTGTATATTCTATCAAGAATGAAGTATGGGTGTATATTTTATAAAGAATGAAGTCTGGGTGTATATTCTATACAGAATGAAGTCTGGTCTATATTCTATAAATAATGAAGTACGGGTGTATATTCTATAAAGCATGAAGTCTGGGTGTATATTCTATAAAGAATGAAGTCTGGGTGTATATTCTATAAATAATGAAGTACGGGTGTCTATTCTATAAAGCACAAAGTCTGGGTGTATATTCTATAAAGAATGAAGTATGGGTGTATATTTTATAAAGAATGACCTCTGGGTGTATATTCTATACAAAATGAAGTCTGGTGTATATTCTATAAATAATGAAGTACGGATGTATATTCTATAAAGCACGAAGTCTGGGTGTATATTCTGTAAAGAATGAAGTCTGGGTGTATATTCTATAAAGGATGAAGTCTGGATGCATGCTTTATAAAGCATGAAGTATGGGTGTATATTCTATAAAGGATGAAGTCTGAGTGTATATTCTGTAAAGAATGAAGTCTGGATGCATGCTTTATAAAGAATGAAGTATGGGTGTATATTCTATAAAGAATGAATGGGTGTATATTCTATAAAGAAGTGTGGGTGTATATTCTATAAAGAATGAAGTCTGGGTGTATATTCTATACAGAATGAAGTATGGGTGTATATTCTATAAAGAATGAATGGGTGTATATTCTATAAAGAAGTGTGGGTGTATATTCTATAAAGAATGAAGTCTGGGTGTATATTCTATACAGAATGAAGTATGGGTGTATATTTTATAAAGAATGAAGTCTGGGTGGATATGCTATAAAGAATGAAGTACGGGTGTATATTCTATAAAGCATAAAGTCTGGGTGTATATTCTATAAAGAATGAAGTCTGGGTTTATATTCTATACAGAATGAAGTCTGGGTGTATATTCCATCAAGAATGAAGTATGGGTGTATATTTTATAAAGAATGAAGTCTGGGTGGATATGCGATAAAGAATAAATGGGTGTATATTCTATAAAGAATGAAGTCTGGGTGTATATTCTATAAATAATGAAGTACGGGTGTATATTCTATAAAGCATGAAGTCTGTGGGTATATTCTATACAGAATGAAGTATGGGTGTATATTTTAAAAAGAACGAAGTCTGAGTGTATAATCTATAAAGAATGAATGGGTGTATATTCTATAAAGAATGAAGTCTGGGTGTATATTCTATAAAGAATGAAGTCTGGGTGTATATTCTATAAAGAATAATGTCTGGGTGTATATTCTATAAAGAATAATGTCTGGGTGTATATTCTATCAAGAATGAAGTACGGATGTATATTCTATAAACCACGAAGTCTGGGTGTATATTCTATAAAGAATGAAGTCTGGGTGTATATTCTATAAAGAATGAAGTCTGGGTGTATATTCTATAAAGAATGAAGTCTGGGTGTATATTCTATAAAGAATGAAGTCTGAGTGTATATTCTATAAAGAATAATGTCTGGGTGTATGCTTTATAAAGAATGAAGTCTGGGTGTATGCTTTATAAATAATGAAGTCTGGGTGATATTCTATAAAGAATGAGGTCTGGGTGTATATTCTATAAAGAATGGATTATGGGTGTATATTTTATAAAAACAGGTTAATTCTTCTTATAAAACAAGTTCAGAAAGAATGACAAGCTCTTTATTTACCCTTTAACACTCAACACGGCCAAAAATGGCTTCTGCACTGGTCTTGGGAAATGTCCATTTACACACCAAGAGAAGACTATTTTTGATAACCGAGCCAGTTATTCCATTGAAAAATTTTCAAAAATAGTCTTCTCTACGTCTGCAAATGGACATTTTCTA
>CM067373.1:140871538-140941538 GCA_034401795.1 Chaetoderma sp. LZ-2023a
TAGCGTCGTCCGTCCATCCGTCAAATCACATCACCACCTTAGCGTTGTCCATCCATCCATCAAATCACATCACCTTAGTGTCGTCCGTCCATCCGTCAAATCACATCACCACCTTTGCGTCGTCCATCCATCCGTCAAATCACATCACCTCCTTAGCATTGTCCGTCCATCCGTCAAATCACATCACCTTAACGTCGTCCGCCCATCCTCAAATCACATCACCGTAGCGTCGTCCGTCCTTCCGTCAAATTACATCATCTTAGCATCGTCCGTCCATCTGTCAAATTACATCACCTCCTTAGCATCGTCCGTCCATCCGTCAAATCTCATCACCTACTGAGCGTCCTCCATCCATCCGTCAAATCACATCGCGTCGTCCGTCCATCCATCAAATCACATCACTCGTCTGTCCATCCATCAAATCACATCACCTCCTTAGTGTCATCCGTCCATCGGTCAAATCACATCACCTGCTTAACTTCGTCCATCCATCCGTCAAATCACATCACCTCCTTAGCGTCATCCATCCATCGGTCAAATCACATCACCTGCTTAGCGTCGTCCGTCCATCCGTCAAATCGCATCATCTCCTTAGCGTCGTCCGTCCATCTGTCAAATCACATCGCCTCCTTAGCATCGTCCATCCATCCGTCAAATCACATCGCCTCCTTAGCGTCGTCCATCCATCCGTTAAATCACATCACCTCCTTAGCGTCACCGTCCATCCGTCAAATCACATCACCTTAGCGACATCCATCCATCCGTCAAATTACATCATCTTAGCGTCGTCCGTCCATCCTTCAAATTACATCATCTCCTTAGCGTCGTCCGTCCATCCGTCAAATCACATCACCTCCTTAGCGCCGTCCGTCCATCCGTCAAATCACATCACCTGCTTAGCGTCGTCCATCCATCCATCAAATCACATCACCTTAACGTCGTCTGTCCATCCGTCAAATCACCTCGCCTGCTTAGCATCCTCCGTTCATCCATCAAATCACATCACCTCCTTACCATCGTCCATCCATCCGTCAAATCACATCACCTCCTTATCGTCGTCCATCTATCCGTCAAATCACATCGCCTCCTTACCATCGTCCATCCATCTGTCAAATCACATCACCTCCTTATCGTCGTCCATCTATCCGTCAAATCACATCACCTCCTTAGTGTCATCCATCCATCCGTCAAATCACATCACCTCCTTATCGTCGTCCATCTATCCGTCAAATCACATCGCCTCCTTACCATCGTCCATCCATCTGTCAAATCACATCACCTCCTTATCGTCGTCCATCTATCCGTCAAATCACATCACCTCCTTAGTGTCATCCATTCATCCGTCAAATCACATCACTACCTTAGCGTTGTCCGTCCATCCATCAAATCACATCACATCACCACCTTAGCGTCGTCCATCCATCCGTCAAATCACATCACCTTAGCGTTGTCCGTCCATCCATCAAATCACATCACCACCTTAGCGTCATCCGTCCATCCGTCAAATCACATCGCCTTCTTTGCTTCATTCGTCCATCTATCAAATCACATCACCTCCATAGCGTCATCCGTCCATCCGTCAAATCACATCGCCTTCTTTGTTTCATCCGTCAATCCATCAAATCACATCACCTTATCGTCGTCCGTCCATCCGTCAAATCACATCACCACCTTAGCGTTGTCCATCCATCCATCAAATCACATCACCTTAGTGTCGTCCGTCCATCCGTCAAATCACATCACCACCTTTGCGTCGTCCATCCATCCGTCAAATCACAACACCTTAGCGTCATCCATCCATCCGTCAAATCACATCACCTCCTTAGCGTTGTCCGTCCATCCGTCAAATCACATCACCGTAACGTCGTCCGCCCATCCTCAAATCACATCACCGTACCGTCGTCCGTCCTTCCGTCAAATTACATCATCTTAGCATCGTCCGTCCATCTGTCAAATTACATCACCTCCTTAGCATCGTCCGTCCATCCGTCAAATCTCATCACCTACTGAGCGTCCTCCATCCATCCGTCAAATCACATCGGGTCGTCCGTCCATCCATCAAATCACATCACTCGTCTGTCCATCCATCAAATCACATCACCTCCTTAGTGTCATCCGTCCATCGGTCAAATCACATCACCTGCTTAACTTCGTCCATCCATCCGTCAAACCACATCACCTCCTTAGCATCATCCATCCATCGGTCAAATCACATCACCTGCTTAGCGTCGTCCGTCCATCCGTCAAATCGCATCATCTCCTTAGCGTCGTCCGTCCATCTGTCAAATCACATCGCCTCCTTAGCGTCGTCCATCCATCCGTCAAATCACATCAGCTCCTTAGTGTTGTCTGTCCATGCGTCAAATCATATCATCTCCTTAGCATCGTCCATCCATCCGTCAAATCACATCGCCTCCTTAGCGTCGTCCATCCATCCGTCAAATCACATCACCTCCTTAGCGTCGCCGTCCATCCGTCAAATCACATCACCGTAGCGACATCCATCCATCCGTCAAATCACATCACCTTAGCGTCATCCATCCATCCGTCAAATCACATCACCTCCTTAGCGTTGTCCGTCCATCCGTCAAATCACATCGCCTCCTTAGCGTCGTCCGTCTATCCGTCAAGTCACATCACCTCCTTAGCGTTGTCTATCCATCCGTCAAATCACATCACCTTAGCATTGTCCATCCATCCGTCAAATCACATCACCTTAGCGTCGTCCGTCCATCCGTCAAATCACATCACCTTAGCGTCGTCCGTCCATCCGTCAAATCACATCACTTCCTTAGTGTCGCCCGCCCATCCATCAAATCACATCACCTCTGTAGCATCGTCCATCCCTCCGTCAAATCACATCACCTCTGTAGAATCGTCCGTCCATCCGTCAAATTACATCATCTTAGCATCGTCCGTCCATCCGTCAAATCACATCACCTACTTAGCGTCCTCCATCCATCCGTCGAATCACATCACCTCGTTAGCGACGTCCATCCATCCGTCAAATCACATCAGTTCCTTAGAGTTGTCTGTCCATCCGTCAAATCATATCATCTCCTTAGCGTCGTCCATCCATCCGTCAAATCACATCACCTCCTTAGCGTCATCCGTCCATCCGTCAAATCACATCGCCTTCTTTGCTTCATCCGTCCATTTATCAAATCACATCACCTCCATAGCGTCATCCGTCCATCCATCAAATCACATCAGCTCCTTAGAGTTGTCTGTCCATCCGTCAAATCATATCATCTCCTTAGCATCGTCCGTCCATCTGTCAAATCACATCGCCTTCTTTGCTTCATCTGTCCATCTATCAAATCACATCACCTCCATAGCGTCATCCGTCCGTCAAATCACATCACCTCCATAGCGTCATCCGTCCATCCGTCAAATCACATCGCCTTCTTTGCTTCATCCGTCCATCCATCAAATCACATCACCTTATCGTCGTCCGTCCATCCGTCAAATCACATCACCACCTTAGCGTTGTCCATCCATCCATCAAATCACATCACCTTAGTGTCGTCCGTCCATCCGTCAAATCACATCACCACCTTTGCGTCGTCCATCCATCCGTCAAATCACAACACCTTAGCGTCATCCATCCATCCGTCAAATCACATCACCTCCTTAGCGTTGTCCGTCCATCCGTCAAATCACATCACCTTAACGTCGTCCGCCCATCCTCAAATCACATCACCGTAGCGTCGTCCGTCCTTCCGTCAAATTACATCATCTTAGCATCGTCCGTCCATCTGTCAAATTACATCACCTCCTTAGCATCGTCCGTCCATCCGTCAAATCTCATCACCTACTGAGCGTCCTCCATCTATCCGTCAAATCACATCGCGTCGTCCGTCCATCCATCAAATCACATCACTCGTCTGTCCATCCATCAAATCACATCACCTCCTTAGTGTCATCCGTCCATCGGTCAAATCACATCACCTGCTTAACTTCGTCCATCCATCCGTCAAATCACATCACCTCCTTAGCGTCATCCATCCATCGGTCAAATCACATCACCTGCTTAGCGTCGTCAGTCCATCCGTCAAATCGCATCATCTCCTTAGCGTCGTCCGTCCATCTGTCAAATCACATCGCCTGCTTAGCGTCGTCCATCCATCCGTCAAATCACATCAGCTCCTTAGTGTTGTCTGTCCATGCGTCAAATCATATCATTTCCTTAGCATCGTCCATCCATCCGTCAAATCACATCGCCTCCTTAGCGTCGTCCATCCATCCGTCAAATCACATCACCTTAGCGTCGCCGTCCATCCGTCAAATCACATCACCTTAGCGACATCCATCCATCCGTCAAATTACATCATCTTAGCGTCGTCCGTCCATCCTTCAAATTACATCATCTCCTTAGCGTCGTCCGTCCATCCGTCAAATCACATCGCCTCCTTAGCGTCGTCCATCCATCCGTCAAATCACATCACCTCCTTAGCGTCGCCGTCCATCCGTCAAATCACATCACCTTAGCGACGTCCATCCATCTGTCAAATCACATCAGCTCCTTGGAGTTGTCTGTCCGTCCGTCAAATCATATCATCTCCTTAGCGTCGTCCATCCATCCGTCAAATCACATCACCTCCTTAGCGTCATCCATCCATCCGTCAAATCACATCGCCTTCTTTGCTTCATCCGTCCATCCATCAAATCACATCACCTCCATAGCGTCATCCGTCCATCCGTCAAATCACATCGCCTTATTTGCTTCATCCGTCCATCCATCAAATCACATCACCTTAGCGTCATCCGTCCATCCATCAAATCACATCACCACCTTAGCGTCGTCCATCCATCCGTCAAATCACATCACCACCTTAGCGTCGTCCGTCCATCCGTCAAATCACATCACCTCGTTAGCGACGTCCATCCATCCGTCAAATCACATGAGCTCCTTAGTGTTGTCTGTCCATGCGTCAAATCATATCTCCTTAGCATCGTCCATCCATCCGTCAAATCACATCGCCTCCTTAGCGTCGTCCATCCATCCGTCAAATCACATCACCTCCTTAGCGTCGCCATCCATCCGTCAAATCACATCACCGTAGCGACATCCATCCATCCGTCAAATTACATCATCTTAGCGTCGTCCGTCCATCCTTCAAATTACATCATCTCCTTAGCGTCGTCCGTCCATCTGTCAAATCACATCGCCTCCTTAGCGTCGTCCATCCATCCGTCAAATCACATCAGCTCCTTAGTGTTGTCTGTCCATGCGTCAAATCATATCATCTCCTTAGCATCGTCCATCCATCCGTCAAATCACATCGCCTCCTTAGCGTCGTCCATCCATCCGTCAAATCACATCACCTCCTTAGCGTCGCCGTCCATCCGTCAAATCACATCATCTTAGCATCGTCCGTCCATCCGTCAAATCACATCACCTACTTAGCGTCCTCCATCCATCCGTCGAATCACATCACCTCGTTAGCGACGTCCATCCATCCGTCAAATCACATCAGTTCCTTAGAGTTGTCTGTCCATCCGTCAAATCATATCATCTCCTTAGCGTCGTCCATCCATCCGTCAAATCACATCACCTCCTTAGCGTCATCCGTCCATCCGTCAAATCACATCGCCTTCTTTGCTTCATCCGTCCATTTATCAAATCACATCACCTCCATAGCGTCATCCGTCCATCCATCAAATCACATCAGCTCCTTAGAGTTGTCTGTCCATCCGTCAAATCATATCATCTCCTTAGCATCGTCCGTCCATCTGTCAAATCACATCGCCTTCTTTGCTTCATCTGTCCATCTATCAAATCACATCACCTCCATAGCGTCATCCGTCCGTCAAATCACATCACCTCCATAGCGTCATCCGTCCATCCGTCAAATCACATCGCCTTCTTTGCTTCATCCGTCCATCCATCAAATCACATCACCTTATCGTCGTCCGTCCATCCGTCAAATCACATCACCACCTTAGCGTTGTCCATCCATCCATCAAATCACATCACCTTAGTGTCGTCCGTCCATCCGTCAAATCACATCACCACCTTTGCGTCGTCCATCCATCCGTCAAATCACAACACCTTAGCGTCATCCATCCATCCGTCAAATCACATCACCTCCTTAGCGTTGTCCGTCCATCCGTCAAATCACATCACCTTAACGTCGTCCGCCCATCCTCAAATCACATCACCGTAGCGTCGTCCGTCCTTCCGTCAAATTACATCATCTTAGCATCGTCCGTCCATCTGTCAAATTACATCACCTCCTTAGCATCGTCCGTCCATCCGTCAAATCTCATCACCTACTGAGCGTCCTCCATATATCCGTCAAATCACATCGCGTCGTCCGTCCATCCATCAAATCACATCACTCGTCTGTCCATCCATCAAATCACATCACCTCCTTAGTGTCATCCGTCCATCGGTCAAATCACATCACCTGCTTAACTTCGTCCATCCATCCGTCAAATCACATCACCTCCTTAGCGTCATCCATCCATCGGTCAAATCACATCACCACCTTAGCGTTGTCCATCCATCCATCAAATCACATCACCTTAGTGTCGTCCGTCCATCCGTCAAATCACATCACCACCTTTGCGTCGTCCATCCATCCGTCAAATCACAACACCTTAGCGTCATCCATCCATCCGTCAAATCACATCACCTCCTTAGCGTTGTCCGTCCATCCGTCAAATCACATCACCTTAACGTCGTCCGCCCATCCTCAAATCACATCACCGTAGCGTCGTCCGTCCTTCCGTCAAATTACATCATCTTAGCATCGTCCGTCCATCTGTCAAATTACATCACCTCCTTAGCATCGTCCGTCCATCCGTCAAATCTCATCACCTACTGAGCGTCCTCCATCTATCTGTCAAATCACATCGCGTCGTCCGTCCATCCATCAAATCACATCACTCGTCTGTCCATCCATCAAATCACATCACCTCCTTAGTGTCATCCGTCCATCGGTCAAATCACATCACCTGCTTAACTTCGTCCATCCATCCGTCAAATCACATCACCTCCTTAGCGTCATCCATCCATCGGTCAAATCACATCACCTGCTTAGCGTCGTCAGTCCATCCGTCAAATCGCATCATCTCCTTAGCGTCGTCCGTCCATCTGTCAAATCACATCGCGTCATCCGTCCATCCGTCAAATCACATCACTCGTCTGTCCATCCATCAAATCACATCACCTCCTTAGTGTCATCCGTCCATCGGTCAAATCACATCACCTGCTTAACTTTGTCCATCCATCCGTCAAATCACATCACCTCCTTAGCGTCATCCATCCATCGGTCAAATCACATCACCTGCTTAGCGTCGTCCGTCCATCCGTCAAATCGCATCATCTCCTTAGCGTCGTCCGTCCATCTGTCAAATCACATCGCCTGCTTAGCGTCGTCCATCCATCCGTCAAATCACATCAGCTCCTTAGTGTTGTCTGTCCATGCGTCAAATCATATCATTTCCTTAGCATCGTCCATCCATCCGTCAAATCACATCGCCTCCTTAGCGTCGTCCATCCATCCGTCAAATCACATCACCTTAGCGTCGCCGTCCATCCGTCAAATCACATCACCTTAGCGACATCCATCCATCCGTCAAATTACATCATCTTAGCGTCGTCCGTCCATCCTTCAAATTACATCATCTCCTTAGCGTCGTCCGTCCATCCGTCAAATCACATCGCCTCCTTAGCGTCGTCCATCCATCCGTCAAATCACATCACCTCCTTAGCGTCGCCGTCCATCCGTCAAATCACATCACCTTAGCGACGTCCATCCATCTGTCAAATCACATCAGCTCCTTGGAGTTGTCTGTCCGTCCGTCAAATCATATCATCTCCTTAGCGTCGTCCATCCATCCGTCAAATCACATCACCTCCTTAGCGTCATCCATCCATCCGTCAAATCACATCGCCTTCTTTGCTTCATCCGTCCATCCATCAAATCACATCACCTCCATAGCGTCATCCGTCCATCCGTCAAATCACATCGCCTTATTTGCTTCATCCGTCCATCCATCAAATCACATCACCTTAGCGTCATCCGTCCATCCATCAAATCACATCACCACCTTAGCGTCGTCCATCCATCCGTCAAATCACATCACCACCTTAGCGTCGTCCGTCCATCCGTCAAATCACATCACCTCGTTAGCGACGTCCATCCATCCGTCAAATCACATGAGCTCCTTAGTGTTGTATGTCCATGCGTCAAATCATATCTCCTTAGCATCGTCCATCCATCCGTCAAATCACATCGCCTCCTTAGCGTCGTCCATCCATCCGTCAAATCACATCACCTCCTTAGCGTCGCCATCCATCCGTCAAATCACATCACCGTAGCGACATCCATCCATCCGTCAAATTACATCATCTTAGCGTCGTCCGTCCATCCTTCAAATTACATCATCTCCTTAGCGTCGTCCGTCCATCCGTCAAATCACATCGCCTCCTTAGCGTCGTCCATCCATCCGTCAAATCACATCACCTTAGCGTCGCCGTCCATCCGTCAAATCACATGACCTTAGCGACGTCCATCCATCCGTCAAATCACATCAGCTCCTTGGAGTTGTCTGTCCGTCCGTCAAATCATATCATCTCCTTAGTGTCGTCCATCCATCCGTCAAATCACATCACCTCCTTAGCATCATCCGTCCATCCGTCAAATCACATCGCCTTCTTTGCTTCATCCGTCCATCCATCAAATCACATCACCTCCATAGCGCCATCCGTCCATCCGTCAAATCACATCGCCTTCTTTGCTTCATCCGTCCATCCATCAAATCACGTCACCTTAGCGTCATCCGTCCATCCGTCAAATCACATCACCACCTTAGCGTCGTCCATCCATCCGTCAAATCACATCACCACCTTAGCGTCGTCCGTTCATCCGTCAAATCACATCACCTCGTTAGCGACGTCCATCTATCCGTCAAATCACATCAGCTCCTTAGAGTTGTCTGTCCATCCGTCAAATCATATCATCTCCTTAGCATCATCCGTCCATCTGTCAAATCACATCGCCTCCTTAGCGTCGCCGTCCATCCGTCAAATCACATCACCGTAGCGACATCCATCCATCCGTCAAATTACATCATCTTAGCGTCGTCCGTCCATCCTTCAAATTACGTCATCTCCTTAGCGTCGTCCGTCCATCCGTCAAATCACATCACCTCCTTAGCGCCGTCCGTCCATCCGTCAAATTACATCACCTGCTTAGCGTCGTCCGTCCATCCATCAAATCACATCACCTTAACGTCGTCTGTCCATCCGTCAAATCACCTCGCCTCCTTAGCATCCTCCGTTCATCCATCAAATCACATCGCCTCCTTGCCATCGTCCATCCATCCGTCAAATCACATCACCTTATCGCCGTCCATCTATCCGTCAAATCACATCACCTCCTTAGTGTCGTCCATCCATCCGTCAAATCACATCACCTCCTTAGCATCGTCCGTCCATCCATCAAATCACATCACCTTAGCGTCGTCCGTCCATCCGTCAAATCACATCACTACCTTAGCGTTGTCCATCCATCCATCAAATCACATCACCACCTTATCGTCGTCCATCCATCCGTCAAAGCACATCACCTTAGCGTCATCCATCCATCCGTCAAATCACATCACCTCCTTAGCGTTGTCCGTCCATCCGTCAAATCATTTCACCTCCTTAGCGACATCCATCCATCTGTCAAATCACATCGCCTCCTTAGCGTCGTCCGTCTAGCCGTCAAGTCACATCACCTCCTTAGCGTTGTCTATCCATCCGTCAAATCACATCACCTTAGCATCGTCCATCCATCCGTCAAATCACATCACCTTAGCGTCGTCCGTCCATCCATCAAATCACATCACCTTAGCGTCGTCCATCCGTCCATCAAATCACATCGCCTTAGCGTCGTCCGTCCATCCATGAAATCACATCACTTCCTTAGTGTCGCCCGCCCATCCATCAAATCACATCACCTCTGTAGCATCATCGGTCCCTCCGTCAAATCACATCACCTACTGAGCGTAGAATCGTCCGTCCATCCGTCAAATTACATCATCTTAGCATCGTCCGTCCATCCGTCAAATCACATCACCTCGTTAGCGACGTCCATCCATCCGTCAAATCACATCAGCTCCTTAGAGTTGTCTGTCCATCCGTCAAATCATATCATCTCCTTAGCGTCGTCCATCCATCCGTCAAATCACATCACCTCCTTAGCGTCATCCGTCCATCCGTCAAATCACATCGCCTTCTTTGCTTCATCCGTCCATCTATCAAATCACATCACCTCCATAGCGTCATCCGTCCATCCGTCAAATCACATCGCCTTCTTTGCTTCATCCGTCCATCCATCAAATCACATCACCTTAGCGTCGTCCGTCCATCCGTCAAATCACATCACCACCTTAGCGTTGTCCATCCATCCATCAAATCACATCACCTTAGTGTCGTCCGTCCATCCGTCAAATCACATCACCACCTTTGCGTCGTCCATCCATCCGTCAAATCACATCACCTCCTTAGCATTGTCCGTCCATCCGTCAAATCACATCACCTTAACGTCGTCCGCCCATCCTCAAATCACATCACCGTAGCGTCGTCCGTCCTTCCGTCAAATTACATCATCTTAGCATCGTCCGTCCATCTGTCAAATTACATCACCTCCTTAGCATCGTCCGTCCATCCGTCAAATCTCATCACCTACTGAGCGTCCTCCATCCATCCGTCAAATCACATCGCGTCGTCCGTCCATCCATCAAATCACATCACTCGTCTGTCCATCCATCAAATCACATCACCTCCTTAGTGTCATCCGTCCATCGGTCAAATCACATCACCTGCTTAACTTCGTCCATCCATCCGTCAAATCACATCACCTCCTTAGCGTCATCCATCCATCGGTCAAATCACATCACCTGCTTAGCGTCGTCCGTCCATCCGTCAAATCGCATCATCTCCTTAGCGTCGTCCGTCCATCTGTCAAATCACATCGCCTCCTTAGCATCGTCCATCCATCCGTCAAATCACATCGCCTCCTTAGCGTCGTCCATCCATCCGTTAAATCACATCACCTCCTTAGCGTCACCGTCCATCCGTCAAATCACATCACCTTAGCGACATCCATCCATCCGTCAAATTACATCATCTTAGCGTCGTCCGTCCATCCTTCAAATTACATCATCTCCTTAGCGTCGTCCGTCCATCCGTCAAATCACATCACCTCCTTAGCGCCGTCCGTCCATCCGTCAAATCACATCACCTGCTTAGCGTCGTCCATCCATCCATCAAATCACATCACCTTAACGTCGTCTGTCCATCCGTCAAATCACCTCGCCTGCTTAGCATCCTCCGTTCATCCATCAAATCACATCACCTCCTTACCATCGTCCATCCATCCGTCAAATCACATCACCTCCTTATCGTCGTCCATCTATCCGTCAAATCACATCGCCTCCTTACCATCGTCCATCCATCTGTCAAATCACATCACCTCCTTATCGTCGTCCATCTATCCGTCAAATCACATCACCTCCTTAGTGTCATCCATCCATCCGTCAAATCACATCACCTCCTTATCGTCGTCCATCTATCCGTCAAATCACATCGCCTCCTTACCATCGTCCATCCATCTGTCAAATCACATCACCTCCTTATCGTCGTCCATCTATCCGTCAAATCACATCACCTCCTTAGTGTCATCCATCCATCCGTCAAATCACATCACTACCTTAGCGTTGTCCGTCCATCCATCAAATCACATCACATCACCACCTTAGCGTCGTCCATCCATCCGTCAAATCACATCACCTTAGCGTTGTCCGTCCATCCATCAAATCACATCACCACCTTAGCGTCATCCGTCCATCCGTCAAATCACATCGCCTTCTTTGCTTCATTCGTCCATCTATCAAATCACATCACCTCCATAGCGTCATCCGTCCATCCGTCAAATCACATCGCCTTCTTTGTTTCATCCGTCAATCCATCAAATCACATCACCTTATCGTCGTCCGTCCATCCGTCAAATCACATCACCACCTTAGCGTTGTCCATCCATCCATCAAATCACATCACCTTAGTGTCGTCCGTCCATCCGTCAAATCACATCACCACCTTTGCGTCGTCCATCCATCCGTCAAATCACAACACCTTAGCGTCATCCATCCATCCGTCAAATCACATCACCTCCTTAGCGTTGTCCGTCCATCCGTCAAATCACATCACCGTAACGTCGTCCGCCCATCCTCAAATCACATCACCGTACCGTCGTCCGTCCTTCCGTCAAATTACATCATCTTAGCATCGTCCGTCCATCTGTCAAATTACATCACCTCCTTAGCATCGTCCGTCCATCCGTCAAATCTCATCACCTACTGAGCGTCCTCCATCCATCCGTCAAATCACATCGGGTCGTCCGTCCATCCATCAAATCACATCACTCGTCTGTCCATCCATCAAATCACATCACCTCCTTAGTGTCATCCGTCCATCGGTCAAATCACATCACCTGCTTAACTTCGTCCATCCATCCGTCAAACCACATCACCTCCTTAGCATCATCCATCCATCGGTCAAATCACATCACCTGCTTAGCGTCGTCCGTCCATCCGTCAAATCGCATCATCTCCTTAGCGTCGTCCGTCCATCTGTCAAATCACATCGCCTCCTTAGCGTCGTCCATCCATCCGTCAAATCACATCAGCTCCTTAGTGTTGTCTGTCCATGCGTCAAATCATATCATCTCCTTAGCATCGTCCATCCATCCGTCAAATCACATCGCCTCCTTAGCGTCGTCCATCCATCCGTCAAATCACATCACCTCCTTAGCGTCGCCGTCCATCCGTCAAATCACATCACCGTAGCGACATCCATCCATCCGTCAAATCACATCACCTTAGCGTCATCCATCCATCCGTCAAATCACATCACCTCCTTAGCGTTGTCCGTCCATCCGTCAAATCACATCGCCTCCTTAGCGTCGTCCGTCTATCCGTCAAGTCACATCACCTCCTTAGCGTTGTCTATCCATCCGTCAAATCACATCACCTTAGCATCGTCCATCCATCCGTCAAATCACATCACCTTAGCGTCGTCCGTCCATCCGTCAAATCACATCACCTTAGCGTCGTCCATCCGTCCGTCAAATCACATCGCCTTAGTGTCGTCCGTCCCTCCGTCAAATCACATCACCTCTGTAGAATCGTCCGTCCATCCGTCAAATTACATCATCTTAGCATCGTCCGTCCATCCGTCAAATCACATCACCTACTTAGCGTCCTCCACCCTCCGTCGAATCACATCACCTCGTTAGCGACGTCCATCCATCCGTCAAATCACATCAGCTCCTTAGAGTTGTCTGTCCATCCGTCAAATCATATCATCTCCTTAGCGTCGTCCATCCATCCGTCAAATCACATCACCTCCTTAGCGTCATCCCTCCATCCGTCAAATCACATCGCCTTCTTTGCTTCATCCGTCCATCTATCAAATCACATCACCTCCATAGCGTCATCCGTCCATCCATCAAATCACATCGCCTTCTTTGTTTCATCCGTCCATCCATCAAATCACATCACCGTATCGTCGTCCGTCCATCCGTCAAATCACATCACCACCTTAGCGTTGTCCATCCATCCATGAAATCACATCACCTTAGTGTCGTCCGTCCATCCGTCAAATCACATCACCACCTTTGCGTCGTCCATCCATCCGTCAAATCACAACACCTTAGCGTCATCCATCCATCCGTCAAATCACATCACCTCCTTAGCGTTGTCCGTCCATCCATCAAATCACATCACCGTAACGTCGTCCGCCCATCCTCAAATCACATCACCGTACCGTCGTCCGTCCTTCCGTCAAATTACATCATCTTAGCATCGTCCGTCCATCTGTCAAATTACATCACCTCCTTAGCATCGTCCGTCCATCCGCCAAATCTAATCACCTACTGAGCGTCCTCCATCCATCCGTCAAATCACATCGCGTCGTCCGTCCATCCATCAAATCACATCATCTCCTTAGTGTCATCCGTCCATCGGTCAAATCACATCACCTGCTTAACTTCGTCCATCCATCCGTCAAATCACATCACCTCCTTAGCGTCATCCATCCATCGGTCAAATCACATCACCTGCTTAGCGTCGTCCGTCCATCTGTCAAATCACATCGCCTCCTTAGCGTCGTCCATCCATCCGTCAAATCACATCAGGTCCTTAGTGTTGTCTGTCCATGCGTCAAATCATATCATCTCCTTAGCATCGTCCATCCATCCGTCAAATCACATCGCCTCCTTAGCGTCGTCCATCCATCCGTCAAATCACATCACCTCCTTAGCGTCGCCGTCCATCCGTCAAATCACATCACCTTAGCGACGTCCATCCATCTGTCAAATCACATCAGCTCCTTGGAGTTGTCTGTCCGTCCGTCAAATCATATCATCTCCTTAGCGTCGTCCATCCATCTATCAAATCACATCACCTCCATAGCGTCATCCGTCCATCCGTCAAATCACATCGCCTTCTTTGTTTCATCCGTCCATCCATCAAATCACATCAACTTATCGTCGTCCGTCCATCCGTCAAATCACATCACCACCTTAGCGTTGTCCATCCATCCATCAAATCACATCACCTTAGTGTCATCCGTCCATCCGTCAAATCACATCACCACCTTTGCGTCGTCCATCCATCCGTCAAATCACATCACCTTAGCATCGTCCATCCATCCGTCAAATCACATCACCTTAGCGTCGTCCGTCCATCCGTCAAATCACATCACCTTAGCGTCGTCCATCCATCCGTCAAATCACATCACCTTAGCGTCGTCCGTCCATCCGTCAAATCACATCACCTTAGCGTCGTCCATCCGTCCGTCAAATCACATCGCCTTAGTGTCGCCCGCCCATCCATCAAATCACATCACCTCTGTAGCATCGTCCGTCCCTCCGTCAAATCACATCACCTCTGTAGAATCGTCCGTCCATCCGTCAAATTACATCATCTTAGCATCGTCCGTCCATCCGTCAAATCACATCACCTACTTAGCGTCCTCCATCCATCCGTCGAATCACATCACCTCGTTAGCGACGTCCATCCATCCGTCAAATCACATCAGCTCCTTAGAGTTGTCTGTCCATCCGTCAAATCATATCATCTTAGCGTCGTCCATCCATCCGTCAAATCACATCACCTCCTTAGCGTCATCCGTCCATCCGTCAAATCACATCGCCTTCTTTGCTTCATCCGTCCATCTATCAAATCACATCACCTCCATAGCGTCATCCGTCCATCCGTCAAATCACATCGCCTTCTTTGTTTCATCCGTCCATCCATCAAATCACATCACCTTATCGTCGTCTGTCCATCCGTCAAATCACATCACCACCTTAGCGTTGTCCATCCATCCATCAAATCACATCACCTTAGTGTCGTCCGTCCATCCGTCAAATCACATCACCACCTTTGCGTCGTCCATCCATCCGTCAAATCACAACACCTTAGCGTCATCCATCCATCCGTCAAATCACATCACCTCCTTAGCGTTGTCCGTCCATCCGTCAAATCACATCACCGTAACGTCGTCCGCCCATCCTCAAATCACATCACCGTACCGTCGTCCGTCCTTCCGTCAAATTACATCATCTTAGCATCGTCCGTCCATCTGTCAAATTACATCACCTCCTTAGCATCGTCCGTCCATCCGTCAAATCTCATCACCTACTGAGCGTCCTCCATCCATCCGTCAAATCACATCGCGTCGTCCGTCCATCCATCAAATCACATCACCTCCTTAGTGTCATCCGTCCATCGGTCAAATCACATCACCTGCTTAACTTCGTCCATCCATCCGTCAAATCACATCACCTCCTTAGCGTCATCCATCCATCGGTCAAATCACATCACCTGCTTAGCGTCGTCCGTCCATCTGTCAAATCACATCGCCTCCTTAGCGTCGTCCATCCATCCGTCAAATCACATCAGGTCCTTAGTGTTGTCTGTCCATGCGTCAAATCATATCATCTCCTTAGCATCGTCCATCCATCCGTCAAATCACATCGCCTCCTTAGCGTCGTCCATCCATCCGTCAAATCACATCACCTCCTTAGCGTCGCCGTCCATCCGTCAAATCACATCACCTTAGCGACATCCATCCATCCGTCAAATCACATCACCTTAGCGTCATCCATCCATCCGTCAAATCACATCACCACCTTAGCGTTGTCCATCCATCCATCAAATCACATCACCTTAGTGTCGTCCGTCCATCCGTCAAATCACATCACCACCTTTGCGTCGTCCATCCATCCGTCAAATCACAACACCTTAGCGTCATCCATCCATCCGTCAAATCACATCACCTCCTTAGCGTTGTCCGTCCATCCGTCAAATCACATCACCGTACCGTCGTCCGTCCTTCCGTCAAATTACATCATCTTAGCATCGTCCGTCCATCTGTCAAATTACATCACCTCCTTAGCATCGTCCGTCCATCCGTCAAATCTCATCACCTACTGAGCGTCCTCCATCCATCCGTCAAATCACATCGCGTCGTCCGTCCATCCATCAAATCACATCACCTCCTTAGTGTCATCCGTCCATCGGTCAAATCACATCACCTGCTTAACTTCGTCCATCCATCGGTCAAATCACATCACCTCCTTAGCGTCATCCATCCATCGGTCAAATCACATCACCTGCTTAGCGTCGTCCGTCCATCTGTCAAATCACATCGCCTCCTTAGCGTCGTCCATCCATCCGTCAAATCACATCAGGTCCTTAGTGTTGTCTGTCCATGCGTCAAATCATATCATCTCCTTAGCATTGTCCATCCATCCGTCAAATCACATCGCCTCCTTAGCGTCGTCCATCCATCCGTCAAATCACATCACCTCCTTAGCGTCGCCGTCCATCCGTCAAATCACATCACCTTAGCGACATCCATCCATCCGTCAAATCACATCACCTTAGCGTCATCCATCCATCCGTCAAATCACATCACCTCCTTAGCATTGTCCGTCCATCCGTCAAATCACATCACCTCCTTAGCGACATCCATCCATCTGTCAAATCACATCGCCTCCTTAGCGTCGTCCGTCTATCCGTCAAGTCACATCACCTCCTTAGCGTTGTCTATCCATCCGTCAAATCACATCACCTTAGCATCGTCCATCCATCCGTCAAATCACATCACCGTAGCGTCGTCCATCCATCCGTCAAATCACATCACCTTAGCGTCGTCCATCCATCCGTCAAATCACATCACTTCCTTAGTGTCGCCCGCCCATCCATCAAATCACATCACCTCTGTAGCATCGTCCGTCCCTCCGTCAAATCACATCACCTCTGTAGAATCGTCCGTCCATCCCTCAAATTACATCATCTTAGCATCGTCCGTCCATCCGTCAAATCACATCACCTACTTAGCGTCCTCCATCCATCCGTCGAATATCACATCACCTCGTTAGCGACGTCCATCCATCTGTCAAATCACATCAGCTCCTTAGAGTTGTCTGTCCATCCGTCAAATCATATCATCTCCTTAGCGTCGTCCATCCATCCGTCAAATCACATCACCTCCTTAGCGTCATCCGTCCATCCGTCAAATCACATTGCCTTCTTTGCTTCATCCGTCCATCTATCAAATCACATCACCTCCATAGCGTCATCCGTCCATCCGTCAAATCACATCGCCTTCTTTGTTTCATCCGTCCATCCATCAAATCACATCACCTTATCGTCGTCCGTCCATCCGTCAAATCACATCACGACCTTAGCGTTGTCCATCCATCCATCAAATCACATCACCTTAGTGTCATCCGTCCATCCGTCAAATCACATCACCACCTTTGCGTCGTCCATCCATCCGTCAAATCACAACACCTTAGCGTCATCCATCCATCCGTCAAATCACATCACCTCCTTAGCGTTGTCTGTCCATCCGTCAAATCACATCACCGTAACGTCGTGCGCCCATCCTCAAATCACATCACCGTACCGTCGTCCGTCCTTCCATCAAATTACATCATCTTAGCATCGTCCGTCCATCTGTCAAATTAGATCACCTCCTTAGCATCGTCCGTCCATCCGTCAAATCACATCGCCTCCTTAGCGTCGTCCATCCATCCGTCAAATCACATCACCTCCTTAGCGTCGCCGTCCATCCGTCAAATCACATCACCTTAGCGACATCCATCCATCCGTCAAATTACATCATCTTAGCGTCGTCCGTCCATCCTTCAAATTCCATCATCTCCTTAGCGTCGTCCGTCCATCCGTCAAATCACATCGCCTCCTTAGCGTCGTCCATCCATCGGTCAAATCACATCACCTCCTTAGTGTCGCCGTCCCTCCGTCAAATCACATCACCTCTGTAGAATCGTCCGTCCCTCCGTCAAATCACATCACCTCTGTAGAATCGTCCGTCCATCCGTCAAATTACATCATCTTAGCATCGTCCGTCCATCCGTCAAATCACATCACCTACTTAGCGTCCTCCATCCATCCGTCGAATCACATCACCTCGTTAGCGACGTCCATCCATCCGTCAAATCACATCAGCTCCTTAGAGTTGTCTGTCCATCCGTCAAATCACATCGCCTTCTTTGCTTCATCCGTCCATCTATCAAATCACATCACCTCCATAGCGTCATCCGTCCATCCGTCAAATCACATCGCCTTTGCTTCATCCGTCCATCCATCAAATCACATCACCTTATCGTCGTCCGTCCATCCGTCAAATCACATCACCACCTTAGTGTTGTCCATCCATCCATCAAATCACATCACCTTAGTGTTGTCCGTCCATCCGTCAAATCACATCACCCCCTTTGCGTCGTCCATCCATCCGTCAAATTACATCATCTTAGCATCGTCCGTCCATCTGTCAAATTACATCACCTCCTTAGCATCGTCCGTCCATCCGTCAAATCTCATCACCTACTGAGCGTCCTCCATCCATCCGTCAAATCACATCGCGTCGTCCGTCCATCCATCAAATCACATCAGTCGTCTGTCCATCCATCAAATCACATCACCTCCTTAGTGTCATCCGTCCATCGGTCAAATCACATCACCTGCTTAACTTCGTCCATCCATCCGTCAAATCACATCACCTCCTTAGCGTCATCCATCCATCGGTCAAATCACATCACCTGCTTAGCGTCGTCCGTCCATCCGTCAAATCGCATCATCTCCTTAGCGTCGTCCGTCCATCTGTCAAATCACATCCCCTCCTTAGCGTCATCCATCCATCCGTCAAATCACATCAGCTCCTTAGTGTTGTCTGTCCATGCGTCAAATCATATCATCTCCTTAGCATCGTCCATCCATCCGTCAAATCACATCACCGTAGCGTTGTCCGTCCTTCCGTCAAATTACATCATCTTAGCATCGTCCGTCCATCTGTCAAATTACATCACCTCCTTAGCATCGTCCGTCCATCCGTCAAATCTCATCACCTACTGAGCGTCCTCCATCCATCCGTCAAATCACATCGCGTCGTCCGTCCATCCATCAAATCACATCACTCGTCTGTCCATCCATCAAATCACATCACCTCCTTAGTGTCATCCGTCCATCGGTCAAATCACATCACCTGCTTAACTTCGTCCATCCATCCGTCAAATCACATCACCTCCTTAGCGTCATCCATCCATCGGTCAAATCACATCACCTGCTTAGCGTCGTCCGTCCATCCGTCAAATCGCATCATCTCCTTAGCGTCGTCCGTCCATCTGTCAAATCACATCGCCTCCTTAGCGTCGTCCATCCATCCGTCAAATCACATCAGCTCCTTAGTGTTGTCTGTCCATGCGTCAAATAATATCATCTCCTTAGCATCGTAAATCCATCCGTCAAATCACATCGCCTCCTTAGCGTCGTCCATCCATCCGTCAAATCACATCACCTCCTTAGCGTCGCCGTCCATCCATCAAATCACATCACCTTAGCGACATCCATCCATCCGTCAAATTACATCATCTTAGCGTCGTCCGTCCATCCTTCAAATTACATCATCTCCTTAGCGTCGTCCGTCCATCCGTCAAATCACATCGCCTCCTTAGCGTCGTCCATCCATCCGTCAAATCACATCACCTCCTTAGCGTCGCCGTCCATCCGTCAAATCACATCACCTTAGCGACGTCCATCCATCCGTCAAATCACATCAGCTCCTTGGAGTTGTCTGTCCGTCCGTCAAATCATATCATCTCCTTAGCGTCGTCCATCCATCCGTCAAATCACATCACCTCCTTAGCGTCATCCGTCCATCCGTCAAATCACATCGCCTTTGCTTCATCCGTCCATCCATCAAATCACATCACCTCCATAGCGTCATCCGTCCATCCGTCAAATCACATCGCCTTCTTTGCTTCATCCGTCCATCCATCAAATCACATCACCTTAGCGTCATCCGTCCATCCGTCAAATCACATCACCACCTTAGCGTCGTCCGTCCATCCGTCAAATCACATCACCACCTTAGCGTCGTCCGTCCATCCGTCAAATCACATCACCTCGTTAGCGACGTCCATCCATCCGTCAAATCACATCACCTGCTTAGCGTTGTATGTCCATCCGTCAAATCATATCATCTCCTTAGCATCGTCCGTCCATCTGTCAAATCACATCGCCTCCTTAGCGTCGTCCATCCATCCGTCAAATCACATCACCTCCTTAGCATCGCCGTCCATCCGTCAAATCACATCACCTTAGCGACATCCATCCATCCGTCAAATTACATCATCTTAGCGTCGTCCGTCCATCCTTCAAATTACATCATCTCCTTAGCGTCGTCCGTCCATCCGTCAAATCACATCACCTTAGCGCCGTCCGTCCATCCGTCAAATTACATCACCTGCTTAGCGTCGTCCGTCCATCCATCAAATCACATCACCTTAACGTCGTCTGTCCATCCGTCAAATCACCTCGCCTCCTTAGCATCCTCCGTTCATCCATCAAATCACATCGCCTCCTTACCATCGTCCGTCCATCCATCAAATCACATCACCTTAGCGTCGTCCGTCCATCCGTCAAATCACATCACTACCTTAGCGTTGTCCATCCATCCATCAAATCACATCACCACCTTAGCGTCGTCCATCCATCCGTCAAATCACATCACCTTAGCGTCATCCATCCATCCGTCAAATCACATCACCTCCTTCGCGTTGTCCGTCCATCCGTCAAATCATATCACCTCCTTAGCGACATCCATCCATCTGTCAAATCACATCGCCTCCTTAGCGTCGTCCGTCTATCCGTCAAGTCACATCACCTCCTTAGCGTTGTCTATCCATCCGTCAAATCACATCACCTTAGCATCGTCCATCCATCCGTCAAATCACATCACCTTAGCGTCGTCCATCCATCCGTCAAATCACATCACCTTAGCGTCGTCCAACCGTCCGTCAAATCACATCGCCTTAGCGTCGTCCGTCCATCCGTCAAATCACATCACTTCCTTAGTGTCGCCCGCCCATCCATCAAATCACATCACCTCTGTAGCATCGTCCGTCCCTCCGTCAAATCACATCACCTCTGTAGAATCGTCCGTCCATCCGTCAAATTACATCATCTTAGCATCGTCCGTCCATCCGTCAAATCACATCACCTACTTAGCGTCCTCCATCCATCCGTCGAATCACATCACCTCGTTAGCGACGTCCATCCATCTGTCAAATCACATCAGCTCCTTAGAGTTGTCTGTCCATCCGTCAACTCATATCATCTCCTTAGCGTCGTCCATCCATCCGTCAAATCACATCACCTCCTTAGCGTCATCCGTCCATCCGTCAAATCACATTGCCTTCTTTGCTTCATCCGTCCATCTATCAAATCACATCACCTCCATAGCGTCATCCGCCCATCCGTCAAATCACATCGCCTTCTTTGTTTCATCCGTCCATCCATCAAATCACATCACCTTATCGTCGTCCGTCCATCCGTCAAATCACATCACCACCTTAGCGTTGTCCATCCATCCATCAAATCACATCACCTTAGTGTCATCCGTCCATCCGTCAAATCACATCACCACCTTTGCGTCGTCCATCCATCCGTCAAATCACAACACCTTAGCGTCATCCATCCATCCGTCAAATCACATCACCTCCTTAGCGTTGTCTGTCCATCCGTCAAATCACATCACCGTAACGTCGTGCGCCCATCCTCAAATCACATCACCGTACCGTCGTCCGTCCTTCCATCAAATTACATCATCTTAGCATCGTCCGTCCATCTGTCAAATTACATCACCTCCTTAGCATCGTCCGTCCATCCGTCAAATCACATCGCCTCCTTAGCGTCGTCCATCCATCCGTCAAATCACATCACCTCCTTAGCGTCGCCGTCCATCCGTCAAATCACATCACCTTAGCGACATCCATCCATCCGTCAAATTACATCATCTTAGCGTCGTCCGTCCATCCTTCAAATTCCATCATCTCCTTAGCGTCGTCCGTCCATCCGTCAAATCACATCGCCTCCTTAGCGTCGTCCATCCATCGGTCAAATCACATCACCTCCTTAGTGTCGCCGTCCCTCCGTCAAATCACATCACCTCTGTAGAATCGTCCGTCCCTCCGTCAAATCACATCACCTCTGTAGAATCGTCCGTCCATCCGTCAAATTACATCATCTTAGCATCGTCCGTCCATCCGTCAAATCACATCACCTAGTTAGCGTCCTCCATCCATCCGTCGAATCACATCACCTCGTTAGCGACGTCCATCCATCCGTCAAATCACATCAGCTCCTTAGAGTTGTCTGTCCATCCGTCAAATCACATCGCCTTCTTTGCTTCATCCGTCCATCTATCAAATCACATCACCTCCATAGCGTCATCCGTCCATCCGTCAAATCACATCGCCTTTGCTTCATACGTCCATCCATCAAATCACATCACCTTATCGTTGTCCGTCCATCCGTCAAATCACATCACCACCTTAGTGTTGTCCATCCATCCATCAAATCACATCACCGTAGTGTCGTCCGTCCATCCGTCAAATCACATCACCTCCTTAGCGTCGTCCATCCATCCGTCAAATCACAACACCGTAGCGTCATCCATCCATCCGTCAAATCACATCACCTCCTTAGCGGTGTCCGTCCATCCGTCAAATCACATCACCGTAACGTCGTCCGCCCATCCTCAAATCACATCACCGTAGCGTCGTCCGTCCTTCCGTCAAATTACATCATCTTAGCATCGTCCGTCCATCTGTCAAATTACATCACCTCCTTAGCATCGTCCGTCCATCCGTCAAATCACATCACCTACTGAGCGTCCTCCATCCATCCGTCAAATCACATCGCGTCGTCCGTCCATCCATCAAATCACATCACTCGTCTGTCCATCCATCAAATCACATCACATCCTTAGTGTCATCCGTCCATCGGTCAAATCACATCACCTGCTTAACTTCGTCCATCCATCCGTCAAATCACATCACCTCCTTAGCGTCATCCATCCATCGGTCAAATCACATCACCTGCTTAGCGTCGTCCGTCCATCCGTCAAATCGCATCATCTCCTTAGCGTCGTCCGTCCATCTGTCAAATCACATCGCCTCCTTAGCGTCGTCCATCCATCCGTCAAATCACATCAGCTCCTTAGTGTTGTCTGTCCATCCGTCAAATCATATCATCTCCTTAGCATCGTCCATCCATCCGTCAAATCACATCACCGTAGCGTTGTCCGTCCTTCCGTCAAATTACATCATCTTAGCATCGTCCGTCCATCTGTCAAATTACATCACCTCCTTAGCATCGTCCGTCCATCCGTCAAATCTCATCACCTACTGAGCGTCCTCCATCCATCCGTCAAATCACATCGCGTCGTCCGTCCATCCATCAAATCACATCACTCGTCTGTCCATCCATCAAATCACATCACCTCCTTAGTGTCATCCGTCCATCGGTCAAATCACATCACCTGCTTAACTTCGTCCATCCATCCGTCAAATCACATCACCTCCTTAGCGTCATCCATCCATCCGTCAAATCACATCACCTGCTTAGCGTCGTCCGTCCATCCGTCAAATCGCATCATCTCCTTAGCGTCGTCCGTCCATCTGTCAAATCACATCGCCTCCTTAGCGTCGTCCATCCATCCGTCAAATCACATCAGCTCCTTAGTGTTGTCTGTCCATGCGTCAAATCATATCATCTCCTTAGCATCGTCCATCCATCCGTCAAATAACATCACCGTAGCGTTGTCCGTCCTTCCGTCAAATTACATCATCTTAGCATCGTCCGTCCATCTGTCAAATTACATCACCTCCTTAGCATCGTCCGTCCATCCGTCAAATCTCATCACCTACTGAGCGTCCTCCATCCATCCGTCAAATCACATCGCGTCGTCCGTCCATCCATCAAATCACATCACCACCTTTGCGTCGTCCATCCATCCGTCAAATCACAACACCTCCTTAGCGTTGTCTGTCCATCCGTCAAATCACATCACCTTAACATCGTCGCCCATCCATCTAATCACATCACCGTAGCGTCGTCCGTCCATCCGTCAAATCACATCACCTCCTTAGCGTCGTCTGTCCATCCGTCAAATCACATCGCCTTCTTTGCTTCGTCCATCCATCCGTCAAATCACATCACCTCCTTAGCGACGTCCATCCATCCGTCAAATCACATCACCTCCTTAGCATCGTCCGGCCATCCGTCAACTCACATCACCTCCTTAGCGTCGTCCATCCATCCGGCAAATCACATCGCCTTAGCGTCGTCCATCCATCCGTCAAATCAAATCACCTTAGCGTCGCCCGCCCATCCATCAAATCACATCACCTCTAGCATCGTCCATCCCTCCGTCAAATCACATCACCTCTGTAGAATCGTCCGTCCATCCGTCAAATTACATCATCTTAGCATTGTCCGTCCATCCATCAAATCACATCACCTACTTAGCGTCGTCCCTCCATCCATCAAATCACATCACTCATCTGTCCATCGGTCAAATCACATCACCTGCTTAGCGTCGTCCATCCATCCGTCAAATCACCTCACCTCCTTAGCGTCATCCATCCATCGGTCAAATCACATCACCTGCTTAGCGTTGTATGTCCATCCATCAAATCACATCACCTCCTTAGCATCGTCCGTCCATCCGTCAAATCACATTGCCTCCTTTGCGTCGTTCATACATCCGTCAAATCACATCACCTCCTTAGCGTCACCATCCATCCGTCAAATCACATCACCGTAGCGACATCCATCCATCCGTCAAATTACATCACCTCCTTAGCATCGTCCGTCCATCCGTCAAATCACATCACCTGCTTAGCGTCGTCCGTCCATCCATCAAATCACATCACCTTAATGTCGTCTGTCCATCCGTCAAATCACATCACCTCCTTAGCATCGGTCGTTCATCCATCAAATCACATCACCACCTTAGCGTTGTCCATCCATCCATCAAATCACATCACCTTAGTGTCGTCCGTCCATCCATCAAATCACATCACCACCTTTGCGTCGTCCATCCATCCGTCAAATCACAACACCTCCTTAGCGTTGTCTGTCCATCCGTCAAATCACATCACCTTAACATCGTCGCCCATCCATCTAATCACATCACCGTAGCGTCGTCCGTCCATCCGTCAAATCACATCACCTCCTTAGCGTCGTCTGTCCATCCGTCAAATCACATCGCCTTCTTTGCTTCGTCCATCCATCCATCAAATCACATCACCTCCTTAGCGACGTCCATCCATCCGTCAAATCACATCACCTCCTTAGCATCGTCCGGCCATCCGTCAACTCACATCACCTCCTTAGCGTCGTCCATCCATCCGGCAAATCACATCGCCTTAGCGTCGTCCATCCATCCGTCAAATCAAATCACCTTAGCGTCGCCCGCCCATCCATCAAATCACATCACCTCTAGCATCGTCCATCCCTCCGTCAAATGACATCACCTCTGTAGAATCGTCCGTCCATCCGTCAAATTACATCATCTTAGCATTGTCCGTCCATCCGTCAAATCACATCACCTACTTAGCGTCGTCCCTCCATCCATCAAATCACATCACTCATCTGTCCATCCATCAAATCACATCACCTCCTTAGCGTCATCCGTCCATCGGTCAAATCACATCACCTGCTTAACGTCGTCCATCCATCCGTCAAATCACATCACCTCCTTAGCGTCATCCATCCATCGGTCAAATCACATCACCTGTTTAGCGTTGTATGTCCATCCGTCAAATCACATCACCTCCTTAGCATCGTCCGTCCATCTGTCAAAGCACATCGCCTCCTTAGCGTCGTCCATACATTCGTCAAATCACATCACCTCCTTAGCGTCGCCGTCCATCCGTCAAATCACATCACCGTAGCGACATCCATCCATCCGTCAAATTACATCACCTCCTTAGCGTCGTCCGTCCATCCGTCAAATCACATCACTTGCTTAGCGTCGTCCGTCCATCCGTCAAATCACATCACCTCCTTAGCATCGTCCATCCATCCCTCAAATCACATCACCTCCTTAGTATCGTCCGTCCATCCATCAAATCACATCACCTTAGCGTCGTCCGTCCATCCGTCAAATCACATCACCACCTTAGCGTCGTCCATACATCAGTCAAATCACATCACCTTAGCGTCATCCATCCATCCGTCAAATCACATCACCTCCTTAGCATTGTCCATCCATCCGTCAAATCACATCACCTCCTTAGCGTCGTCCATCCATCCGTCAAATCACATCACCTCCTTAGCGTCATCCGTCCATCCGTCAAATCACATCGCCTTCTTTGCTTCATCAGTCCATCCATCAAATCACATCCCCTTAGCGTCGTCCGTCCATCCGTCAAATCACATCACCACCTTAGCGTCGTCCGTCCATCCGTCAAATCACATCACCACCTTAGCGTCGTCCGTCCATCCGTCAAATCACATCACCTCGTTAGCGACGTCCATCCATCTGTCAAATCACATCGCCTCCTTAGCGTCTTCCGTCTATCCCTCGTCACATCACCTTAGCGTCATCCATCCATTAGTCAAATCTCATCACCTTAGCGTCGTCCATCCATCCGTCAAATCACATCACCTCCTTAGCGTCGTCCGTCCATCCGTCAAATCACATCACATCCTTAGCGGCGTCCGTCCATCCATCAAATCACATCACCTCCTTAGCGCCATCCGTCCATCCATCAAATCACATCACCTCTGTAGCATCGTCCGTCCGTCCGGCAAATCACATCACGTCTGTAGCATCGTCCGTCCATCTGTCAAATTACATCATCTTAGCCTAGTCCATCCGTCTGTCAAATCACATCACCTCCTTCGCATCATCCGTCCATCCATCAAATCACATCACCTCCTTGGCTTCATCCATCCATCAGTCAAATCACATCGCCTTCTTTGCTTCATCCGTCCATCCATCAAATCACATCACCTTAGCGTCGTCCATCCATCCGTCAAATCACATCACCACCTTAGCATCGTCCGTCCATCCATCAAATCACATCACCACCTTAGCGTTGTCCGTCCATTCATCAAATCACATCACCACCTTTGCGTCGTCTGTCCATCCGTCAAATCACATCACCTCCTTATCGACGTCCATCCATCTGTCAAATCACATCGCCTCCTTAGCGTCTTCCGTCTATCCGTCAAGTCACATCACCTCCTTAGCGTTGTCCATCCATCTGTCAAATCACATCACCTTAGCGTCGTCCATCCATCCGTCAAATCACATCACCTCCTTAGCGTCGTCCGTCCATCCGTCAAATCACATCACCTCCTTAGCGGCGTCCGTCCATCCGTCAAATCACATCACCTCCTTAGCGCGTCCGTCCATCCGTCAAATCACATCACATCTGTAGCATCGTCCGTCCATCCGTCAAATAACATCATCTTAGCATCGTCCGTCCATCTGTGAAATCACATCACCTCCTTCGCATCATCCGTCCATCCATCAAATCACATCACCTCCTTGGCTTCATCCGTCCATCAGTCAAATCATATCGCCTTCTTTGCTTCATCCGTCCATCCATCAAATCACATCACCTTAGCGTCGTCCGTCCATCCGTCAAATCACATCCCCACCTTAGCGTCGTCCGTCCATCCGTCAAATCACATCACCACCTTAGCGTCGTCTGTCCATCCGTCAAATCACATCACCTCCTTAGCGACGTCCATCCATCTGTCAAATCACATCACCTCCTTAGCGTCTTCCGTCTATCCGTCAAGTCACATCACCTCCTTAGCATCATCCGGCCATCCGTCAAATCACATCACCTTAGCGTCGTCCATCCATCCGTCAAATCACATCACCTTAGCATCGTCCGTCCATCTGTCAAATCACATCACCTCCTTAGCGGCGGCCGTCCATCCGTCAAATCACATCACCTCCTTAGCGCCGTCCGTCCATCCGTCAAATCACATCACGTCTGTGGCATCGTCCGTCCATCCGTCAAATAACATCATCTTAGCATCGTCCGTCCATCTGTGAAATCACATCACCTCCTTCGCATCATGCGTCCATCCATCAAATCACATCACCTCCTTGGCTTCATCCGTCCATCAGTCAAATCACATCGCCTTCTTTGCTTCATCCGTCCATCCATCAAATCACATCACCTTAGCGTTGTCCGTCCATCCGTCAAATCACATCACCACCTTAGCGTCGTCCGTCCATCCGTCAAATTACATCATCTTAGCATCGTCCATCCATCTGTCAAATCACATCACCTTCGCATCGTCCGTCCATCCATCAAATCACATCACCTCCTTGGCTTCATCCGTCCATGAGTCAAATCACATCACCTTCTTTGCTTCATCCATCCATCCATCAAATCACATCACCTTAGCGTCGTCCGTCCATCCGTCAAATCACATCACGTCTGTAGCATCGTCCGTCCATCTGTCAAATTACATCATCTTAGCATCGTCCGTCCATCTGTCAAATCACATCACCTCCTTCGCATCGTCCATCCATCCATCAAATCACATCACCTCCTTGGCTTCATCCGTCCATCAGTCAAATCACATCACCTTCTTTGCTTCATCCATCCATCCATCAAATCACATCACCTTAGCGTCGTCCGTCCATCCGTCAAATCACATCACCACCTTAGCATCGTCCATCCATCTGTCAAATCACATCACCACCTTAGCGTCGTCTGTCCATCCGTCAAATCACATCACCTCCTTAGCGACGTCCATCCATCTGTCAAATCACATCGCCTCCTTAGCGTCTTCCGTCTATCCGTCAAGTCACATCACCTCCTTAGCGTTGTCCATCCATCCGTCAAATCACATCACCTCCTTAGCGTCGTCCGTCCATCCGTCAAATGACATCACCTCCTTAGCGGTGTCCGTCCATCCGTCAAATCACATCACCTCCTTAGCGCCGTCCATCCATCCGTCAAATCACATCACCTCTGTAGCATCGTCCGTCCATCCGTCAAATCACATCACGTCTGTAGCATCGTCCATCCATCCGTCAAATAACATCATCTTAGCATCGTCCGTCCATCTGTCAAATCACATCACCTCCTTCGCATCCTCCAATATTAATGGCCCGATTTTGATAAAACTTTGGTGGAATAATCCTGTTGTGGTACGCTGCAATTTACTTCTAACTAGAATGGTGAGGATTTTGATTGATCAATTTTTCCGGTGGCCATGTTGGATTTTCTGAAAATTTCAGGAGGTCAGTTAATGGCTACTCCTCATGACATTAACCGATCAACTGAACTCAGCTGGAGGACCCTGTGCTGGTACACTTCACAACTAGTATATAGCATTTTGACTGCTTGTTTATTTTGTGTGGCTGTCTTGGATTTTCCGAAAAATAGGAATTCACTTAAAATGCTACTCCTCATTAATCGCTTGGGCAATTTCAACCAAATTGGGCTGGAAGGATCCTGTAGTGGTACATGTAGCCTATAGAAATCTCATTCAGAATTTTAATAGGTCAGTGTTTTGGCAGCCATCTGTAATTTTCTGACAATTTTCCCGAACCATTTAAAAAGGGTACTCCTTAATCAGTGGCCCGCTTTCAAGAAAACTGGTGGAACGATCATGTAATGGTATGCTTTAACATATCAAATAAGAATCTTGATTGGTTAATTTTTTGGGTGGCCATCTTGGATTTTCCGAAAATTACCCATCAATCTATTTAAATGCAGTTGGTTTAAATGCTAATGGTCCAGGTGATCGTCACAGGCCCTTGGGGGTCTTGTTTATTTGTGTTTGGTTCGGTTTTTGTCCTGTGACATTTTAACTTATATCTGAGCCCTACTGTATTTTTTTCATGGTTATTTCTCAAAATCATGGGAACAGTATAATTGGGAGAGAAGTTTAATTGGGATATATACGGTGTACATGTTAGAGTATATCATAAAGTTCTACATGTATTGACTGATTTTCATGTTTTCTTATTTTATCAGTCGTGTTATTTTGCGCTTTGTATCGGAGGAAGATGCAGAGCATGCTGCTAAAGTATTCCACAATCTACAGATAAATGGCAAAAACATTGATGTGTTTCACATGGAACGAGATGCAGACCAGCTGGAAAGTCTGCCAGGTAATGTCGCAGTAACACCTGGACACGCTACCATTCATGCCACTCAGCAATTAGACAAAATCTATGCTTGTTAAGTGAAATGTGTCTTGGAAGCCGACTACGAGACATTGGTATTATTGTTCTGAAGGAGATGCCAATGTTATCATTAAGTCTCCCAATTCAATGATGATTGCGGGTCTGTCATCTACATGTTTCTGAACAAATGTGGCATATTTTACTATTTGTAGATAGATTAAAAGCAATTTGTTTGGAATCACGAGAGAAGGTTTTTCTGGTCCAAGGGTCAGTGCAATGGTATGAACGGGTATAAGTCTGCGATTCTTTCCTGTGCCAGATCATACCCACAATTCAGTTACATCGGTTTGTATGAATAAAACTAGGGATAAGACAACAACGTCTGTGTCCCCTGTATGCAGCATGACTGATATCCATGAGAAGTACGCAGCATGACCATTTGATAGTCGGTGTCCCTTGTACGCTGCATGACCATGTGATAGTCGGTGTCCCCTGGACGCAGCATGACCATGTGATAGACCGTGTCACCTGTACGCAGCATGACCATGTGATAGTCGGTGTCCCCTGTACGCTGCATGACCGTTTGATAGTCGGTATCCCTTGTACGCGGCATGACCATGTGATAGTCGGTGTCCCCTGTACGTGGCATGACCGTGTGATGGTTAGTGTCCCCTGTACGCAGCATGACCATGTAATAGTCGGTGTCCCTTGTATGCAGCATGACCATGTGATAGTCGTGTCTCCTGTACGTGGCATGACCGTGTGATGGTCAGTGTCCCTTGTACGCAGCATGACTGTGTAATAGTCGGTGTCCCTCGTACACAGCATGACCATGTGATAGTTGTGTCCCCTGTAGGCTTGATGACTGTGTGCTAGTCGATATCCCTTGTACACGGCATGATTGTGTAATAGTCAGTGTCCCTTGTACGCAGTATTACCGTGTAAAGTTGATGTCCCCTGTGCACAACATGTCCATGTGATAGTCGGGTAATAGACGGTGTCCCTTGTACCTTGTACGTGGCATGACCATGTGATGGTCGGTGGTCACATGTGATGGTCGGTGGTCACTAAGTGGCATGACCGTGTGATGATCGGTGTTCCCTGTATGCAGCATGACCGTTTGATAGTTGGTGTCCCATGTAGGCGGCATGACCGTGTTATAGTCGGTGTCCCCTGTATGCAGCATGACTGTGTGATAGTCAGGTGATAGTTGCTGTCCCTTGTACACGACACGACTGTGTGATGGTTGGTGTCCCCTGTATTCAGCATGACCGTGTAATAGTCATTGTCCCCTGTATGCGTCATGACCATGTGATAGTCAGTGTCCCCTGTACACAGTATGACCGTGTGATGGTCGGTGTCCCGTGTATGCGGCATGACTGTGTGATGGTCGGTGTCCCCTGTATGCAGCATAACCGTGTGATAGTCGGTGTCCCCTGTACGCAGCATGACATGTGATGGTCGTGTCCCCTGTACGTGGCATGACTGTGTGATGGTCGGTGTCCCCTGTACGCAGCATGATCATGTGATGGTCGGTGTCCCCTGTATGTGGCATGACCGTGTGATAGTCGGTGTCCCCTATATGTGGCATGACCATGTGATGGTCATTGTCCCCTGTACGTGGCATGACCGTGTGATGTTCAGTGTCCCGTGTACGCAGCATGACCGTGTGATAGTCGGTGTCCCCTGTAACTGGCATGACCGTGTGATTGTCAGTGTCCCCTGTACACGGCATGACTGTGATGGCCAGTGTCCCCTGTATGCAGCATTATCATGTGATGGTCGGTGTCCCCTGTACACAGCATGACCCTGTGATAGTCGGTGTTCCCTGTACGCAGCATGATCATGTGATGGTCGGTGTCCCCTGTACATGGCATGATCATGTGATGGTCAGTGTTCCCTGTACTCGGCATGACCGTGTGATAGTAAGTGTCCCCTGTACACAGCATGACCATGTGATAGTCGGCCCCTTGGAGGTGGCATGATCATGTGATGGCCGGTGTCCCCTGTACGCGGCATGACCGTGTGATAGTCGTGTCCCCTGTAGGCTTGACGACCATGGGCTAGTCGGTGTCCCTTGTACGTGGCATGACTAATAGTCGGTGTCCCCTGTACGCAGCATGACCATGTGATAGTCATGTCCCCTGTACGTGGCATGACCGTCTGATAGTCGGTCTCCCCGGTACGCGGCATGACCATGTGCGTGGCATGACCGTGTGATGTTCAGTGTCCCGTGTACGCCGCATGACCGTGTGATAGTCGGTGTCCCCTGTTAGTGGCATGACCATCTGATTGTCAGTGTCCCCTGTACGCAGCATGACCGTGTGATAGTCAGTGTCCCCTGTACACAGCATGACTGTGATAGTCGGTGTTCCCTGTACGCAGCATGATCATGTGATGGTCGGTATCCCCTGTACATGGCATGATCGTGTAATGGTCAGTGTCCCCTGTACGCGGCATGACCATGTGATGATCGGTGTCCCCATTACGCGGCATGACCTTGTGATAGTTGGTATCCCCTGTATGCAGCGTGACGTGATGGTCGTTTCCCCTGTACGTGGCATGACTGTGTGATGGTCGGTGTCCTGTACGCAGCATGATCATGTGATGGTCAGTGTCCCCTGTATGTGGCATGACCGTGTCATAGTCGTGTCCCCTGTATGCGGCATGATCGTGTGATGGTCGGTGTCTCCTGTATGCAGCATGATTGTGTGATAGTCGGTGTCCCCTGTACGCAGCATGACCGTGTGATAGTCAGTGTCCCCTGTACGCAGCATGACCGTGTAATAGTCGGTGTCCCCTGTACGCATCATTACCATGTGATAGTCGTGTCCCCTGTAGGCTTGATGACTGTGATGGTCGGTGTCCCTTGTACGCGGCATGACTGTAATAGTCGGTGTCCCCTGTACACATCACGACCATGTGATAGTCGTGTCCCCTGTATGTGGCATGATCGTGTGATAGTCGGTGGCCCCTGTACGCGGCATGACCATGTGATAGTCGGTGTCCCCTGTATGTGGCATGATCGTGTGATAGTCGGTGGCCCCTGTACGCGGCATGACCATGTGATAGTCGGTGTCCCCTGTATGCAGCATAATCATGTGATAGTCGGTGTCCCCTGTACACAGCATGACCACGTGATAGTCAGTGTCCCCTCTATGTGGCATGACCATGTGATGGTCAGTGTCCCCTATACACAGCATGACCGTGTGATAGTCTGTGTCCCCTATACACAGCATGACCGTGTGATAGTCTGTGTCCCCTGTACGTGGCATGACCGTGTGATGGTCGGTGTTCACTAAGTGGCATGACCGTGTGATGATCGGTGTTCCCTGTATGCAGCATGACCGTGTGATAGTTGGTGTCCCATGTAGGCGGCATGACCGTGTTATAGTCGGTGTCCCCTGTATGCAGCATGACTGTGTGATAGTCAGGTGATAGTTGCTGTCCCTTGTACACCACACAACTGTGTGATGGTTGGTGTCCCCTGTATGCGTCATGACCATGTGATAGTCAGTGTCCCCTGTACACAGTATGACTGTGTGATGGTCGGTGTCCCGTGTATACGGCATGACTGTGTGATGGTCGGTGTCCCCTGTATGCAGCATAACCGTGTGATAGTCGGTGTCCCCTGTACGCAGCATGACATGTGATGGTCGTGTCCCCTGTACGTGGCATTACTGTGTGATGGTCGGTGTCCCCTGTACGCAGCATGATCATGTGATGGTCGGTGTCCCCTGGATGTGGCATGACCGTGTGATAGTCGGTGTCCCCTATATGTGGCATGACCATGTGATGGTCATTGTCCCCTGTACGTGGCATGACCGTGTGATGTTCAGTGTCCCGTGTACGCAGCATGACCGTGTGAAAGTCGGTGTCCCCTGTAACTGGCATGACCGTGTGATTGTCAGTGTCCCCTGTTTACGGCATGACTGTGATGGCCAGTGTCCCCTGTACGCAGCATGATCATGTGATGGTCGGTGTCCCCTGTACACAGCATGACCCTGTGATAGTCGGTGTTCCCTGTACGCAGCATGATCATGTGATGGTCAGTGTTCCCTGTACTCGGCATGACTGTGTGATAGTAAGTGTCACCTGTACACAGCATGACCATGTGATAGTCGGACCCTTGGAGGTGACATGATCATGTGATGGCCGGTGTCCCCTGTACGCGGCATGACCGTGTGATAGTCGTGTCCCCTGTAGGCTTGATGACCATGAGCTAGTCGGTGTCCCTTGTACGTGGCATGACTAATAGTCGGTGTCCCCTGTACGCAGCATGACCATGTGATAGTCATGTCCCCTGTACGTGGCATGACCGTCTGATAGTCGGTCTCCCCTGTACGCGGCATGACCATGTGCGTGGCATGACCGTGTGATGTTCAGTGTCCCGTGTACGCAGCATGACCGTGTGATAGTCGGTGTCCCCTGTTAGTGGCATGACCATGTGATTGTCAGTGTCCCCTCTACGCAGCATGACCATGTGATAGTCGGTGTTCCCTGTACGTAGCATGATCATGTGATGGTCGGTGTCCCCTGTACATGGCATGAGCGTGTGATGGTCAGTGTCCCCTGTACGCGGCATGACCGTGTAATGATCGGTGTCCCCAGTACTCGGCATGACCTTGTGATATTTGGTATCCCCTGTATGCAGCATAACGTGATGGTCGTTTCCCCTGTACGTGGCATGACCGTGTGATGGTCGGTGTCCTGTACGCAGCATGATCATGTGATGGTCAGTGTCCCCTGTATGTGGCATGACCATGTGATAGTCGTGTCCCCTGTACGCGGCTTGATCGTGTGATGGTCAGTGTCTCCTGTATGCCGCATGATTGTGTGATAGTCGGTGTCCCCTGTACACAGCATGACCGCATGATAGTCGGTGTTCCCTGTGCGCGGCATGACCGTGTGATAGTCAGTGTCCCCTGTACACAGCATGACCGTGTGATAGTCAGTGTCCCCTGTACGCAGCATGACCGTGTAATAGTCGGTGTCCCCTGTACGCAGCATGACCATGTGATAGTCGTGTCCCCTGTAGGCTTGATGACTGATAGTCGGTGTCCCTTGTACGCGGCATGACTGTAATAGTCGGTGTCCCCTGTACACATCATGACCATGTGATAGTCGTGTCCCCTGTATGTGGCGTGATAGTCGGTGTCCCCTGTATGCAGCATAATCATGTGATAGTCGGTGTCCCCTGTACACAGCATGACCGCGTGATAGTCAGTGTCCCCTGTATGTGGCATGACCATGTGATGGTCTGTGTCCCCTATACACAGCATGACCATGTGATAGTCTGTGTCCCCTGTACGCAGCATGATCATGTGATGGTCAGTGTCCCCTGTATGTGGCATGACCGTGTGATAGTCGTGTCCCCTGTACGCGGCATGATTGTGTGATGGTCGGTGTCTCCTGTCTGCAGGATGACCGTGTGATGGTCAGTGTCCCCTGTACGCAGCATGACCGTGTGATAGTCAGTGTCCCCTGTACGCAGCATGACCGTGTAATAGTCGGTGTCCCCTGTACGCAGCATGACCATGTGATAGTCGTGTCCCCTGTATGTGGCATGATCGTGTGATAGTCGGTGGCCCCTGTACGCAGCATGACCATGTGATAGTCGGTGTCCCCTGTACGCTGCATGACCGTTTGATAGTCGGTATCCCTTGTACGCGGCATGACCGTGTGATAGTCGGTGTCCCCTGTACGTGGCATGACCGTGTGATGGTTAGTGTCCCCTGTACGCAGCATGACCATGTGATAGTCGGTGTCCCCTGTACGCAGCATGACCATGTGATAGTCGTGTCCCCTGTAGGCTTGATGACTGTGATAGTCGGTGTCCCTTGTACGCGTCATGACTGTAATAGTCGGTGTCCCCTGTACACATCATGACCATGTGATAGTTGTGTCCCCTGTATGTGGCATGATCGTGTGATAGTCGGTGGCCCCTGTGCGCGGCATCACCATGTATAGTCGGTGTCCCCTGTATGTGGCATGACCATGTGATGGTCTGTGTCCCCTATACACAGCATGACCGTGTGATAGTCTGTGTCCCCTGTATGTGGCATGACCATGTGATGGTCTGTGTCCCCTATACACAGCATGACCGTGTGATAGTCTGTGTCCCCTATACACAGCATGACCGTGTGATAGTCTGTGTCCCCTGTACGTGGCATGACCGTGTGATAGTCGGTGTCCCCTGTATGTGGCATGACTGTAATAGTCGGTGTCCCCTGTACACATCATGACCATGTGATAGTCGTGTCCCCTGTATGCGGCATGACCGTGTGATAGTCATGCCCCCTGTACGTGGTATGACTGTGGGAGTCATTGTCCCCTGTATGTGGTATGACCGCATGATAGGCGGTGTTCCCTGTTTGTGGCCTGACCATGTGATAGTCGGTGTCTCCTGTACGCAGCATGATCGTGTGATAGTCGGTGCCCCCTGTACAAGGCATGACCGTGTGATATCCATGAGAAGCAGCATCCTATATATGAAGTAAGAGCCTTGTATCCGCTTCTTCATAAGTGAATGAAGACAGGCGACTTATATCTTCTTTAGCGTAGTTCAGCAGCATAGCATCTCTTTGCTAAAGGTAGGGATAGCGTTTTATTCACATTGGAGTGTAATGGATTGATCTGCCAGGAAAGGAAAGAGCTCACATGTTTTCATTGACTCAGGAATGCTTCACAGTTACCAGGTATCTTGTTATATGGCTCGATGCATCGCCGTGTGTGGCATGTCGTCTCTTAATGCTACAGTACAGATCTTAGTTAGCTTTACTTAAACGCATCCTAAAGCTCGTTTAAAACGCGTCTGTATGGCGTCATTTTCCAGTCATTTTCTCGTAGTGATTTGCTTAGACATGATGCGTTTGGTAAAATCTCAATACGCATCTTGAATTTTATCTTGACGGGTTGAAATTTTGACACTACAAGTTTGACATTTTGAATGACGGGGTTAACTTTTTGCCCTACGCGTTTGGTAGCGTTTAAAACTTTTACGATAAATTAAACGTGCCATAAATTCCAACCGCGGTTCTCCAGTTCTTTCGACGAGTCCTATGGCTGGAAGCAAACGGGTACTCGGTTCCTAGTCTATGCAGAACCGCTTATCAGTACATGTTTCCTCTGTACATGTATCTCGCGTGCTTTGCAAACTTTGAGCGATTCGTACAGCAGATTTTAACTTATTTACGTCAATTTGTGGCTAGATTTATCAGAAGATGTATTTAATTTAGTGTTTCTTCGCGGGATTCGTCTAATTTCTGCGCTTTTATAGTGAAAATCTCGATATATCTAATGCCGAATGGACAATCGTCTTGAATTGGAACACCATTCCATTCTGATGACGTCATCGCGTATATATTTAACCTCGTTATCTTTGATTGGCAGAGATATGTTGGAAAAGCCATCAATGGCAAATCTGATTGGTTGAACTAATCTCATGATGCTTTGACAGTTGTGTACTATTAGACGACAGTAAAAAAGCAATATAACCTAAACAAGGATTTCCCGACTTTGGCTGTGATCTGGACAAAAACCAAATTGGATCCAGATTGGGTACAAATTTTTAATCTATGGATATATCGGAAACAAACTGGTCAGATTGTGCTCAAATTTTAATAAAGGAGGTTGTGTGATCATACATTAAGATTTAACAACCCTGGAAGTGATCAAAAGAAAAATTATAGGCTGTGGGTTACAATCTCTGATAACTTGGATCTATCTGACGATGGAAAGTAAGTGATAACTAGATTGTTTGGTCGATGGCGTGTCATAGCAATCGACCACATTCACTACCCCAGGGGAGGAGCCAAATGTAATACCAGAAATGTGGCTGCAATGCAACCATGAATCTCGACTTCATGACAGCAATGAACTCTGATGATTGACTTCAAAGATAAAATAAACTTAGAAGGCTTATCAACAAGGGGGCCAAGGGCCAGTAACGGTATCCTGGACGGTGTATGGCAATAAGGGCTGCCAGCAGAGAAGGCCGCTACTATGTCAAAAAAGGCTGCCCATAAAATATACCGAATATGTACATACCTATCTATCTATCTATCAAAACTTTTCAAAATATTCAGTAGGTTGCCTGTATACCCTTATCTAACTTCCACTTCCTATTTTTCTTTTGAGATGAGGGGGACATAGAGGCGAACTGTCAAAATATCTCATCCGATGACGGTTGTTGCTAAGCACAGAATTATAAAAAAAAATTCTGAATAGAAGTTCTAGAGCCAACTACTGCAGAATCCTTCCGCCAAATTTGGATATAATCCACCAAGCGGTCATGGAGAATATGCATTTTGGCAATTTATGTCCAGCCAACTAGGGTTGCAATCTGTCAAGCGGTTAATGAAGAGTAGCGTTTTGACAATTTCTGCTAATTTTTTCATAAAGTCAAAGATTTTCACACACAAATTTACTAATCAAAATTTTTTTTATGCATGTTCGGAAGCCGAAAGCATTAGCGTCCTTCCAGCCAAATTAGTTTGAAATCTGCCAAGCGGTTAATGTATGTATGAGACACGGTATCACACAATGATGTTCTGGCCAAAAGGTCAAAATCACTGATACGCATGGCAACCATCTGCTGTCCGCCATCCATCCGTCAACTTATTTTTTTAAACATAAGTTGACGGATGGATGGCGGACAGCAAATGGTTGCATGCGTATCAGTGATTTTGACCTTTTGACCAGAACATCATTCTGTGATGCCGTGTCATTATAAGGAGGCATGTGTCCAAGTTTAGGACCAGTATGATCAACCAAACATGAGATATAAACAGAAAAGTTGAGCTAAACGCAAATTAGACGGTGCTGGGCGACGTGCATGGTATCACAATAGCTCATTTTACTTCGTAGGTGAGATAAAAATGGCCTCTTGCACTCTATAGTAACCTACAACATTTGTTTGAATTCCATCCACCGCTTTCGGAGGAGTTACATTACACAGAGACTGGCGTTGATCGCTGTGAAAAATCTGGAGGTCCTAAGGGGAAATGATCTGTGAGAGCAGGGGTTAAAATTAACATGAGCGCGAGGTTAGCAGAAATTGACCAGGGCTAGTACAATTTGTAACTGACCAACCCAATGGTAACAATTTGACATGTCAACTCTTTAATGGTCAAGGTGGTAAAAAAATTCCTCTACTGTGAACAGAGCAAGACGACTATTTTTGGAAATTTACCAGTAGAATGACTGGCTCGATAATTGAGCCAGTCATTTCAGTGGTAAAATTAAAAAAATAGTCTTCCCTTGGTCTGTAAAGATTTGAAGGGCTATAGTAGAATCTAGTAATCACTAGTCCTATCTAAATGTAGTGGCTCATCTGGCTTAATTTAAAACTATTGAGAGGTTGTCAAATGATGTGCGAGAGTGTGGGCAGGACTATGGGAAATCTAGATAAATCTGGAAGACACCAATCTCTGACTACATAAAATAAATGTTGTCAGCCAATCCACAATCATATGGATAACCCACATACCAAATTTGGTTGAATTCCACCCAACTGTTTGGGAGGAGATAGCATGATGAATGGATGGAGACAAATGTATCCTAATATTTTCAAAACATGGAGATAAAGAAAGGACTCGAGGAGATTTTAAAGGTAGGTAGGTAATTAATTCAACGTCATCATACTACTCATGCAGGGTTTTGCGGAGGCAGGGCCCTTGCACCATTTAGTGCTCTAAAATTCAGACCATCCAATCATTACCTTCACACATGGTTTTCTTCCATGTATGTACTTGATCCAACATTTGTCAAAATGACCCATGATTTCTTGAGGAAGTGGGACAGTTCACCCCACTAAGCAAACCGGATCGGCAGAACCCGGCTCATATCATCCAAAACCGGTTTCTGCAGTGGTGTTGAGAAATATTTATTTGCAGACCAAGAAAAAGCTATTTTTGAAAATTTATCACTGGAATGACTGTCTCGATAACCAAGCCAGTCATTCCAGTCATAGATTTTCAAAAATAGTCTTCTCTTGTTCTGCAAATAGATATTTTCCTATCGGTCATTGGTGGTCTGACTTGAATCAGTCTTTCACTCTCCTGACATGCGCGATTCACTGTCCTCCGCGGTCACTCACCTGGAAACAACAACTTTCCACCGGAAAACTTTGAAGTCTAGATGCTCTCCGAGAGCAGCTGAGGCCAGGTATAAATAGGATTAAGGGCTGTTTTGTTGTCTATGAAATTTGAATATTTTTTTACTAGTTTCCATAGAAATTTTTCTTTCAAACTTCACATCACCTGAGTTGTAACCACCATGCATGCCACCCAGAAAAATTAATGATTAATCCAGCATGCTTATCAGGTACCACAATGCATGTCACCCAACAAAATGAATGAATAAACTGGCATGATTATAATCGTGTTGGTTTATTCTAACAAATATTATCGGTGAGGTACGTGATGGTATTGTGAATATCACTATGAGCAATGTACGCTGTACTCAGACAGAGTGAGATTATAGTAGCTAATTTATTATTGTGGCGTGAGACTGAGTGGTGGTAAACACTTGACCGGCACTGCACCAGTATCATGTCAAAATACATGTAGCATTCTATCAGTATTTGTGTTGGTACACTTTTTATTAATTTATTACATAATGTACTTGTACCAACACAGATAGATTGCTATTTTGTTGTGCTACTATTACAGTGCTAGGTCAGGTGTTCACTACCACCGCTCAGTCTAACTTATAGTTTTGCCCAATGGAGGAATCCAGTTTTAGCTATTCCCCGCCCATCTCTAGCTAAGCTCCACCCAACCTTTACCTGCATTGGGATCGATCTCTGTACTCTCTGAATCTCAAATTCCTGAAAACTATACATGTAAGTTGTTGTATGACAGCAACTACACCCAGTCAAATTAGTTTTAAAATATTCGACATCATTTTTATTAACCCTTTAATGGTCATGCCGACCAAAACTGGCCTCTGTTATGGCCTTGTGGAATGTCCATTTACAGGCCAAGAGAATAGAATTTTTGAAAATTCACCACAAATGACTGGCTCAATGACCGAGCCAGTAATTTGTCATAAATTTTCAAAAATTGCATTCTCTTGGCCTCTAATTGGACATTCAATAAGCGGATATTAAAATTTTCTTCACCAAATTTGTCCATTAAAAGGTTAAATAGAATACATATAGTCCGTCATCAATTAAGTGTCTGTGAAGATTGACGAACATATCTACGCAGTGGAACAAGGATTGAGAATTTTTCCCCATTGTGAACAGCAGAACAAGGTAGTTAAAGGTAAGTAAAGCTCCAGCTTTACAACCCTTTACTGTCCAATATTTGTCAAGAAAATGTAAATTTCTGCTGAACCCTTTAATGGGTAAATTTGGTCGAGAAAATTCCAATTGTCTCATAAAATGTCAATTTGCTGATCAAGAGCATTCTGGGAGCCAGTCATTCCAGTGATAAATTTTCAAAAATAGTATTCTCTTAGTCAGCAAAAGGGCATTTCTCAGGAACACTGCAGAGGCTGGTTATGGCTGATTTGACCATTAAAGGGTTAATAAATGCCCATTTGCAAGCCAAGGCAATTTTTTAACATTTAGAACTGTAATGATTAGCTTGGTTATCAAGCCTGTTATTCCAGTGGTAAAATCTTAAAGTAGTCTTCTCTTGGCCTGCAAATGATCATTTCTCAAGACAATTTGATTTCAGAGGCCAGTTTTGACCACTCACTGAGTCACGGTAAAAAAATAATTCTTGTTCTGCATATGGACATTTCTCAAGGCCACCACAGAACATGTTTTCACCAGCTGGAGTGTTAAAGGGTCAATTGCTAAAATGTACAATTCTTATAACAGTGACTAACTACTAACTCTTGGTATGTTATTGGTATATCTAATCATGTTAGTTAGAGCTAATTCAATATAACAAACTTTAACAGTTAATTAAATTCAAACGGCACAAATGATCATGGTGAATGCACCAAAATAACCCAAACTTCAGGGCAAACTCTTTGTCACTGATTGGAGAAGTTCACTCAATCTGTAGTGTACCAGCTTCAAGTTCATCTTCAAGTCTTTCCAGTAGTGGTGGCTTCCTCATCGTCAAACATGTCATCATCAGAAGATTCACTGTCCCACACATTAGCTGTCTCACCATTACTATCAGTGTCTGATTCCACGTTTACAACGCCACGATGAGTGATATTTGGTTTAAAATATATGGCACATTATATATCCAGTAATATACTATATACATGTACTGTTAGGCCCTATGACCAGACAGCGGCTGTTATGGTCATACGCCGCCCTCAGACTTAGCGCAGAAATCAAACACATTATTCATAGGTTCGCACATCCGGGCATCTTGAATTCGGCCGCCATTAAAGTTGGGGAAAACTTACTACATGCTAAAGAGGACTGCCCATACAAACTCATTGTTTACATTTTCCTTGATGTTCAAACCATTAAATCCTGAGTCTGAAAATCTGTAATAACCCTGTCAGGTATCAGAAAACATGAAATCATGAGTGAATTTCGCAATATATTAAAGAAAATGTAATTAAGGTTTACCGGCCCATTGCTCGTAATGTTAAATTAGCCCCTCTGAAAATGGCGTATCTCCCAGGGTATTATGGGAAATTTGATTGTGATGACGTCATTACGATTCTATGAATATAATACAGGGTGGGAATATCGCCTCCAACAAGGGAGTACTTCTACTATTGCATTAACAATTTCAAACTACAAGAGAAAATAATAAATTTGTTACGAATGTGTCAAAATTCTGGTGAATATTTTGAACCTAATTTGACTGAAAGCCAGCTTCCAGTCAAATTGCTTTCAAAATATTCAACATCATACATATATAATGACTGTAAAAGTGGAATTCTGGGATTTCAGGTTCAAATGGATAAAATGTGGTAATTCATTGGTATAGGTTTGGGGCCTACTTCCCTGATAATGCAGGTTACTAGGCCAATATTGGCCCAGTAACCTGCATTATCATTTCTGTTTTAGTAAATGTGATGTCACCGATAATTAGAAAGTTATTGATTGTCGCAAGAGAGCCGCAGACACAAAATATATATATAATATCCATTTCGTCCTGGTCGCGAAAAAACAATGTTGAAGATAAACAATCCGATAAACTCGATCATCGACGCGTGTCTTTGTTTACAGTTTTCGAGATAACTAACTTGAAGCACTGTCAGTAATAAGCCTGAGTTAAGATGCCGAAGCGGTCAAATATATAGGCATCATACTTTCCGATTGGCAGTTTCGTTATTCCGTGTTATCGGTCTACTTTTTAGTCTGTGGCGTACACGAAATGTGCGTAGATTGATGAATTGCACACACAAAAATATGTTATTTTCTAAACAGTTGACGCCATCTTTGCTAGATCTGATTAAATATGCGTGTATTCTCGACCAATCAGACGGTGATACCCGTTGCCGAAAACGGGTAATAACGTTATGTACTCGGATACTCCTGGAGTGAGTTCAGGAAGGCGAATGTTCGGCGAACGTTCGCGATCTACGCGGTACAGTGTTCAGTATATATAATGGAAAACGCGGTCCTGAACGCACCCCAGGCACGGGTAAAACAACTATGTACGCATGTGCATGTCTATGTAAAAGCGGAGATTTTCGGTTACATATTATGTATGAAATAGCGAAATCGAAAACAACCGAATGTCAGGTTTGCAGATTTTGTAAATCGCTTCCATTTCCATTATAAGACAAATTTGGCATAACACACTAGCTGCAACTGGTGCATATATTGTTCTAAAAAGTTATGCCTATTACGTCGGCTCAAATTAGACTATATTGTAATAAACCCATTTCAGAGAATATCTTGGTTTATTCAACCAGATTTCAAAAGAAATTGTGGATTAAAAATTTATTCAAATATACGCACAGTCATCACACTAGCTTCATACTCAGTAAAGAATACCCAGGTGCGGAGTTCACACACGTCCATTTTATACAAAATTAGAATTGATTACGATGCTGACATTTCGACAACTATCATTTACAGCCACAAAAAAAGCTAAAGGCGGATACACATGCGGCTCCAATTGCAATTTAAATTTACATGTACGGGTTCTTGACAGACTATAGACCGATTCCACTTTATGTTTAATGACGCGTAGTAAGAATCTTTGTAGCGATAATGAATACATTTGATTGCGCGTTTGACTTTTTCCGTGACGGGTTTAAAATATTTCATGATACGTTTAACATATTGTAGGACGGGTTAGACTTTCCGTTAGACGCGCCTATAAAATAAATAAAATGGGTTTGGTGTTTGGCCACGCCTGGAAACGCTACGAGTTTTGGACGCGTTAAAGACGCATTTTTGTTTCGTTTTTGCTTCATCAAACAGTAAAGCTAACTAAGGTCTGTACTGTATCTTGAATATATTCATCCCAGACAATATCTACTCTGCTGGCTTCTTCAAGCTGAGATGGAATATATGTCAAGAAGATCACCCTGGAGTTGTCATCGAAGGGTTTGGCCTACCCAGATTTTAACATATTAATGATAGCTGCACCATCAATGAGAATAGCATCAACCTCAGGGGTCTTCTGCAGAGCAGGATAAGTATCTTTGAGGAATCCAATTAAATCAGCCTTTTTTCCAGAACGTAATGCTCCAAATATGGACATCGATGGTGGATAACTTTGATTTTTATGGCGAAAGAATTCTGCAAGGTTTCCGTCAAGAGCGTCATGAACCTGGCATGATACAACTTGAAGAAGAAAGTGCAGGTTTTCTTCAGTGATGTAATCTGCTGCTTGTCAACAGATGTCACGGGTTGAGGGAAACTAAACAGTAGCAGATTGTTTCTGGTCAATGGCTTAAACAGTGACACTGTTCCTTTTTCTAGGTACTCTTACAAATTAATTGTATTTTTCCTTTCCACCATCTGCATGTTGCGAACTGTGAATACTACTTTATCTCCCACAATATCTCTTTTGTCACGAATCAACAGATCACTTGTGTGCTCATCAAAGGACCGTGTGATGTAATCATATGACAGAACGCATAGAGAACGCACTTGTGTGACAAATGTAACCTGTAGCGACCTTGATTGTTCATGGTGCTTTACATCAGGTCCTTGGCTCAGCTTCTGCATGCTGTTTTCTTCACAATGTTAAAATGCTCCTGTTTATGGTCCTGCAACCATCCAATGCATTAGTTGTGACATGTCCAATAGCTCTACCCTCATCCTTTACACTGGAGTTATTTTGTTCAAGGCATTATTCTATAGCTCTGGATGAGAATGGCCGACGAGTCTTCTTGATGATGAATGTACACTACATGTAACTCAATCTGTACTGCAACATCCAGGCACTCAAGTTTCATCTTATCACGCTAGTGAACTCATTGCCAGTGGCTGTAGTTTGGGGAGATACATGTAGATAGATAGATTAGATGGATGACCCAGACAGGTTAAAAAACTTTATTGTCCCCTCAAAAACGAAGTATGTTCCCGGTCGTACATATGTACATGAATAGTGTGACTTGTGTTGGACTAAACGGATCTCACCCAAATTTGGAATATAAATTAATACAGTAAATTGCTTATTAGTAACTGCATCGCATCCCTAATGGAAATCACATGCCAATTTTTTAGGCTGAGCCATTTCAATTTTTTAGCAGTTTTAAAACAGCAAATGTATCTAATAGAAGTTGCATCCAAATTTCATGATCTTTTGTAAAGACAAATTTTTTTTGTGAGTTAAATAACTTATAAATGTCAAATAAAAAGGAATTTGAAAAGAAATTTTGCAATAACTTCGAGGAAATGGCATCAAAATTACGACACTTCCTTATATGAAACTACCCCTAACAACGAAAAATGTTATCAGATGTGTACCCATTATGCTGAGGTAATCGGATTGAATGTATAATACTCGTTCACCGTCACGTAATGATTACTATATATATGTATATAGTGATTTCCGAGTTCCAGAGTATATTAGGTCTGTAAATCGGAGATGATTCTACTGAGTACTTATCTTAGTATTGATACTTTTTTATTTTCGAGTTTAAGCCATCACTTTTGTAGCTACTCCGGTAGCTACTTGAGGCTACCCTCATATTTACATGTGTTGCGCAAGAATCGACCCAGGTACAAATATTAATGTTTTTGCATTTATAATTTTTCTCGACGACATTTTATGGCAATATTAGGATTAAATTTGATGAAATAAAAGACGTTAATTAACCCCTCTTGTGTCAATTTAACCCTTTAATGGTCAAGTTGATTAAAAAAATTACCTCTGCAGTGATCTTGAGAAATGTCCATTTGCAGGCTAAGAAAAGATTATTTTTGAAAATTTACCACTGGAATGACTGGCTCGGTAACCAAGCCACTCATTCCAGTGGTAAATTTTCAAAAATACTCTTCTTGGCCTGCAATTGGACACTGGCTAAGCAGAAATTTGAATTTTCTTGACCATTACACTCTTGATGAATGTCCATTTGAGGATAACAGAAATCAATTTTTTGTAAATTTTCGTTATAAATTTACAAACATACTCTTTTTGGCTGCAAAGATCAAAATTTCCTTGCAAATCATTGTCTTCGTATGCCTTCCTTTCAGATGTCATGTCCATCTTGTTCAAGTCCATGAGGGCTAGATTCTTCCCCCACCCTTGTCCATCTTGTACCATTTGTAGGCTGTCCAACAAATGTGCCATTTGTAAAGAGTGGGGTGGGGGGAGGGCGAAATCTAACCTCTGAATTCTTTGCATTACAGGCAAAGCTGATGGTTGAAGATGGCAAGAAGGTGAAGAAGGAGGGTAAGAAGAAGGCCTCTGAGAAGGGTGAGCTCGAGGCCTTCAGGGTAGAGTTAGTGAGTGAGATGCACAGGACATTGAAAGATGTGATGCCTGACATGTTTCGGGGCATGTTGCCGGGCACAGGTGTTTCAACTTCCTGCGCATCGACCTCAGTGCAGGTAGCCCCCGTCCCTGGATCATGCCCTACTAAGTCGGACAAAGCTTTCAGTGATCCAGCGGCGGCTGTCTTGGACCCAGGTTTGATGTTCGCATCGCCTGGTGATCCAGCAGCGTGAGCAGCATCAGGCGGGACCCGACTAGCGGGCCTGATCTCGATCACTCGCGGAGTACTGTCATCATCTGCCCTCGGGCATTCTCCTGGTCAGTCTGGATTAGTGTTTCTGGCTAAGCCAGAGTCTAACTTTCCTGACCAGGAAGATGATGAAGACTAACTGCTCGGCCCACAGGATGGTCATGAAGACATGGATGCGAGTGTCTACACTCATCTCATAGGGAGCGCGGGCGCTCGCACCTATGGTTCTGTTCCCTCGGGAGCAGGTTTCATGATTCAGCCTGTGGGCCGATTTAGAGCGGATGGCTGTCCGTATGAGATACCACGCTTAGATGTGGAATCTCATATGGATGATCCAGGCCGCGCTAGTGTGCTTATTGCCCCACACACGAGCGCGATCTCGGTGCTCAGCCAACCCGTGGAGAATGTCATGCCAACCCTACCTGCAAATGCCATTGAAGATGATGAGGGCCCGCTGCTCGTCGGCAATTCGTAGGTAGCTACGGACGAAGACTGGTCTGACATGTGCGCGTGGTTGCTCGCAGTCAGACCATTGCTCCGTGGACGAAACGGCTGCCAGTAACCCTTGGGCATGGTTACAGGCAAAGCTGTTGGCCAACACGACCCCCCCCCCCCCCCCCCCCCCCCCCCCGCGAAGTTGTCAGTACACTCGATATGGTCTAGCGTCTGGACCGAGCGCGGATGACCGTACCGCTATCCGCGCCGCTCTGGGAGAAGATACGCGGCCGGGCTCCCGTGCTGACATGGGAGCGCTGTGCTCAGGTGCTATGCGCTCGGCTAATGCCGCCTTGCGTGACACCGAGGAGAGCTTGCGAGCAGCGACCAATGCGTTGTCTCACCTGTCTCAGCTGCTATCGGGGGTAGTAGCAGCCTCAGTGCACCAAGAGCCTAGTCCGGTGGCAGTGCAACGAGCCATCCAGGGTGGGATCAACCTGGCATTGGACTGTCTGACTAGGTCAGTCACCAAATCGCTGAGGACGAGGCGCACTTTTGCCGTAGACAATTTGTGCCTGTCCCAGGAGCTCAAGTCGCGCTTGTTGCAAACACCGATGGCGGGCCCTGGTCTTTTTGGAGGTGAGGGTTGTCGGCACCTCCAAGAGACAGTTAATTTGGTGAACAACCAGAGGGCACTGCGTGCACAGTTTGAAGTGCTGCGCAGAGAACATGTGTGTGTTCAGCCCTCGGGTGCTCGACAGCAGTACGCTTGTGGCGGTGCTGGCATTGTCAGACGCCAGTAGGCCGGCCCGGTTCAGAGACCGCGTCGGCTGCGCCAGCAGCAGCGTGCTGCTGTACGTCAGCCAGCGCCTCAAGCGCAGCCAGCTAGACAGCAGCCCATGCACCGAGGTGCATGTGGCGCTGGGCTTGGTGCACGAGGAGCGGCGCGTGGTAACTGGGCCTGATGGGCTAAAAGTATTTCCGGTTACCACAGGTACCACTCTGATGTTGTCACACGTACCAGAGACACACCTACTTAAAAAATTCATGGGCACCCCGTTAACCCTAGGTGCACCAGTGGGAGGTCGTTTGACTTTCCACATTGAAAAGTGGGAGCGGTTAATTCAGGACCGCTTAGTCTTGCAATGGCTTTCACGCGGATACAGTCTGGAGTGGATAAAAGGTCCGCCATTGCATCCGTCTCTGGTACTGGTCTGGACTCAAATTCCAAGAGATCGAGACAAATGGTTGGGCATAGATGAGGAGATAAAATCTCTAAGTCTAAAAGAAGCAATTCAACCGGCGCAGGATTGGGCTGGCTTCTATTCAACCGTGTTTCTTGTGACAAAGAACACCGGGAGGTGGAGATCAATTCTCAACCTCAAACCACTAAACAAGTTTATAGAAATGGAAACAATAAAATCGGTGTTGTTGGGGTTAGAGAAGGGGATGTGGATAGCATCAATAGATCTCAAAGATGTTTATTTCCACATTCCAATTGCAAGGAGTTTTCATCGGTTCCTGAGATTTGCTTTTCAGGGACGCCAATGGGAATTCAAGGTTCTTCCATTCGGCATCTCGACGGCTCCAAGGGTCTTCACTCGAGTGGTACTTGCTATCACAGCATACCTCCGCAGGAGAAATATAGCAGTCCACACTTACATAGACGACTGGTTGCTAAAAGCACACAACCCAGAAAGTTTGACAGCAAATCTGGAGATAGTTTTGAAAACTCACAGATTTAGGCTGGATAATCAACTTTCAGAAATCAGAGCTGACTCCATCCCAGAAGTAGGTTTACCAGGAGAGAGTGGAGAATCTCCTCATGCATTCAATTGGTTTGCAGCAGTCGTTATATTCTAGTACGAGTCTCTGAGAATGCTAAGTCTGATGGTTTCAATGGAACCAGTCATTCATCAGGCTGCCTTGCGCAGGCGGCCGACTCAGTTGTTTCTCATGACTCAGTGGACGCAGAGTTCAGGATCACTGGACTCGCGCATTCAAGTGTTGGACCCTCTGATTCATCACCTTCATTGGTGGATGGAGAAAGGGAATCTCCTGGCGGGGCTCATGCTTGACCCCTCCCCATCCTCAAGTAACGATGTTTATGGATGCATCGATGGAGGGATGGGGAGCTTGCCTGGAAGAAGCCACAATATCAGGGCTTTGGAATATGGATCAGTCAAAGGAACATATCAACATGCTAGAATTACAGGCTGTAATTCTAGGCCTGGAACACTTCTTGAAGGAAGTTGAGGGAATATTTGTGATGATTCATTCAGACAACTCAACAGTAGTGAGTTACATGAACCGCCAGGGTAGAACGAAGTCGCCCAGTCTCTGTATGATGACATGGAAGCTGCTTTGCTAGTGCATGGATCATATGATCACCTTGAAAGCAGTTCATATTCCGGGAAGGCTGAATCTGTTAACAGACTCATTGAGCCGAAGGATGAGCATTCTGCCTACGGAATGGCAACTAAATCAATGTGACGGATCATCTGTTCAATCATTGGGGAAACCCAACATAGATTTATTCGCAATGAAAAAGAATGCGAAGATGACGACATTTCTCTGATTCCAGATCCAAGCGCTATCGCAGTAGATGCACTAGCTATCAGTTGGAAGGGAATGTATGTATACGCAAATCCCTCCAACAATCCTGATTCCAAGGATTCTTCAGAAAATCAGGCAGGGGGAATGCCAAGTACTTCTGATCACCCCAAATTGGCCAAGCCGATCATGGTTTACGGATCTGTTGGACCTTCTGGTCTGCAATCCGGTTCCTCTGCCTCTGATGGACAATATTATCTTCCAGGGCAAGACCTTTCACAACAATCCGTCAATGTTTCAATTGACTGCATGAATGTTGTCAGAAAAATCCGCAATTAAGGAGGGCTTTTCTGAGCAAGCAGCCAATTTTATGGCCAGGGCCAGAAGGGGGTCAACCTCCAGAGCATATAATTATAAAATCAACAGATTTGCAGAATGGTGCTCAAAGAGATGTATCAGTCCAATGGATGCATCTACAATGTATTCAGGTAGTAACTGATTTTCTCTGTCACCTGTATGATGCCTATAGTCTTAAACCTAATTCTATTGCTGGATATAAATCAGCATTAATGACTGTTATCCCTTGCTTGGCAAAGAGGGGAAGTGATGAAGTATGCGTATTAAATACTCTTATTAAAGGTATGGGCAATCTCAGACCGAGAAATCCTCCACTGACACCGTCATGGAGTCTCTCTGGTTCTTCAAGTTTTGAGTGATAAACCTTTTGAACCACTTAGTGCTATTTCTATGAAACTATTAACACTTAAAGCTGTATTTTTAGTTGCGACAGCATCAGCCAGACGCAGGAGTGATATTCATGCCTTGTCTGCTGAGCCTGACCGTTATATAGTTACAGGTGAAGGCCTTAAGCTTCTACCTACATTGAATTTCTTAGCTAAGAATCAATCTTTAAAATATCTGGGTCAACCTATTATTTTACCTGCCTTAACCAGATATGATCCTGCTGCTAAAGTATGGTGTCCTGTCAGTGCTTTAAATAAGTCCATGAGAAGAACTCAGGTTTGGCGGATGGACCCATGCTCCCGATGGTTGTCATATATTGAACACCATGGGAGAGCGTCAAAAGATACTATTTCCAGATGGATAATAGAATGTATTCAATTCTGTCATAAGACAGCCACTGGAATTCAAGTAGATAGAGCCAGTCTCATAGTGTCCGTGGTGTGGTAACTTCCACGGCATTATTTAATGGTGTTTCTATTGAAGACATTATGTCAGTAGCCCAGTGGCACTGTGAGTCAAGTTTTACTGACCATTACCTCCGTGACACTTCTAACCCGCTCTCCGTCTCAGTCCTCAGAAAATAATTAAATGTAGAGATATGTATTTGTAATTAGTTTTCCTCCTCTGCTATTTACAAAAAGCACATTTGTTGGTAGAGTATCCTTACTATTATCTGGTACCATTCTCTTCATCCGGTGGGGGAAGAGATGAGTTCCACGCCCAAGACATCAAAAGTCAATATATGTGACCATTTCGTTTTTTTGTCTTGTTGGTTGTGTCATGTTATTATTTAATATGGTGATGGTTAATGTCTCTTAATTGTGGTTCTTTTCAGAGATTTTTTTTAAAATGAAGCAATTCTTCTTTTTCCAATGTCTAGTAATACTTTTCATCAAGTATTAGAGAACGTGCTAGTCATTTAGAGCAGCATTTTTTCCTAACCTTCCTCAGAAAGAAGGTAGGGGGTGGGGGGTGGAAGCGCGAAGCGCATTTCCCTTTAGATCAATCTGTCTTCATCGGTCGATTATCTGATGCAAAGTTCTATCCTGGTTGTGTGTTCAGACACAATTTCAGATGTTTTAAATCTCTTGAAAATTCAAAGAGCTAGTCTCTTCGAGGGTGAACTGGTTTTAGGACCTTGCCTCCCTCCCGCCAAATTTACTTTCAAATTCTGGCTTTTATCAAGAGTGTTAGGGAGGTAAGTATGTTCTCATGATGTGAAATAAGAAAATTTATCAAATTTTTTTTTCACGAGTGAGATGACATACTTACCTCACTAACAGGATCCTGGCCTCTCCACCCCATGGAGGCCTGGTCCTTTGGTTTTTGTCTCACCTGCGAAGCAGGATCGAGACATAGGTATCACTTTTCCAGAGGCGGCAGCGGCGTAAACTTTTAAGTTAAGTTTATATCTCAGCAATGCCTGATCCAATTGGAACCAAACTTGGGTACATGGTGATATACATCAAAAGGAAGCAGCATGCTGATGCAGACATCATGCAGTCAAGGTTATGGGGGTCAAAGGTCACAGTGTAATCTTTGTTAATATTTTACGTTACGTTTTTGCATTAAACAAAAGTTATTGCCTTATATCTCAGCAATGCCTGATCCAATTGGAACCAAACTTGGGTACATGGTGATATACATTGAATGGAAGCAGCCCACCAATAAAGCGGTCATGATGTCAAGGTTATGGGGTCAAAGGTCACAGTATAATCTTTGTTAATATTTTACGTTACGTTTTTTCGAAAGTTATTGCCTTATATCTTAACAATGCCTGATCCAATTGGAACCAAATTTGGGTACATGGAGATATATACACCTGTGCAAAAGTTAAGCACCACCCTATTTTTACGCACATGCGAGGGTATATTCACGAGGTCAAGTTTATGGTGGTTAAAGGTCACGGTATAATCTTTGTTAATATTTTATGTTACGTTTTTGCGTTAAACAAAAGTTATTGCCTAGCAATGCCTGATCCAATTGGAACCAAACTTGGGTACATGGTGCTATGCATCAAAAGGAAGCAGCACGCTGATGCAGACATCATGCGGTCACGGTTATGGTGGTTAAAGGTCATGGTATAATCTTTGTTAATATTTTACGTTAAATTTTTGCGTTAAACAAAAGTTATTGCCTTATATCCCAGCAATTCCTAACCCAATTGGAACCAAACTTGGATGCATGGTGATATACATTGAATGGAAGCAGCCCATCGATAAAGCGGTCATGACGTCAAGGTTATGGGGTCAAAGGTCACAGTATAATCTTTGTTAATATTTTACGTTACGTTTTTTCGAAAGTTATTGCCTTATATCTTAACAATGCCTGATCCAATTGGAACCAAATTTGGGTACATGGAGATATATACACCTGTGCAAAAGTTAAGCACCACCCTATTTTTACGCACATGCGAGGGTATATTCATGTGCTATGAAGAAAGCAATAGCATAAACATTTATGTACCCATCCATCTTAGTGCAAGAAGTAATAATGCAACTAGAGGAATGCTGCTTATGATGGTGGGGAAACACTGTATGTTTTTGTTTGAACTTGAAAACGAGGCCTGAATATGGTTACGTTGACACAACTGACAACTATTGCCCTACAGTTGACACACGTGGCTAGATTGTCATTAATGGTGTCTGAAAACGAAGTTTAACATCTGTGCACGAGTTTGAGACTGTCATTATTAATACCGGGTATATCCACCTTGTGCCTGGATGACGGCCTGGACACAACGTCTCATGCTGGTCACCAACCGACTGATACGCCATTGTGGTATTCGTTGCCATTCAAGATGGAGTGCGTCTGTTAATTGCTGTAGGTTCTGCACAGGAGGATCCCTCCTTCTCACCATGTTTCCCAGAATGTCCCAGATATGCTCAATAGGGTTCATGTCAGGGCTCCTTGCTGGCCATGGTAGGGTTTCGATGGCATTCTGGCGGAGGTATTCATGCACAGCTCTAGCACGATGTGGTCGGGCGTTGTCATCCATGAATATAGGGTGGGTTCCAGGTGCATGATTTACAAAATGAGGGACCACAACTCTATCCAGTATGGAATCTTGATATCTTTGTCCATTTAGTGTTCCAGGTACAGTCAACAGATCCAGCTTACAATCAAATGAGATGCACCCCCATATCATAACGGAACCTCCACCAAATGGAACTTCTTCCATGATGTTACGTTGGTCGTACGCCGTGCATCTGGACCTCCATACACGAGTTGACCATCTGTGGCATGAAGCAGGAACCGACTTTCATCGGACCAGTGTACCCGTCTCCAGGATCTCATGTTCCAGTGTCTTCTTTCGTTGCACCACCTCAGACGCTCCTCTTTGTGGTGTGCAGTGAGGAGAGGACGTCTGACAGGTCTCCTAGCTTTCATGCCAGCAGCATACAGTCTCCTTTTGACGGTAGACATTGACACTCTATTGCGCGTTTCCCATTGCTGGCTGAGCACTCTGCTGTTGGTGAATGGAGATCTCCTAACAAGGCGTACTAGGGCTCGATCATCACGGGCAGTAGTCTTCTTCAGTCTTCCAGATCTAGGCCTGTCCTTCACCTCGTTAGTTTGCCCATGTTTTGCAATCAAACGACTGATTACAGTATGGTTAATGTTCAGCTGTCTGCCAATCTCTCTGCATGACATACCAGTGGTATGCATGCCTATGATTTGCCATTTCACACGATCACTTAACCTTCGTCTTGCCATAGCGGTTCACAATCAAGAGCTAATTCTCTCTGTACAAATAAACCACGGTCATGAACACAAAATTCCTAATCTTGTCGCCTAAATCTGTATGTAATGTTCTACACCTCAAACTGGACTTTTACATAACTGAACACGTGTGCTGTTTCCCGCCACGCACGGACATCAAGCGGCGTGAAGTCATGCATGCATGTGCATTTCGTACTTGGAATTATGTCAGCTAACGCGGGGACAAAAAGTATGGCAGCCTAGTTGTACCATCATGTTTCTACGTTCTATTGTTTTTGCTGGTGCTTAACTTTTGCACAGGTGTATACATCGAAAGGAAGCAGCATGCTGATGCAGGCATCACGTGACCTTGATACAGAACTATCATGATTGATTAAGCCTATTGCAACTAAACTTGTCTATGAGGTTGCTTATGCTGTTAGAAAACATCATGATGATACTGAGGTCACATGGTCAAGGTCACTGTGATCGTGATAAAAAGCTCTGCTTTTTTATTGTTAAGTTTTTGCGTTTTAACAAAACCTCTTAGCTTATCTTTCTGGATTGGTTAACCTTATTGGAACTAAACATTGATAACTTGTTACCTATAATTTTAGGAAGCAGCATGCTGACACTGAAGTCACAACGTCGAAGGTCAAGGTCATTCTGACTTCTACAAAACTTTGTTACTTTTCAATGTTAAGTTTTTAGGCTTAGCAAATCTTATCATATTATATTTCGGGATTGCTTAACCCAAATGGAACACAACTTGGGTACATGGTTGCTTATGCAAAGAGGATACAGGATGACGACATGGAGGTCACTAGGACACAGGTCAAGGCCATTCTAATATTGCTATTTGAACTCTGCTTTTTCAACCTTAGGTTTTTCCATTCAGCAAATCATTTATATTTCAGGATTGGTTAAGCTTAATGGAACTAAACTTGAATATATGGTAGCCTATAATGTTAGGAAGCGGCATGATAACACAGAGGTCACAAGGTCAAAGGTCAATGCCACTGTGACAAACAGGAGACAGGCGAGACAATTAATTCCGCGGAATTTTTGTTTGAATAGTTGCTTCTATGTCAGCCAATATTTAGTAACGGAAGTACCAGTATGCGCATGTGCAGTAGGTGGGGTCTGTCATGTGCATGACTGTGTACATCCCCCTGCCCAGTAGGGGCACCTAACTTTTTATAATTCTGAATATTATTGCATTTAGAGCTGATATACTAGTATATCAAGAGTGTTAGGGAGGTAAGTATGTCATCTCACTGGGGAAAAAAATAATTGATAAATTTTCTGATTTTCCCATAGAAAATGTTAATTTGCAGAGGAATGTGAAGAAATTTTCTTTTAATTTATCACTAACGCTGTTACCTCGCTAGTCATTCCAGGGGTTGAGAATTTGAGTGTTAAAGGTTTAAGTGAGAAGCTCTATTCTCCTTTGGATGGTCTGTTAATACGAGTTTGACTCTATATGGGTATATGTAACCTTTGAACAGTTGGAAATCAATTTAACTGAACGGTGCTGCTGCCTGGTACATGTTATAATACAGTGTACAACTGTTTAACCAATTTCTTCTCATCAATCATATGGCTATTACAGCAATGAAAAGCATTTGAATGTACATGTATTTGAAGTATTTGAAATACTTTTAGAAAAGTATTTGCATTTGCACTTGCATTTGAACATGTGAAGTATATTTGCATTTGCATTTAAATACTTTTGAAAGTATTTGAGCCCAGGTGTGGTGTGTCAGTTTCTTTTAAGGTCTGAGTTATATTGAATCAAGGCTAATATTTAGGAAATATCACTGAGTATCAGGATGGTAAGTATCGACTCTCGTGAAAAAAGAAATCCGTGATTTCGATTATTTTAAACTCAAGAGACCTGATCTACCTGTAGGGAAGTCCTAAACTAAGTTTATTAGAGAGAAGCTGATTGGTCGATTTGTCTGGTGGCCTTCTTGGATGACCTAGTTATCGCAAAATGACTTGACATGGTTGATTGGATTGGGTGAAATTTGGGAAATATGATTAGGGTCTAAAGGCCATTAAAGTTTGTCCAAATGAAGTTGATACCTAAAAACATAGCTGCCATGGATCAATCAAAATATTTTTAAATCTTGAAATTCTGTGTCTGGCAAAAAATCTATCTAGGTCTATACAGGGAGAATCTGGCTTTTCTACTTGAAGTGCCAATGTTCCAGGTGAGCGATGCAGGCCTACTTGCATTTTCTCTCCAAATCTTCACTGGTAACCACTGCCCCATTTGTAAATCACATCTGTTGGGCTTGCTGATTAGCCAATGTTTCCCCTGATTGTCAATCGTGTCAGGCATATACAGATTCTTGTTTTCCCTACACAAATTCTCATAAGTCCGGCCCAATTTTTTTTCAGGGACCCATGACCCATTGGTCGTTAACATGAGTTACGCTTTCCTTATTGACATCTGCTACTTGTACCATTGGTCAATAATGTAAATAACATTTAATTTGTGTGTCATTAATGACAGGCTCCTCGGTCAATAATCCCAAGGACCCGTGCGCCATTAACCAAGTACATGAATGTTTCGTGCCCTATTGGTCAATTCACCTTTCCAGAGTATCCATCCATCATCTGACCTCGTATGATGTCATAATCAGCTTAGCGCATGTATGATGACATCACAATCATTACGTCACAAAAGGTTCCATATAGACGTCATCAAATCTCAAATACTCCGACACGTTGTATGAATTGTATGTCTTTGTAATTGTTTGCTATTTAATAAACATGTTGTTGAATATTTTGAAACTAATTTGACTACGCGGCAGCAACAGCACCCAGTTAAATTAGTTTCAAAATATTCAACAGCTTACCTGTGTATCTTTTTGGAAATTGATAGTCAGGGTGTTCAGAGATCCATCGATCCCAACACGAGCGAGGTGTGGGTGGGGCTTAGCTAGAGATGGGCGGGGCATAGCTGAAACCGGAAAGGTCCAATGTTTGAGTGACCTTGCTGAGTATTACATGTAGTGCCATGGATGATTGCCTCATTGCTCAATTATGATAAAGACCGGTGTCCCATTGGTCTATGGCAACAGTTATGCTTAGCCGACTGACCAATGGTGCTTGTGCATTAATTAATGTAAACAATCTTGTAGTTCCTCATAAGCCAGACCTGTGAGTAATATTGCTTTTAGGCAATTTATTTTTAATAATCCCAATTGCTTGAATAATTGTACAAGCCTCTCTAGGTTGAAGCGGGTGTGGGGGTGTGAGGGTGGGTGGAGTGGTGATTATGCTTTGCTAGATGTGATGTGGGAGGGTGGGCGGGGTGGTGATTATGCTTTGCTAGATGTGATGTAGGGGGTTGGAGGGTGGGTGTTGTAGTGATTATGCTTTGCTAGATGTGATGTAGAGGGTGGGCGGGGTGGTGATTATGCTTTGCTAGATGTGATGTAGGGGGTGGGAGGGTGGGCGTGGTGGTGATTATACTTTTCTAGATGTGATGTAGGAGAGGGTGGGCGGGGTGGTGATTCTGCTTTGCTAGATATGATGTCGGGGTGGGAGGGTGGGTGTGGTCGCCATTATGTTTTGCTAGATGTGATGTAGTGGGTGGGAGGGTGGGCGGGGTGGTGATTATGCTTTGCCAGATGTGATGTAGGAGGTGTGAGGGGGGGGTTGGTGATTATGCTTTGCTAGATGTGATGTAGGGGTTGGGAGGGTGGGTGGGGTGGTGATTATGCTTTGCCAGATGTGATGTAGGAGGTGTGAGGGTGGGCGAGATGGTGATTATGCTTTGCTAGATGTGATGTAGGTGGTGTGAGGGAGGGCAGGGTGGTGATTATGCTTTGCTAGATGTGATGTAGGGGGGGAGGCATTTCTTGTGATCACAAGCAGTCATGTTGTACAGATTATATGCACTAGTAATGGATGAAGCCAGTTTTAGCTATGCCCTGCCCATTTCTAGCTAAGCTCAACCCACGCTTTGCCCATGTTGGGATCAGTCGATCCCTGCAGTCTCTGAATCTCTATTTCCAGAAAACTACACTCAGGTAAGCTGTTGAATATTTTAAAACTAATTTGACTGGGTGCTGTTGCTGACTAGCAGACACAGCGCCCAGTAAAAGTAGTTTCAGAATATTCAACAGAATGTTTATTAAATGGTAAAGACCTACAATTTGGACAACTTGACAGACTTAAGCGTTTATGCATTCATGACGTAATTGATTATGACGTCAACCTACATGTGATGTATTTGATTATGATGTCATATGATTGATTGACTGAGAAGCTGGATTCATCAATTAGGTTAAGATATGCTTTATAAACGTCAGTCAGTGCCTCATGTAAACTATGATTCCTTATGTGTAGCGGTATAGTTTCATCACTATGTACTATATACTAAGTATGGTATGTGTCCTTAACGGCTACCATGTGAACATTGGAAAATAACCTCATACCAGTGGATTCCAGAGTAGCTGCAGGGATACAGTCATTATACAATGTGGTTTGCAATCTGGCATGATCATGTGATTAGCTAATCGTGGTGTGAACATGCACGTATCAGATCAAAAGATCATTCATAGATAGCGAGTGTGAATTGGGAGGCTGATACTATTGGTTCTCTTAATGCCATGGGGCCGTCCTTAAATAATAGTTTGGTTGTCCTCTCCCGACCAACCCTAGAAAAAACCTGGCGACTCAAAAGGTTTTTTTGTAGTTTCCTGGGAAAAATAATTTTTATTTTCTGATATATCTCCGTTCATCAAAATGGACTCATATAATCTTTAGACACTGTTTGCTTTATGGTTAATCTGTTTCAAATCAAATAAAAACATTCAAGTTTTGTTCTTTATTGTGTATTGTTATTGACTAGGAGGGTGTGACTTGAAACAGCCAATCAGTGAACGGCTCGCCTCCACTTTGAAGAGAACAATGAATATTCATTACTGCGAAATATTATAATGACTAAAATGGATGCCACGAAAGAAGTTTAATCATCATTTTCCCTGGGATATTACCCATTAGTTACGTCAGTAAATCTTACAAAATGATTGAATTTGTTTGCTAGCATCACATATAATAAGGGAGGCGATAATACTTTTGTAAAAATCTGACTGATTTAATAAAGATTGAAACGGATAGAAACTGATACGGTGATATGATTGCGATGTAACTAGTGCCCTATCAGAGACTAGTTCCGTGTCTGCCCATATGCGCTCAGACGGCATTCGCTTATTTTTGCATTCGCTGTTTCATTACTGTTATATAAACAAACAAAACCGAGTTGCTTTATAAGACTTCTGTGTTAATACGTGTACATGCCAAACACATCTTCATTGGATGTACATATTCGTCACATTCAATATTGTGCAAAGTTAATTGCAGACGAAATAATACAAAATAAAGTGATCTATTGACAAAGATTACTAGAATGAGTACTAAAGTGAAACATGGGTCGGTGACTGTTAAAACTTAAGAAAAATAGGAGGGTGTGTCTTGAAACAGCCAATCAGTGAACGGCCCACTTTGTAGAGAACAATTCATTACCACGGAATATTATACTGACCAAAATGGATGCCACAAAAGAAGTTCCATCATCATTACCTTGGGACACACCCGTTAAATGGATTATAACCAAGCCAGTAATTCCAGTGGTAAATTTTCAAATATAGTCTTCTCTTGGCCTGTAAATGGATATTCAATAAGGGAATATTGTAATCTTGGCAAATTTGACCATTAAAGGGTTACATTTTTGGGTAACGCAAATTTTCAATTTGGACAGCCCTAAGCAGGTAAAAAAAAAAGGAATTTCCTCGACCTACCCTCGACCTACCAACCCTACTCCAATCACCAGGGTCAGGAGAGGACAACCAAAAAATCTTTTACAAATGACCTGGTAGATGACTTACATACTTGTAGCACAAAACTAGAGCAAGTATGAATAGCCTTTAGTTCAGTAGTTTATAGATGAAAAAGCGATTGTTATATGGTTACATAAAATGCTCATCTTGGAACAAAGTTCTCATATGGCATAGACCAGGGTTAGAAATAAATGAAAAGATGTAGTTGCCTGCAGGGCACCGTATGATGCCATTTCATGCATTTTCAAGTTGCCCGCTGCAGATTAAAGTTGCCCATATATGTTAAGCTAAATGACAAAGAAAATTAGAATCACTATTGCTTTGTCAAGTGAATTCTGAAGAATGGCCACAATTATTGAGAAATGGCATTAAGCATACTTGTTACTCTTTCTAATAATTAAATAAATAAATGCCTTAAAACGAAAGTTAGTCAGTAGGTATCAAAAACACAGTGTAATACTATTAGTCTGAGTATTTATCATGGTTGCCCTGTGTACCATTAACAGCCAAAGTTTAGTTGCCCTTTTGAAAATCAGGTTGCCCCGGGCAACAGGGCAAATGGACATTTCGATCCCTGCATAGACAGATTAAGTAATGTTGGTGTCATGTCATTTCATTGGCTATGTGGAATAAGATAGTTCTAGGTGCCTGACACAAATACATGTATTGTCAATGTCAGGTAATACAAGATACCTTGAGAATAGAAGCAAAATGTTTAATCATTCACAAGTCATTCAGGGTCCATGTTGCCTGATGCCTGAGAAAACTGTACTAGTGAACTGAATAAATACTGGTAAATCTCTTCATTACATTTCAGACGAGGATTCTCCTGCCTTGATTGTGAGCGGTTTTCGAAAGGATCTGACATCTGAAGAAGTTAGGGCGTTATTTCCCACTGCTCGTATAGTTACAATGGTTAAAGATAGAGATGGAAAACCACAAGGGTAATGTCTGGATGGAGTCCTGATGAGATATGTATAAAGCATAACATCATTAGGAAACAGGATAAAGCATCTTTAACCTCATGATTGACAGACATTGCAGACAATGTGTGTCATATTGTCCCCTAGCGTCATGATTGACAGACATTGCAGACAATGTGTGTCATATTGCCCCTAACGTCATGATTGACAAACATTGCAGACAATGTGTGTCATATTGTCCCCTAGCGTCATGATTGACAGACATTGCAGACAATGTGTGTCATATTGTCCCCTAGCGTCATGATTGACAGACATTGCAGACAATGTGTGTCATATTGTCCCCTAGCGTCATGATTGACAGACATTGCAGACAATGTGTGTCATATTGCCCCTAACGTCATGATTGACAAACATTGCAGACAATGTGTGTCATATTGTCCCCTAGCGTCATGATTGACAGACATTGCAGACAATGTGGGTCATATTGTCCCCTAGCGTCATGATTGACATACATTACAGACAATGTGAGTCATATTGTTGCCTAGAGACATGATTGACAGACATTGCAGACAATGTATGTCATATTGCCCCCTATCCTTGTGATTGACAGACATTGCAGACAATGTGTGTCATATTGTCCCCTAGCCTCATGATTGACAGACATTGCAGACAATGTGAGTCATATTGTCCCCTAGCCTCGTGATTGACCGACATTGCAGACAATGTGAGTCATATTGTCCCCTAGCCTCGTGATTGACAGACATTGCAGACAATGTGTGTCATATTGTCCCCTAGCCTCGTGATTGACAGACATTGCAGACAATGTGAGTCATATTGTCCCCTAGCCTCGTGATTGACAGACATTGCAGACAATGTGAGTCATATTGTCCCCTAGCCTCGTGATTGACAGACATTGCAGACAATGTGAGTCATATTGTCCCCTAGCCTCGTGATTGACAGACATTGCGGACAATGTGAGTCATATTGTCCCCTAGAGACATGATTGGCAGACATTGCAGACAATGTGAGTCATATTGTCCCCTAGAGACATGATTGGCAGACATTGCAGACAATGTGTGTCATATTGTTCTTTAGCCTCATGATTGACAGACATTGCAGACAATGTGTGTCATATTGTCCCCTAGCCTCGTGATTGACAGACATTGCAGACAATGTGAGTCATATTGTCCCCTAGCCTCGTGATTGACAGACATTGCAGACAATGTGAGTCATATTGTCCCCTAGAGACATGATTGACAGACATTGCAGACAATGTAAGTCATATTGTCCCCTAGAGACATGATTGGCAGACATTGCAGACAGTGTGTGTCATATTGTTCTTTAGCCTCATGATTGATAGACATTGCAGACAATGTGTGTCATATTGTCCCCTATTGGTCATATTGTCCATAGCATCATGATTGACAGACATTGCAGACAATGTGTGTCATATTGTCCCCTAGCATCATGATTGACAGCCATTGCAGACAATGTGTGTCATATTGTCCCATAGTGTCATGATTGACAAACATGGCACACTGTCATATTGGCCCCTAGCATCATAATTGACAGACATTGCAGTCAATGTGTGTCATATTCTCCCCTAGCGTCATGATTGACAGACATTGCACAATGTCATATTGTCCCCTAGCATCATGATTGACAGACATTGCAGACAATGTGTGTCATATTGTCCCCTAGCGTCATGATTGACAAACATTGCAGACCGTCATATTGTTCTTTCAGGTCATGATTGACAGACTTTGCTGACATTGATGAATAAGTAAGACTAGTTTGATTGGTACAAGCTGGGACTTCTTAGGGTGTGACATAATGATTAGCTCAGAACACATTATGGCTTCAAAGGTCTGTGAATTAAAGGAGGCAAAGGAAATTAGCCTAAGTTAAATCCAGTCCATGTGACTCTAGAGTCGCTTAGCAGCTTATCAGTGTTTGTTCACAAGAATGAGCTCTAATGAACTGCTCCTTCCCTACTCATAATTGTTGTCTAAGTGGAGGGGTAAGCATGTGCCTCACTATGCCTATGTGTTATGGTTTTATTACAACAAATTCGTTGCCCATATGGGGGAGGAACTCATGACTTTATGCCCCCCCCCCACACCCCCCCCCAGCCTTAATCTGCCAGTTCGTAAGCAATTGGATAGTTCTTATATGAGTAGAAGGGACAATTGACTTGTGGGTGTGGTTCTAGCATTGTTAATTTCTTTCATTTGCATTAATATATAGGAATTAATCCGCAGATCACCGACGTTTCTTGTAAATTGGTATTCATTTTTAGCTCGACTTTGCGCAGTAAAGCGAGCTATTGTGATACCCCACACATCTTCCGGCGGCGATGGTGGTGGTGGCAGCGTCGTCCAATTTGTGTTTAGCTCAACTTTTCTGTTTATATCTCGTTTGGTTAATCATTTTGGACCCATACTTGGACAGATGCTTCCTTATAGTAACACCACAGCACACAATGACATTGGGTCAAAATGTCTGCGGCCAAGCTCACTGTAACCTTGGCAAAAACCTAGTTTTTAACTTGACTTTACAAAGTAAAACGAGCTATTGCAATAGCTGTGGATGGTAATGGCGGCAGTGGTGGCATCGGCGTCCAATTTGCATTCAGTTCAGCTTTTCAAACTTGGGCACATGCTTCCTTATAGTGACACGGCATATCACAATGACCTTGGGGTCAAAAGGTCAAAAGTCACGGTCACTGTGACCTTGGTAAAAACCTTGGTTTTTCAACATTAACATTTTCCATTTAAAATGAACTTTTCTGTTTATATCTCAATTTTGGTTAATCATGCTGGACCCAAACTTGGGCACATGCTTCCTTATAAAGACACAATATCATACAATAACATTCAGATCAAACGTCAAGGTCACTGTGTTCTTGGTAAAAACATTGGGTTTTTTAACATTATCATTTTCCATTTAACCCATCTTAGCAGTATATATCTCATCTTAGCAGTATATATCTCATCTTTGGTTAATCATACAGGACTCAAACTTGGACACATGCTTCATTATAATAACACGGCATGACACAATGACATTGGGGTCAAAAGGTCAATGGTCAAGGTCACTGTAACCTTGGAAAAATCTAGTTTTTTCAACATTAACATTTTCTGTTTAGCTCAATTTAGCAGTTTAATCTTTGGTTAATCATATTGGACCCAAACTTGGACATGTGCTTCCTTATAATGACCCACCCCGGAGTGTCAAGTGAGGTTATCTGATGGCGACCCACCGCCGCCCATCAATCGTCCATCTGTCAAATTACTTCTTCTCCTTAACGCTTTTTCCCGATTTCAACCAGATTTGGCTGGTAGAATCCTATGCTGGTACCCTCCAGCCTGTAGTAATCACTGCATCTATCCATCCGTCTGTCCGTCTACAATATGTCATAAACAGCATATCATACAGAACCGCTTCACATATTTTAATGAAACTTGGTGTATGCCTCAGGTACATGTATGATATGCAGATATGTGTTGAAGAATTCATCTTTATACGGCCAATATTTTGGGTGAAAATAGGCTTTTTAATGCAACAATAATTTAATGAAACATGTCTGGTGGCTTCTTTATGATGGCTAGATGTGCCTTTTGAAGAATTCACCTTTATAGGTTCAATATTTTGGGTGAAAATGGGCTTTTTAATGCAAAAACTAAATTTCCTTGTAAACAGCAAGCATATCATACAGAACTGCTTGAGATGTTTTAATAAAACTTGGTGATACACAGCCTCAGTTATGATATGCAGATGTGTCTTTTGAAGTATTCACGTTTATAAGTCCCAAGATTTTTTGGTTGAAAATGGGCTTTTTTACATGTTATTTATAATAAATGTAAAAACTCATAAATTTGGTCAATTTCCTCGTAAACACGATATCATGCAGAATCGCTTAAAATAATGTAATGAAACTTGCCAGGTGGTTTCTTTATGAAGGCTTTATGATGTGCCTTTTGAATGATTCACCGTTACAGTTTTGGGTGCTAGGCTCTAGAACTTATATTTTGAATTTTTTGATTTATTACTTTTTGGTGAAAATCTTAGATCTTATGAAATTTTTGTACTGAAATTGTCAAAACGCTACTTATCAAGTTGCTTGAGGTATTTCAACCAAATTTGGCTAGAGGGACCCTATCATGGTAGACTCCAGAACTTCTATTCAGAATTTTGAGTGATCAATTTTTTGGGTGAAAATCTTAGACATTATTAAAAATGTACCGGAAATAGTCAAAATGCAACTTCATTAGCCGCTGAGCGGATTTCATCTTAATTTGACATGAATGACCCGATGTGGGTAGGCTTCAGAACTGTATACAGAATTTTAATGTGTCAATTTTTTTTTTGTTGAAAGCTTATATTTTATGTAAAATGTGCAGGAAATTGTCAAAATATTATTCCTCATTAATGGCTTGGCGGCTTTAAACATGATTGGACTTGAAGGACCCTATAGGGCTATGCTTCAGAACTTGTATACATAATCTTTATTGGCCAATTTCTTTTGATGGCCATCTTGGCTTTTCAAGAAATCCTTTAAAACGCTACTCTTCCTTAATCAATGGCCCGATTTGAATGAATCTTAGGTGGAATGCTCCTATCACAATTAATTAAGAGTTCTAATGAGAATTTTGATTGGTCAATTTTTTTCGCCAGGGATCTTGGATTTCCAGACATTTTCCAGCAGAGTTTAAATTGCTACTACTGTTTAATCAATGACTAGATTTCAACCAAACTTGGCTGCAATGACCCTATGACAATAAGATTTAGGAAATCAAATGAGAACTTTGATTGTTAAATTTCTTTGGCGGTCATCTTGGGTTTTCTGGAAATTATCCATCATGTTTATTTACATGCAAATGGTTTAAATGCTTATGGTAAGCCATTGAGCCTCGTGCTGATAAGTGTATTGATAAGCCGTTTATATTTATTTTATATTTTTAATCCAGCTTTATAGATTGACAATTTTCCTCTTTTCAGCTCCTCTTTTTTCTTTAAAATTTGAAAAATTAAAACGTTGCCAATTCTGTCTGAAAGGCCCAAAACGGATATATTTTTGGTAGTGTAGGTAACATTCCGCCTTTTTCTCTGACATTTCCTCTTCTTTCTTTAGACCATTCTCATGCCTGAAAAGCACGCTTCATGGGTGCATTTCAACCATATTTCTATTTAGTTTTTTTTCAACATTAACATTTTCTGTTGAGCTCAGCTTAGCAGTTTATCTTTGGTTAATCATACTGGACACAAACTTGGACACATGCTTCTTTATAATGATACAGCATCACACAATGATGTAGGGTCTAAAGGTCAAAGGGCAAGGTTATCTTTTTTTCAATATTAACATTTTCATTTGGCTTAACAAGTTAACATAACAGTTCATATCTCAGCTTTGGTTAATTATACTGGATCCAAACTTAGATACATGCGTCCATATAATGAGAGGGCATCGTATGATGATCTTGGGTTCAAGCCATCAAGGTCACTGTGCCATTGATAAAAACTGCTTTTTAAATATTAACATTTTGCATTTAGCTCAACATAACATTTCATATCTCATCTTTGGTTAAGCATTGTATGGTGCCCTCCAATTATAAGGAAGTATCTGTCTAAGGTTGGGTCCAGTATACTTATATTCAGAATTTTAAGTCAATCATCAAATTTAGTGATATTCCCATTTTTAGCTCACCTGGCCTGAAAGGCCAAGTGAGCTTATGCCCTGGCGGCCGGCCATCGTCCGTCTGTCAACTCATTTTTTCTCCTTAACAGTTTGACCGATTTCAACCAAATTTGGCTGGGATGATCCTATGCTGGTACCCTCCAGAGAATTTTTCCAAATTTTGCTAAATTTTTGTTGGTCAAAATCTTAGATTTTATGACAAATTTCCCGGAAATGGTCAAAATGCTACTCCTTCATAGCTACTTGACATATTTCAAGCAAATTTTGCTAGATAGATTCTATGGTGGTAGGTTCTAGAACTTATATTCACAATTTTGATTGATCAATTTTTTAGGTGAAAATCTTAAATATTATGAACGATTTATCAGAAATGCTACTCCTCAGGGGCCGTATTCACGAAGAGGGCATAACTTACGCCCTAGAGTTATGCCTCGTAGTTACGCCGTATTCACAAAGAGGGGTGTAAATAATCACTGTTTATAATCACTGTAATGCATGTAGGCTGGAATTCGTTGGTCACATATAGGCCACTTATTTACGTATTACCGTACGCGTCAACAGCTCGAAAAATGTGAGGCCTTCACTACATCATGGAATGCTGAACAGCCACAGTCTAGCTACCATCGACTCAAAATCTAGTATGTACGCTTAATACTGACAAATAAATAAATAAATAAATAGTATTCATTCGGACATTCTATTGAATCTGACTAACGTAGCATATAACCATTCATTAGTAAAAATGCTTGTCATTACAAAAACTATGTGCTGCGAAAACATGTAATTATGTAGTATGTATCTACAGTAAATATCCTAGATGAAAGACAATTACAAAATATTAGGAAGATCGCTTATATGTAGAACACTAGGACAATCATAACAAAATGGTACAAAAAATGTATGTTGTACCGCCCTGTGTTTGCGCCTATAAAGGCGTTATTATTATATTACAGATGTTTATATCAGCTGTCACCTTATATATTGTAATGTCTTGTTTTATGTGTAGGGGGTCCATCAATTCATATGGTCTGCCTTTGATGGACTGCCCAACTGTCATGTATATATCCTATATATTAAGCATGAAATAAATAATTTTGAATCTTGAATCTCGAATCTATAAATCTTACAACTTTTCTTTAGCATTCTCAAGCCTTTTTGGGAAATCTTGACTTGAGTGCAGTGCGCCATTCAGGCTGTTCACGTGCGCTTGTTGCCAGGCAATGACGTATCGCTCTACTGTATTTATTTACCATATCGTTTCAGCTTCACATTTAGCACAGCGCGGGTACTTCGAATACAGAAATAGGAAATGTATTCAGCTCAAATTTTTTTTTTAAACGGCTGCTATGGCTTCACATTAAACAACACTTAATATAATTTACAAAAAGTCAGCTAAATGCAAATTCAATTTATAAAATTCTTAATATCCGATATTCGACTAAATTTCGAGACCACGTCAAAAACGTTGTAAATAATAACTTACGCCTTGTAGTTGGAGGGCATAAATTACGCCCGATTTTATGGATGGGCGTAAGCTACGCCCTTTTCATGAATACTGACTTACGCCACATTGGGGCTTACGCCCTAGTTGTGCCTTTTCTAGGGCATAAGCCCCCTTCGTGAATACGGCCCCAGCTGCTTGACATATTTCAGTCAAATTTGACTAGATACAGTCTATGTGGTAGGCTCTAGAACCTCTGTTCAGAATTTTGATTGAGCAATTGTTTGGTTGAAAATCTTAGATTTTAAATCTTAAATTTTAGAAAAATCTACTGGAAATGCTCAAAATGCTACTCCTCCTTAGCTGCTTGACATATTTCAACCAAATTTGGCCAGATGGATGATTTTATGGTGGTTCTTAAAGGCTCTAGAACTTCTATTCAGAAGTTTTATTGATCAATTTTGGGGATGAAAATCTACCGGAAATAGACAAAATGCTACTCCTCCTTAGCAACTTGACATATTGCGGCCAAATTTGGCTAGACTGATTCTATGGTGGTGGCTTCTAGATCATCTATTCAGCATTTTGACTGATCAATTTTTGGGCTCAAAATCATAGATTTTTGGAAAAATTTAATGGAAATGGTCAAAATGCTACTCCTCCATAGCTACTTGACATATTCCAACCAAATTTAGCAGGATGGATTCTATGGTGGTTGGCTCTAGAACGTCTTCAGAATTTTGATTTATCGGGTTTTTTTGGTGCAAATCTTAGATTTTATTAAAAATCTATCGGAAATGGTCAAAATGCTACTCCTCCTTAGCTTCTTGACATATTTCAACCAAATTGGACTAGATGGATTCTATGGTGGTAGGCTCTAGAACTTCTATTCAGAATTCTGATTGATAAATTTTTTGGGTGAAAATCTGAAATTGTGTAAAAAAATATTACGGGATATTGTCGAAACGCTACTCATTAACTGCTTGGCGGATTTCAAAATAGTTTTGGCTTGAG